>CM043728.1:7036540-7348965 GCA_023969325.1 Oryzias curvinotus
ATTTTTCGCATTGCATTAGTCATTTTTAATTTAAAGCCAACATTATAATGTATTGTTGTTGAAATCTGTATGACTACAGTAGAGTATTACTATCAGGATTGTAGCTTTCTAAATCTACATAAATCTTTAATCGTTATCAGACATTTGTTTTTATTCCATAATACTGGATTTATTTTTTTATGAAGGTTTGAGAGAAAAGTGTAAAAAGTGTTTAGTGAGGAGCTTTACAGACTTAAAACATCTGTATATTTTTTTTACAACTTTAACCCTTGTTCTATCCAAGGCACTTTAACATTGGGAGTGGGGTCATTTAGACCCACTAGACAGAGCGCTGAACCTTTTTTCTTCAATGATTTGTGATCTTCACTGGTGTCCATGGATTACATGAAATCCTCTCCACCTTTATCCACCTTTGTCATGGTAGGGAGAACACGTCAATGGAAGGGGGGGGGGGGGGGGGGTCATAGGATAGCACAAGGGTTAAGCACTTCTTCTATATTTATATCATTTTAAATACATTTTTTATATTAGCTTTAAACAATATGAGATACTAAAAATGTTGTATTTATATTCTACATTGACATAAATCTCCCTAATGTGTCTGGTGGCCAAAACTCAGTGATTGATGCTGCCACTGCTGTGTGAACTGAAGCTGAATGAATGCCTGTTTCTGCTGTGATCCATCTGTCCCGGGACCCACGTTGTCATTTTGTGTTACTCAGAGATAAACACAAAGTTTTTAGGACCAATACCGGGGCATCCAAGCTATGAGAGAGTCCGGCGAGGTGCTATTTACAGCCCCCGGGGTTATGGCTCCGCTCTATCAGGGCCTGAAATAACATTATGTCAGAGACTTGTGGGAACAGGGGGATTTGGACGAGGGCTCAGCCTCCGGGCAGCAGCCGAGCACCGACGTTCCCGCCGAGGGTCCTGTGTGAGGCGGGAAAACCACGTGGGAAAAAGGCCCACTGGATACAGCAAATATGAACTCAAGGTTTTTCATGTTTGACAGGTTCTCAGCGGCAGAGATTTCAAAACAACACGCCCATCAATCTCCAGGTTTCAACGAGGTAAAAACACACGACGTCCTTGGGGTGATGGATGGTGAAACCCCTGTCTAAACAATGTTCTGTTTTCTTACCATGGATGAATCAGCACCAAAAGGTTTAGAGATGCTACATAAATAAACAATTTGAAAGCAACTTTAACAGAAAAAAGTGTTAAAATAATTAACATTGCTGTGTTTAAGAGGAAATACCCAATAAAGGTCCTCATTTGGAAAGAAATGAATGACAGCTGAGTCTTTTAGCTGCCAGTCATAACTCTGTTAACTGTGTTCAAGCAAAACTACTCAATATTACTAAAGCACTGTGGTTTTTCAACAAACGAGAGACAATTTTTAAAAAAAAAAATAGGGGCTATAGTTGAAATGTGGCTCACGATAAATCTAGACATCAGTATGCAGAGCTGCTGTGAAAATACAGACTGGGTCTGAAGTACTTTAGTTACTACAACAAAAAAACATCAAATATAAAATACACCGTGTGAAAAATCAGAACATGTTTTATTCAAAGCTTTAGAAAAAACAATTTCCCCCCCAAACTGTTACGTTTTTGGTTAAAGTTGAAGTATGATGTAATCGAGCCTTAAAAAGCTTTGCAGAGATGCAGAAGCTGTGACTACAAATCTAAATATTGTGCCTCCATCTTTCAGAGATCGCAGAGAAATCCAGCCGTTTCACGTTTCTTCTTTTCACAGGGTCCGCAGCCCCAAGCCGTGAATTACTCGTAAAAAAACAACTCACAGCGGGACCTAAAGACATCATCACATTTCACTTTTTAAACATCACGGATGGTTGCTTTCACATCTTTGCCCCCTGCCAGCATCTTTTCTAAAAAAGATCATGCCTTGAGCATTTAAAGCTGCTCTAGACTCACTGCAGGGTTTTTCTGGTGAAAACGCTTTACTTCTCACTGAAGCTTTAATATCTGGTTCCAGCTGACTATATTTACCACAGAAACACCTGGAAACAGAGCTGTAGTTCTTCATTTTATCCTAACTTATCAAAGAATGTTTCTATGGGAAAATGAAACAAACATGTTTACGTGAAATACTGGATCCTACCTGTAAATACACCTATAAAAACTAAAGAAAAACAATAGTTCAGTCACTCCTAAAAAAAATGGTGATTTTTGGGGTTTTTAACATGTTCTTATAGTGTTTTTCTGACGATGGCGGACATTTATTAAGAACATGAAGCTAAAAATGGCGTGTCTGAGAATTTCTTTGGTCAAATTGTTCAGAATCAGGAGCAGACACAGAAATGTCGTCTGAAAAAGAGCTCATTTGCGACGTAGAAAAGACAGTGGGTGGGCCGCCAGCTCTCTGCTCTGCTCCATTCTGATGCATCCACTTGCAGACAAATAGATTCATGCACGTATTGTGTAACAAATAAATACACATCTCAAAAACGTGTAGATGTTTTATGGAGGAAAAACCTGAGGACTCTCTGTTCAGGCCAACAAGCCATGATGAGGTCAGGAAGCCTCCAAACCAAAATGTTAGATCAGACTATTTTTTTTTCACAAGTGGAGGCCAACTCACTCTTAAGACCCACGCCGATCATCACTTGTTCTATTGTCAAAGCTTTCCCATTGGTCTTCTGACTAAGATGATGCTGTTTTTAGCTTAAATACAAAAATCCTGTGTCGTTTTCATCGTTTCTGCAGAAATGCACCTCTGATGTGTTGGCAGCTGTTGCGACTGTTGACAAGAAGTAATCCCACCCACACTTCCCATCATCCATATGACAAGATAGAGATGATTTTACCACATCCACAGATTGTAGACCATCTCACTTGGGGGGGCTTTGGCGATGCTTTTACTGCCGAACTGCTAACTGGTATGAAGAGATTCTCAAATACTGTTTCCTCAAAGCAGAGCCAAACCTTGCATTTCTATTGGTAGTTACTTTTATCAGTATTGGTTGTTTGTGGGGTCATGGGTCGTATGTTTTAACGGAGGGAAGTGGGTGAAGGGTGGGTTGGGTTTTTATTGTAATATTGTAATTTTTTTTCTAAATGTTTTTTAGCGTTAAAGCGTTTTGTTGCTCAATGTATGAGAAACACTTTTGCTTTTATAAATAAAGTTTGATTTGATTTGATGTGTTTAAGGAGGACTAGTTTACTTTTTCAAACAGCATTTTTTCATCTGTTTCACGATTTGAATAAAGGAATACTTAGAAAGGCCATTTTACTCTTAATTTTCTTTATATATGTCCTCCAGCATCAAAAAAAGTGACAACGCAATTTCATCACAGCGGATCTTTAGGAATTTATCTAATATTTCATACAATCACAAATTCTAAAAAGCAATTCAATAGACTCAACCCATTTAAAAAATGGTTCAGTCTTGTTTATAAAACATATATTGTACACAAGCTGTTTGCTTCAATAAATTGGAATAGTTAAAAACATGAATATTGATAAGGTTCCAGGTAGGTAAGAAATATTTTTGAAAATGATCTTTTCATTCTGCTTCATCTGTATTTATTGATTCCTTTTCCAAATTTTTTGGGCTGGAGAAAACCCTTTAAGCTTTTTTTTTTGGGTCAATTGTTTGGTTTGTTCATTCATTTTCTGTACCGTTTTTTCCCTTTCGGGGTCACGGGGCTGCCGGAGCCTATCCCGGCCACTTGTGGGCGAAGGCAGGGGATGCCCTGGACAGGTCGCCAGTCTGTCGCAGGAATTGCTAGAATGTCCTCAATCACACACCCATTCACTCTCACAGTCATACCTATGGTCAATTTAGAGTTGCCAATTAACCTATGAAGCATGTTTTTGGACGGTGGGAGGAAGCCGGAGATCCCGGAGAGAACCCACGCATACACGGGGAGAACATGCAAACTCCACACAGAAAGGTCCCCCATTAATGTTGTTTTTCATGTCCCCCAGCCGGGACTTGAACCAGGGGCCTTCTTGCTGTGAGGCAAGAGCGCTAACCACTGCGCCACCGTGCAGCCCCAATTGTTTGGTTTGGTCTAAAAAAAAAAAAAAAAAAAAAAAAAAAAATTGTTTGGTTTGATTTTTAGAATAAAGCATTTCTTTACGTTATGTTTTATTGCAATGTCTTACTGTTATTAATAGGTATTATTTGACTGTGCTCCATGTAGGGGAATGCACATAACCATTTTCCCTTTAGAGATGTAAGTGAAATATTTACAGTCTTTATGTCTTTATGCTTCATGTCCCACATTTTGACCAAGACAAGTCTCACAGGTTACACCCTTGTTCATATCTAATACTGTATGACTTGGTCTACATGAGCTGCCTTTAACTCCCCAGCGGGATCTTGTTGAATGACAGCCAGGGAGTGGAGGCAGAATGAAGATGGATCTTGGTTGCTCCTTTGTTAGGCTACAGCTGCATAAAAGTGCTTTTGAATCCCGGCTCTGCTGTTTGCCGTCTCAGGTCGTGACCTCCTTGCTCTTTCAAAATGCAGCTGATTGTAGAGCAGTCGAGATGAGAACCAGCACCTTCAAATGTCTCTCTAACAAAAGTGGAACACGCTCTCTACATGAAGGAATGAGCCTTTAGACCTGGCGGAGGAGCTGAAGTTTCTGAGGGTTTTGATCACAAGTGAGAGAGGGGCAGGGCATGTCACCGACTGATGGATTGGTGTCGTCTCTGCAGAAATGCAGATTGCAAATCAGTTCCTCAGATGATGAGGAGTTAGTGAGCGAACCTCTCAATTGACCACACAGTTTGCACCCTGGCCTCATCTTTGGCCATGAACTGTAAGGCTCTGTACACACTGGGCCTTCGTTTAGCCCGTGGTGTTCACACTGGACAGGCAGGGAGGGGCTTTTACTTCTTTTTGTACTGTTTACCGGCGCATATCCACCACCTACAGCTGAAAGAGGCTTGACATGAAATGTCAAAGTGATGCAAATCTGGTGAATCTCGCTCCAGTCTTTTTCTTTCGCAGCTCTGTTCCAATACATGAAAGACTTGGTGTCATAGAATTACAGTCGGGCACAAACCGCAATTATTCATTTCTCCTCCATGATTTATTTTCAAACGGTTGGTTCTTCCGTGAATTAAAACAGAAGTCATCCAAATGTCACTACCAAATCCAGGTCCCTGTTTGGCCAAAGTTTGACCTGGTTTAACTTGCAATGCGTGTTCAATCGCCACGCGTTTTGTACCTAGAACGCGAAAACTGTTGAAAAAACGTGAACGCTGGAGTTTTGCATGCAGCCTGAAACGTGCGTATTCATTGGAAGTGGTGGCTTGAACGCAGGTTGCTGAGGGCGGTGTGCACGTGGCCTTAGAAACAAACATCAAAGGTAGAAGCGATGTTTTGTTTGTGGCCTTGGAAGCAGAGGTGTATTGTTCTCCCTGTTTCCCCGACAGTTTTTCATCCCATTTTTTGCAGGTAATCACGTACATGGAGCTGCTGTGATGGACTGTCCCTCGCTGAAAACCTGTTTTGCAGTTGCAGACCTTTGCAGGGAGACGGGGAATCTCTCAGAGATGGGTTCTGCATAGCAGCAATGCAGACGGAGCTCAGAAAAGAGCTGTTACTCTTCTCCATTGAAAGGATCGAATTGTAGTCACTGGACTTCTGGCAAACTGTCACTCAAACTGCCATGAAGGAGACCCCAGTCAAGCTGGAGAGATTATATCTTCTATAAGGAATAAGGAAAAGTTTGGGAATCTTTGCTGTTGCCCCATGATCCAAATGGATCCAGATGGATTCTTGGATAGTCATAGCGACCTGGTAGGGTGTAGCCCACCTTTTCCTGACAGTAGCTGGGATGAACTCTAGTGACCCTGAAAGGGATTAAGCGAGTTTAAAAATGGATGAACTGATGAATAAATATACAGACAGAGTCATGAAGGGTTCATAGGTGTTTGAAGTTCAAAAGTGAGGTGATGCTAATGGTAATCTAACAGTAATAAAAGCAACAGATGAGTCATAGTTTGTCCAGAAACCTCTTGACCTGCATCTAACGTGTTTCCACATAGATTTTCTCAGATTTTTGTTTGCTGCTGGACCTTTTGGCATGCAAAAGGTTGTAGCTCATAAATCTGATGGTTTTCTTTTTTTTTTTTCATTGTGCCTTCAAGTAAAAACTGTCCATGTGATAGATTCGACTGCCCAGTGACCCTGCACATATCTCTTCCCAGTAAACCTTGAGTTCTTTCCAGTTGCAGAGACCCACGATCAAAAGCTAAATAAAAACCTTGAAATAATACATGTGGAGTGCAGCAAAGTTTATTCGATTAGATGGGCTTTACGTCTGGATTCACATCAGTCCATTTGACTTTGATTCAACAGTTCAACGCTGCAACACAAAGCCAGATTTCATAAAGGGAAAACTAGGGAGTGTATATTTGTGTTTGACTGTGTGTACACACACCCTTCCTGCAGTAAGAGCTCATTATGACAGAAACAATGTTGCCTATGTAGTCAATGTGCTCTGAGAACAGAGCAAACACACACATGCACAGGCCAAGTGGGTGGTCAAACCTTTAGCTGCCTTTAGCTCCAGGTGTTCAATCGTCTGCAAAACTACCTTCACACCTCAGATCATTTCACCTGCCAATCAACCCGGCGGTGATCAACATCCCATTTCCTCTTTTTTTCATTTGTCCTTCATGTTTATCCACATCGGGAAGCTCTCACCCTCCGTCATTTCCATACGTTTCCCATTCTTGCCTTGTTTCCTGTCTGAATGTGGTGCAGCCTCTTACAACCAGGGCCAATGTCAACAGCTACTGCAGTGCTGCACTTAAATCCCTTAAGACTCTGAGCTCTTTTTTCCACCTTTAGATCTGGTCTTTGGCAGCTGCTCTTTTTTCTTTCGCCTTTCAGTGTCAGGGACTTAAAAAAAACAGCTCTGCTGGACACACTTAGGAGGAAAGCTCTGCAATACTCATTTCTAAACAAAATTATCTTTAGACTTGGCACGGGTCGTCACAGTTCAGCCTGCTTGCATAGACCCAGTTTAGCACCATTGTAACCCGAATGGGCTTTATTTAAAGTTGTTAAACATATGAAATTAGATCCTACCATCTGTTAATTTGAAGGTTTTTTAGCAGGTTTTTAGGGGACGTAAAAGCCTTAATTAGTAGGCAACATTCAAAAACCTTTAATAAATTATAATGTTTTTTTTCTCATCAATGGGCTCGTCTTTAAGACACTTAAGAAGTGCGATGTCAATCCCTCCTCAGCATACCAAGAAGTTTAGGAAAAGTGTAAAATTACATGCTCAACTAACACGGGACTACCAAACCCAAAACACGTGTAAGTGTCAACTCAGGACAGAGGAATAACGTCTTGGCAATAAGTATGTCGTCTTTAAATCTACGTCACTCAAGATAACGATGCAGAAAGGTAAGAATCTTATATGGTGGTGTAATCCGGGGTCTTTATATTTTCATCCAGCATGCATGATTTCCAGTTTTTTGGCTACAGTTGGAGGAATTTCATTCCGTTTTTTTCTATCCTCCTATAAAATAAAGGTAAACACAGCTTTCTGGCTGCCCTTGTGCTCACCTTTGACATAATCCCTAAGTAATACTGCCTGCAGGCAATGCTGTCATCACATCACCCATTTTAAAACGTGATTTATGCTCTTTTGGAACAACCTCCAGAAACATAAAATACTGGAAAGCTGTAGCCTACAAACAATGTTTCTAAACCATACTTATCGTAACTTTATGGGCAGGACACAATGGTTTTTAATCGTGACAAAAAATGGTAGTGTTTGTGTATGTGTGGTGCTTTATCGTAGTAGTCTCTTTCTTTATAATTAATTCAACTGTGTCCTTCACAATCAAGTACACCCAAAGCCTTTTAAAAGTAAGCACCCATCTCGTCAACTCATTGGACGTGTTGCTTATCTGCTTTCCTCAGTAGCCTGACAAGTGTTAATCTGCTTTCATAATAGGGGATTATCACTCCTGATCCAGGCTCTGAGTGAGCATTTCCTTAAAACAGCTTTACACTTTGTGAAATCCCCGGGTCACTTGAAGCAACAGCCTTTCCTGATCCATTCCAGCCTTTTCCCAACGCTGCCTGGCGGTAAACCAAACCCATCTGCACCGATTGGCTGTTGGATCACTTATGTGACTGAATTTATCACCATCCTTGTAAAGGACAAGGATAATAGGAATAAACAGAGTGGCTTTTGAGAACCTTAATGAATTTTAAAGAGATCATCAAGTCAGTGGATAAGATCAGGAATTGTTACTGCTGTCGTTGGATAAACGTCATGGGATTGTGCTGTTTATGCTGTAAAAACTGATAAATGAATCCTTAGATACTGGAGATTAGGGCTGCGGATTATTACTTAGGTGGAGATGCTGAATCGCTTGACGTGTCAAGATCAACGATTTACAAATCCAGCCCGAATTCTTTCTATTTCTTCTAAATATGTTTCTTTCTGGCTATGTCTGTCCATTGACTGAATGAATGGAAATTAAAATGTCTATTTAATCAGCATCATTTATACCTTTATTTAGAATGGGAGATCAGATTTAACTAAACATAACAAATAAAAATAAAGATTTTAAAAGAAAAAAAGCTATTTTTGTCACATTCGACAATGTCAGACCCCAGAGTTTTTCTGAAACTTCCTGATTGAAACAGAAACGTCACTGTTGCTTTGGAGCATTTCAGAACAAATCCTGACAATTTTCTGCACAGTTTTCCCATCCTGACTGCAGTTCCAGAGGACAAGAAGATAGTAAATGAAGACACAACAGTTAAATAAAAATGACCGCATAACAACCAGAAAACACCTACACAAATTGCCAACAGTGTTTCCAACAAACGTGTTTTACAAACTGACTTCTTTTTGTCTTGATCACAACATTTTTATAATATTCCTAAACTTATATTCACTATATTTTTAAATTCTATTTTCCATTCTAAATTTTTTTAATAGATTTAAAACAAATTTTCTGAAATTTATTTCATCAAACTAAAATTTATTCTGTTTTTTAAAACAGTTTACCGACACTTTACTTTGAAGTTTTATTTACTTCTGGTGACAGTACTGCGTTCATTTAGTTAAGTCTCTGCTAAACAAACCATTCATCATTTTAGAGCCATAATTACATCGCCTGAAGTTTATTTTCAGTACAATATTCTATATTTATACAGATTGGAAATCTGCGACCTCCAACCTTGCAAAGATCCGTACTCAAATTTTTTGGAATAGTTTGCAAATATTTCAACATTCAGAAAGTCATTACAGCCCTACCGGAGATGTTCTTGGTGACATGAAATAAGACAAGCTCTTTCAAACTAACAACTCTAACAAACATACTAACTCCTCAACCATTTTGATTTGCATATTTACATTGGATTCTGAAGCGGAGAAAAGCAGCTTTGTGCTGACATTTACGCTGTTCTTCACGTCAGAATCAGTTGGAATCATGGAAATTGTGTAAAAAGCTGAATAAAAAAAACAACACATCAACCCTGGAGCTAAAGCTCTGATGTTAAAGTGTTAGGAAACTAGAAAATGAAAACTGACTAGGTGTGCATTAGAACTTAGGTGTGTAACAACCAACAACACCTTAAATTCCCTATTGCAGAAGACAGGCTTGGTCTAGTTTGCCTCCTTAAACTGCAGTAGAGATTTGACTAGCGAGAAATGTTGTAAATATTGATTAAATGCTGAGAATCGCAGTGAACTAATTGTTATTGACCTGGACCACTGGTTCAAGTGTCACTAGTTCACAGGACCAGCAGCATCAATCCTGGGTTGGACAGAAGCCCAGCAACATTTGTCCCACCCTCATTAGCCCTACTGTGGTGCCCTTGAGCAAGGCCGTTGACCCCAACTGCTCCTGTGGAACTTCAGAGTGGCCACAGGTGTGTCTGTCTTGGTGTGAGCAGCTCCAAGGCATGAGTGGGAAACTGCACACATCAACAGTGTCCTTAATAAACGGAATTTCCAAGAGGACCTCCCCTGAATAAATAAAGATTTAAAAAATGTGTTACAACGGTGGGTCCTAAATTACCACGAGGCCAGTCGATGCATGTGTGTTGCTAATTGGTTGGTGTAAAGACAATGTTTATGTCATTCACATTCCACTGACTTTTACAATGCAAAAGAGCATCAATGTCAGCAAACAGGTGCTTTGGTTAAGCCCAGGTTTTTTTGGGTGTAACTGAAGTATGGCTTGCTGCTTGCAAGCGTTTGGATCCCCAAAAAGGTTTTAGTGGTTTTTAATCAGGCTGCTTCAAGCTGGAACACTGATAGTTGTTGTTAAAATGATAGTTTTCCAGCAACAACTGGGTAGTGGGTTATTTTAAGCAGTCTTCACTATTCCAGAATGTAAAGAGAAGCTCAGATGTGTTACGAATTGCTGTGGAAACAAGGCATAGTGCAAAAAAAGTACTGTAAATCAAGACTTTGCCCACTGTAGGCACATTGGGCGTGAAATGCATTGTGGGATTTCACTCTTTGTCATTGTTCTCTATTAGTTCTTGTTAGGATTAAACTACATTCATTTAGTTCATCTTAGCCATACCCTTATCATTTATATCATGTGTTGCGTTGTTAGATTTTGTGTTTTTGATGCCAACACTATGACTGTGATGTGAGGGAATCTAAGACCTAACTTCAGGGTACATCTATGGTACAGCACTAGAATAGAGTCCTTCGATATTACTTAATTTTTTACATGTAAGCATTATTTACAGGTCGGAATTGTATCCAAATATAAACTTTGTTCACGTCTAGCATCGAGTGCACCCTCCCAATTCAAACATTTTATTGACATGGCAAGCATCCACATCGTACAGAGATCTAGTTGTCCTTGCTCTCACAGAGGTTCCCTGTGGGGGGCCATTAGGAAGTGTGTGGCATCCATAACTGGAGGCATGGAGTAGATCTGGGCTGGTCTTCAGGGAGCAATACAGGCTCTGACTCTTGTAGGCTCACCGTCTGCAGGAGGAGCCGCAGGCTGTGTTGTAATGTGGATCGGAAGGCAGAGGTTTCACTGTTTCAAATCCCAGTACATAAATGGTTGGTTGGTTTCTTCCATCCATCTTCTAGACCCGCTGAATCCTTCTTTTGGTTCGACCCAACTACTGTTGAGGAAAGGCAGGGTACAGGTTGCCAGTGGGTTATAGGATCACACAAACACACTCACATGTATAGGACAAATGAAATCCGTCGATTACTCTATGAGGTAGGTTTTTAGACTGGGGGGGGGCAGAGAAAACCCTCACATGCATAAAGAGATCATGCAAATTCCACACCGAAAAATCCCAGTTGGGAAATGAATCTGGGTCTTTTCGCTGTGAGGCAAGAGGGCTAACCACTAGCGCACTAGAGCACAGAGAGGACAACTTTTGTGCAACTCTAAAAATTCATGTGCATCATGGCCAACCTCAGGTTTCCCTCTCATTGTGTTCGCAGCATCAGACTAACACTCCATCATGCTGCAACTGAAGTGTAAAAAATCTGGCCAGGAAGCAAAATAAATGATTATTGATTCACCATCTAATTAGTTATTGCTGTTGGGCTGTATCTATTAAACACTGAACATGCCATTGAGTCCAAGGCAGCGTTACACTTCCTACTTTGTTAAAAGAGCTCAAGGAAGGCTGGTTGTAATTCCAGCTGGACTGAGCAAGGCAGGAAGCATCAAAAAGGCAAAATATTGGATCTGGTGGCAGTAGAAAATACTTACTGGGGTAAATAGACCCCCCCCCCAAAAAACAAAAAACAAAACAATGGAAGCTGATTGTTTTACCAAAAAACCCCAAAACATTAAAGTTATTCCAAAAAGGCCTACCAACATCAAGACTGTCATGGGTTTATATTGGATAAAAAATGACTTTATTCAAAGTGATATTCATTTAATACAGATAACTGGACAGTCTGTGTTTTGTAATATGTGTGTCTAGATTGTTACATGTAGATGATCATCCTTATTTATTTGATTTAGTTGTACCACCATCCAATGCACATGTTCATGAAGCTCACTGACATATTAGTAGGAGAGGAAGAAAAGATACTGATTCGCTATCCTCCTACATCACTGAGGTAAAGGTTTTTACCAACTGTTGAGTTCTGGTTCCTTTGGCTAATGGAACCTTATGCAGCTGCAAAATAAAAGTCCGGCTGTGGTTAAACCTTTATTTATCCAGGTAGGTCGATTGAGAAAAATTTCTCATTTACAGGTGCAGAGGTAGAGCTGCCAACCTCTGATGGGAAGATCACAGATTCGGTTCCCGCCTTGCCTGCCCATCTGTTGAAGTGTCCAAGACCCCATATTGCTTCCTGGTGGTAATAGGTTGGCACCTGTGTCAGGCAGTGTAACCGCCATCAGTGTATGCGCATAGGTGAAAGGGACTTTGACTGTAAAACGCTTCTAAGAAGGTAGTTGCTAAAGTTGAATCTTGCTCCAGACTTTTTCTGCACCACATTCAATTCCATGATATGAAAGACTTGGTGTCATATCACTGCCGTCGGACACAAACTGTAATTATTGGTTCGTACTTCTGTGTTTTGTAAAGGACGCTACTCATACCTCAATATAACAATCAGATTCTTTGATTAGTCAAAGTTCAACAGGTTTAACTTTTTTTACGCTTTCAATGGCGGCATTTTTTGTATGTAGAGCCCAAAAATGGAAAAACAATCATATACTGATATATATATATAGACTTTCTACAAAGCAGGTGCTGGAACGTGCATTGTGTGAACGTAACATGAGACATAGGTTTATTTGACCACAAAAGAAGAGCAAGGTTACGTCAGTGGGTCAGTCCTAATGTACTTTTACAAAAAATCTTGTTTACATCTTGGATTTTACTTTTATGACAACTGTAGACAGGAATATGTTTTTCTTTGCTTTTCTGTTTTATCTTATAATTGTCTAAAAACTGACCCACGGACTTTAGGTTTGGTCTTTTAACTGATACGTTATAGATTTTCACATATTTGGCGTGTCCCATCAACTGCAAGGTTAGGTTATCTGTTTATACATTTTCAAATGCTTTGGTTGTTTATGTGGCCAAATGGCAAATGGCTTCTGCTAAAGTAAGAAACTGGTTTAAAATTATAAGGTCATGTGACCACATCCACACATCCACTTATCGTTGAGTCATGCTTCTGATTTTTTGTGTCAGCTTAGAGATAGTAGTCAAAACTGAAGCCTTTGCTAGAGCAAAAAAACTAAACATAGCAGATCAACATTGTTTTAGACAATGGGTTGCCCATAACGTGTCATAAACTTGGTTCTTTTGAATTAGTTTGCATTCGGACCGCCCCCTGAGTTAGCCATGGGCTGCAATGGTCACAGCTATGCTGTTCTTGGGAACCATTGGGGGTCATGACCCCCAATCCAGCCCTTTCATGTTGAATTTTGACTGAGAAGTCTTTGGGTTTCATTTCTTCAGTGTTTGGCCATGGATTTGACACACAAAATGCACAAAATCCTTAACATTTGAAATAGTGTTAGATTAAATTAGTTCCACTTTATGAAATATAGATTTTTATTAGAAGGAAGAAACAAAAATAGCTCATGACAATAGGTGAAAGTAATAGGACAAATCCAGGCGGTGAATGGAATAATCAAAGAATTGCATTTTTCCTGAAATCCACCAGTCACCAGCAAAAAACTCCACAAGAGGAATTTGAGTTGGATTGGTTTGGTCAGCCCTGCCTCCCAACGGAAGGAAAGCGACTCTGCGTAACACAGTAAAGCTGTCATTAGCTGTGAAAACAGTGAAATTGCATAGCAAGACAGTTTTTGTATTTGGTTGTACAAGTCTGGCAACATTCTATCAAGTCCCACATCTTTTTAATGCTTGGGATTTGGGCTTCATATTTGACAAAAGAACACTTTTTAGGTTCACTACCAAAACATTTATGGCAGCAGTTTTTCTTACCATACTCTGGCTCTGCAACCTTACCACTTAAGGCACATGTAAAGTTGAACTGTGAAGCACCTTTGCGTTGCGGTCTGTTTCATTAAGTTTGTCTCATTCCTTTTTCTAAACATGTCTTTTGGAAGACATGTTATTTCAATAAATAACACAAATATACTTATACATCCTATATAGATTGATAAACATGTATAAACTACATGCATTTCATATAATTTAAATAATTTATATGTACACTTCTCCCTCACATGGTCAGCCCCTCACAGGTCAGTTCTTCCTCAACAGCCTTTTAACAGAAAATTGAAATGGACCCAAGGTTACTTTAGCAGCACTGTTGGAGCAGAGTGTTGCCGTTAACCACACTATCCTGTACAGTGAACAGGAAATGGAATTCCTAACAGGAAGTACAACCACAAACTGGTAGTCCGCGTCAAAGTCTGTACCGGTCCATTACGTCCTGCGACGTTTCTTTGACAATGCACAGACACAGGAAGTATTGATGCGTATCCAAGTCCAGCTTGGTCCATTGTTAGTCTGTGTGAATGCTCGGACAAATGTCTGTGTGGTCTTGCACTTTGAGTTCCAGTTCTTGTTATCAATGCCTCTGCACCCTTTGTGCTTGGAAGGGTTACAGTACGTCTCATAAAAATACTGACTGAAAACCTTTCCTTTAGGGCCTGTAAAAGTGCCTAGAACAGTTACAGGGTCTCCTCTCATGTCCACGGCATCAGTTTTGTTTTTCACCCACTCGCTTATGCCGTCACAAACAGAAAACTCGGCACTGTAGCTCTTGTGTTTGGTGTCACGTTTCTTTCGCGCCTTGTTAGATGACGGACTCCTGTCCATAACCCCGCTCACAAAGTCATCCGAGGGGTACAGAGGGGGCGGGTGCAGAGGTGGGTGTTCGCTCAGCAGAACCCGAGATGAACTGTACCGCCTCTGCTTCCTGAAGAGTTCTGAGTTCAACAGCATCACCAGCTGGTCATCGTTCTCCAGCGTCTCCACACCGACGCGCTCCTCTGAGGGGAAGTTTTCGTCCTGCAGGTGAGGTAGAGTATCTCGCAAACCCATTTCTCTGCTTCTCTCTTGCTGGCTCTGGTTGAACCTGGTCTTCCCTCGGGTCAGATCTGCCTGCAGCAGCTGGGTGATGAGAGAGTTTACAGGGTCGGGACTCGACTGCTGCTGTTCCTGTCGACTGCTGTCCATGTTGGTGGCCTGGATACCATATAGGTATACTAGGACCATCACATAGAGCAGGATGGACATCACTAGATTCACCTGTAAGATCTGGAAAGACAGACACACAGAGACGTTTAGGGTTTCAGCACAAGCTTTTTGGGATTTTATCTCAATAAAATCTCATTCCAATCATCTTTTGATCTATTTACAAACGGTTCCCAGTGGTCTTTTAATTATGCCCTGTGTCGTTTTCTGAGACATAGTTTCTGCAGAGCTGGAGTAGCTCAATAGAAACTTGCCTCTGAGTTGTGGGGGGAACTGTTGGCGCAGAGTAAGCCCGCTCTAACTTCCCATCATCCCTTTGTTTATATGCTCTCCCGCTAGCTTACAGCCCCTCACAACCCAAACCTAACATTAGCGGTGCAACAGAAATGGCGAGCAACGTTGGAGCTATCCAGCCATCCAGTTTAGATCCAGATTCCAGCTCAGACGAGGATAACAAAGACGTTAATGGATCTATTTGTCTGCAGATTAATCCATCAGAATGGAGCAGAGCAGGGGCCCTGAGGTCCACCAATTAGACCACCCACGTAGCAAAGAAGATCTATTTCATCATCATCACAACATGTTAAAAAAACAAAAACAACCATTTTCAATAGTGTGTTTTATTTATTAACTACAAATAAGTGATTGTTTGATGTAAATTCACCAAAATTCTGAAAAATATACCTTGAAAGAGTTGCAACAAACACATATTGTGACTTTTGAAAATGTTTCTGGTTATGACATGACAAATGCGCCCCTAAATAACAACCGAGGGTTTAAGGGTACCAAAGTGTCCAACTTTGAAGCTCTTAATTCCTTGACCTATTGTGAGGGAGAACTTTGAAATCACGATGTAAATACCTGCAGTTCTTCTTCTGTCTGAGACCCAACATGCACTTTTATGAACCAACATGTTGGAGCTCGAACAACATACCTTTCTTCCAGAAAAGACCAATGGCTCTACAAGTTTCAAACTGTCGGAGAGACATTGGTGACACGAACACTTTCCTGTTCTCTACAACTTGTTGACACTGTTGGTTTCACTGTTTTAACAACTCTGAGAGCTTCTCGTCCCTGCGGGCTGTTTACCATCCTGCCTTCAGCCTGCAGTCATTCAACTCTTCTCCAGAAATGCATTTTTAAAGTATTACAATTTTTTTTCCCTACCTTTTTTCTCTGACGGCATACATTTGAATAATGAAACTCCTATGGCTTGCGATCTTAAATGATGTGCTTGCAATGGTTTTGTCCCTCCAAAATAAACATTCTTCAATATGTGGATGTATCTTTACAGAGTCCTCTTATCTGCAGACAGATGCTGTTTTGCATGCTTGCACAAGTCAGGATGTTCCTGAGAAATGCACACCCTTCTTTCACGGCACAATTACCTCAATTAAAAGGAAACGTAAGTTGCCCTTTTCTATTGATGATTTACTAAAGATTTTAATAGCCTTATAAATAACTGGGAATTTTTGCTCCTTCAAACCGGTTTTAAAATAAAAAAAGACAGATTTTCTAAGATGCAGTCAAAGGTAGCTTGTCAATAACTTCTCTGTACCCTTTCGTTTTAGCCACATTGTTCAATCACTCCAGTCCAGTTTGGTCCTATTGAAATAACATGTATCAATTTTGATGTTTTTCTATATTATGTAGACCAATTCAATGTAACATTTGTTAAAAAGCAAATTAAACTTTACGAAGCCATAGCATGTTACACGGTATTAACCCCTGAACATCTGGCATCCTGATATGTGGACATCACATTTTGGGTTATAGTACCAAAGTAGGTGAAAGGGATTTTTTTTATGCTAAGCTCTTTTTATTGCATAGTTTGACCAGGGGTGTAACTTATGTTCATGAGCAACTTATTTCTGATTATTTTTACATAAATACGCCCATATATTCGTCATTTTCACATTGAGCCATTTAACGGTTGTTTCCCACTAACAACCACTAGAGGGTGCTGTAGGTGTGTGTATCAGTATTTGCTACTGATCACAATGCAGAACAAGAGACGCCGTCAAAACAAACAGGATTGAGAATTTGATCAGTGTCCTCCTGAACGTTATGATATTTTTCGTATTTGTGTTGAGACATTATTATTATTATTATTTTTTATTTTCTTCCCTAGTTCATGAACAGATTTTGGGTCAAGAGTTGAATTTGAATTTAAGTGTCTCAAAAGAGGTAGCGGATGCGATTTAGACGTGTAAACGGTGGGAACGTAGCATTACGCCGGGCTTGGTGGATTTGTTCAGAAGCATCGACCTTTTCTCCTAAAAGTGCTACTTATACATGTGGTTTTTTCTTCTTTGTTATGCATTTTCTGACTCCTGCGATTTACACTGCAATACAACGTATACTCCAGTACAACTTTTACTCCAGAAATACGTGTGTTCAGGGTTAGCTCAACTATTAGCTAGGGTCTTAATATATTAAAGAAAAAAAGGGAGTAAAAAATGTATTTCTATGTAGAATTTAACAACAATTTGATCCTTTCATTGTGTTTGGAGAAAAGGTAGGCATTCCCTAAACATCATCTTAAGAGACAATTAGTTTCTCCACTCTCGCTGTGATAACCAGCCATTTATTTATGTCAGTCTGGAAAGATAACAAGACGGTGTGGCCAAACGATTTTTACAAGAGTGTTTCAAACTGTTTTTATGAGCGTTGCCCTGTAATTACTTGTATTATTCAAGGAAATTGCCAACTTGAAAAGACCTTTTCTTCACCCTGTTGTTTTAAAAGAGATGCTCAGATTCTGGTATGTACTTGTATTTTAGTTAATAACTAACTCATCTCTATGGTTTCCACATGATACGACTGGGTGGTCATTAAACTGTCAGATATCATGACTGATTGACCGATGTCAAGGTTTTCTCTTCTCTACTTTGGTTTGGTAGTTTTGCCTCTAGGCAATCTATTAAACTGTCACAGTAGAAGTTATTAGCAAAACTTATATGTGAAAAAGTCCATCATCAGAGTCTCAGAACTGATGGCAGAAGAGTTTTCTAGGATGTTATGCAGGAAAAATGAAGAAGTGTTCTTTCTGATGTTTATGTGTATTTATACTAAACTTTATGCAGACATGTACTAGTGGCTTAAAAATATATCAGGTGATTTAGGTCATTTAGACCTATCTGTAAACAACAGATACCCAAAAACTTTGGAGGAAGAATTTGTATATTCAAGTTTTATTATACTGCAAAATTATGTAATGTGAGGGTTTTTTTTTTTTTTCATAGACGCACACAGGGTTTTCTGCTGGTTACCAGGACTGCTATAGCTGTTGTTTATTTCCTTAATAGCAAGTAATACACCTTACAAAGGTTAAAATAAAGTAGATCTAATAGTTTACTGATGGATTTTTCATCGAATTTGCAATAAAATGAGCTCTGGGTGCTTAATTATGAGCTCCAATGGCAGCTGCTACTCCTCCACATGCACCGCAATGCAATTTTACATTCCATCATCCACCCCAGAAGAACAGAAACACTCACTTGAGCACAGATTTATCTCACCTTTGCACAAATAGTTTTCGTGACTGAATGAAGTGTTTCATGTGCTGGTTGTATTATTAGTTGTATTATCTCCATGTTTACCTGTTTGAATATTAACATTTTTGGAGCCAACAGGTATGTTTGTTACATTTGAGTGTGGACAGGCCCCGCCCCTTCTAAATTTGTTATGCATCTAAACTTGACATTAATGGTTATAAATCTCCACAAACTTGTTGCTTTATGATTTGTGAGGCTTTTCGATTTTACCCCCCCCCCTTCTGTAATTATACTCCTACTTATACTCCTAACCCCTCCCCCCCCCCAACTCTCTAACATCCCTCTCTTCTCTTCCCTCCTCTCTTTTTCTGTCTGGTCCAACAAAGAATGGTTAAAAATATAATTAATATGATTCAAGTTTAGTCTAAATTAAAAAAGGAGTTTATTCAAATACACACCTGGTATGTCAAAACATTCATAACTGATGTTGTAACAGTAAAATGTGTCCAACACAAAGAGACCCTCAGCTGTCATCTGTTTGCTCTGCTATTGGACAGGACAAGTAAAAAAAAGTCATCCTCAACCTACAGGGGATTCCAGATTTTAAAGAAACTGAATTGCCACTGCAGGATCTAATCTGGATATCTGTCTTCAATCTTTTCATGATGAGTAACTTTCTCATCTTAATGAGGCAAATCCTGCCCCAAACCACTATACTGCCACCTTCGTACTGCTTCTCCACTGGTGCAACAGTCAGCACTGTGTTCTCATGCTCCAAGGTGTAGACAGTAAGGTTTCACTCTCAGAGCCTGGAGGTACCAAAAGCTCAAAACAAGAGTCAATAGCAACAGTAAAACAACAGATCCACCCCGTGTTTCTCACAGATGATAAACGGCGTATACTTATATAACACCTTTCTACCTTGTATTAAGGCCCAAACAGCTTTACGGTTGCAGTCCCATCCACCCGTTCACACACACATTCCCACACTTATGGCAGCTACACTGACACCAGCCCATAGCCACCAGGAGCAATGTGGGGTTCAGTGTCTTGCCCAGGGACTCTTTGACACATGGACAGACAAGGTGGAAACCAAACCTGTGATTTTCCAATCAGAGGTTGACCACTGTACCTCTACAACACAGCCACCCAAATGTAAGTCACACCCCCAAAAAAGGGAAACAACTAGATAAGCCTTTAGCCAACAAACAAAACATATTCGACGCTTTGGTCCTTTTGGAGCGTCAAAAAAGTGTTTACTGTGGCGTTACCCTCTAATGATGTTTTTCTAAGACTCGCCAAGCGGCGTCACGCCCAAAAAGAAATCAGAAGGCTTCAATAACAAAACGGCAGGTCGCAGGTGAAGTTAAAAGGGAAGAATTCACTTCCTGGCTGCAGTTCAGGGTCTTGCCACTGTCAGGACTGACAGACATAAATTTATAAACAGTCTAATATGCCAACGATATCAGAGGCAGTTCTCACCACACCAAGGGTTTGTTGTGACAATGATCAAAGTGTTGGCTTTGACTCAAAGCTTGCTAGCTACCTTCAGGAGTAACGGCTCATAGAGTAAGTCATTACGCGAGCAGGTCAGGGCAAGACAAACATCCAAAGCCTCGGGGAGCCACCAAGAGCTTCCTCATGCTCATCTATGTGAGTCACAAGACACGCTGCGCCCTCTTCTATGGGACAGGAAATTGTCAACTCTTGTTAGGCCTAATTAAAGTCATTACTGAATTTGACATCAACATGTTTACAACAATCTCACAGTGTGCCTCCAATCACTGTTCTTTATGCATAACTGGATTCAAGGAAAATGTGCTTCTCATGTGATGAAATGAAGTGAATTTTTATGAGCTTCGTCACACAGAAAAATGCCGCACATGACCAGGTTTAATGTGACGCTCCATGTCATCTAGAATTCTTTGCTCTTGTTCAACATGACTTACAACAGTATTAGTAATTGTTTGAGGAAATTAATAAAACCACAAGTTTAACTGACAACATTTCATACAAATGTCATACAATCGACCCACACCCAAAAGTATTTTCTATATGTACACATCTGTAAAGAAAATTCAGAATTGACTGTGTTTTGTAGCAAATATCGCTTATTTTTATGTGAAGTTCACACCGCTTCCAATGAAAAGTCTTTGGAAGCATGCATGTGTGCTTTTCGAGCTTCTTAAACGCATTCACGTATCGCTACGCAAGTTGTAAAGTCAGTTTTGGCAACAAGTTCTCACCCCAAATTCATCAAATATGGACGCACGGGTAGGGATTTCCCCCTTTGTGTCACACACTGATGGTTTGGGCGGGCCCCAAATATTGTCTTCCTTGTGCTGCCGAGTTAAATCCACTTTGGTCAAGTTTCAAAAATTTTGACTTCCGTCTTATTAGTAATAATAATAGCAATAATGAAAAGAAAGGAAAAATAACCTTTTTCCTCGTATAGTCTGAAAGCAGCGCTTGATGTGTTGTTATCACTGAAAATCATAGACATTTTTTCTGGCATATAAAACAGAAATTAAATTAAAATAGTTTTCATGTTTGGGTAGGTTGGGCGACAGTTTACCTCAGGGGTAGAGCAACAATCAACAATCAAAGGGTTGGAGGATCAATCCCCGCTCTCCCCAGCCAGCTGCCAAGCCCCCCCCACCCCCAAATGCAGAGAAGGATCCCCCCATTGTGGGATAAATAAATTATTATTTATTATTATGAAAACATAAATCAACCACGAGATTTTTAGCACATTGAAAAACGACGAGTTGTGCTCACCCAAAGCATCGGTATGTGGCACAGAATGCGTCCACATATGACGAGCTGGGAGGACAATGTGTTGGTTTTGGGCACTAAATGTATTAAATGTCCATCCATTGAGTGCTAGCTGAAAGTTAAATCAGTTGAATTTTGGCCAGTCAGGGACTTAAATTTGGTAGTGACATAAGGGCGGCGTCCATTTCAATTCAGTGCCAACCGTTTGAAAACTGATCATGGAGGAGACATTAATAATTGCATTTTTGTTGGGGTTTTTTTTGCCTGGAATTCTATGATACCAAGTCTTTCATAACTTGGAATTGAGCTGTGAAAGAAAAAGCCTGGAGCAAGATTCACCAGATTCTTCGCAGCATGCCTCCTCCAAATGAAGGTACATGCCCTGGTGTTGGGTAGCAACAGACCTGTGGGGACTTCATATGCTAAAAGTGTGTTGAAAAACCCATGCTCAGCACGTTCTTGAATGTGCCACGGTGTGTACTTGGCATTAGAGAAAAAGGGCCATCACTTTCTCACACCTTATCGATGTACTGCAAACACACGTCTCTATGGCCATCACTGACAACAAAGTGTTTAGATCTAAAGCAGATTTTACATTATCAGTGTAAGTAAAAGAGAACCTGCGTTAAAAAGAGCAATCAAAGCATGGAAAACTCCTATCAATCCAGTTCTGACGTCTTCACAACATCTTCAGGTCAGAAACTCTAGACGCGTTTTGTCCTATATGCAACTTGAGCCAGAACCTCACAGGAAGTGGCCAAAGTTTTTCTAAATATAGGAAGGATTGTCACAGCTCCATTTACACAACGCTCCTTCAGATGCAAAACATTTCTGCTGCCAATCGGTAACTATAAGATTAACTTTGGTTGAACGTGTCTTGACAGAGATCTTGTTGACCTAGTTAAAGTCTCCAAACGTCAACTTCAAGCCAGACAAACTGATGAAAAAGGGTCATAGGTGACTCATTAACCACATAGAAGTCAGAAGAAACGCATCTAAATCAAAAGGTGTTGGCAAGCAAACCCCAAACACCAGTAAAGATGCAATGACTTCATTTTAAGCTCACCAAAAACGTATGCCTACAGTAAAATTAAACTTGGCACCGAGTCCACACCTGATATCATATTTTTGTTTAAAAATAGGACATTTTACTTTAAAAAATTTATATAAGTAGTAGGCTATACATTAGATATACATGTGATGATATGTGAATACATTCATGGAGCACGGTAGTTTGTCTTTCGAAGAAATGTACAAATTTCTGTTTTCAGTCACTTTACCGCTCATACAAAACTTGTAATCTGAACTGTAACCTAATAAAATTAGCATACCAACTGTCTAGGGAAGATACTCTGACAAACTCTTTGTTTTGCTTCTACACTGAGTGGACTGAATCCAGGCAGAACAAATCAGGCAGTGACAGCAGGTTCTTGAATGTTTTTGCTCATCTTTCCTCCTCTGAAAATCTGAAAATGAGTTTAAAGTCCCACTCCAACTATACTTTTATCAATTGTAAAAGCTTTCCGAGTGGTCTTTTGTTCATTATTATGCCATTTTAAGCCAAATTCTGAAAGCAGGAGTGTTGATTTTTTGGACATAGTTTCTGCTGAGCGGCAGGAGTTTATCAGAAATCGGGCGGGAAATGTGAGCAGGACTGTTGGCACGGTGTAGGTACCAAAACTATTCGGCCTGCAATAACCCTTTGGGACCCTTCGGGGGCCCTTCGGGGGCCTGGGACTAATGCTGACGCCACATTATGTGATTGGCTGTCCGTTGGTCCGATGACGTGTCAGATAGTGATTGGTCTGGACAAATATGTACTGACAACATTTTAGCCACGGGTCAACTTAAACTGGAATAACATCAGGCTTTACTTTGTCTGGACCCGACTGGTAACACGAATTCACATGACAGTTTGCACGGCTTCTCAGGACTGTTCATTCAAAAGCCGCCTCCACTAGCGCACACACCGTCCCAAAGCCGCTTCTCTGCTTGGAGATGCAAATCTCCCGGGAGACACGGTTCTCCTGAGTCCCGCAGCTCGCTCACACAGAGCAGTGCGAACCCTTGTCCGATCGCACACTATATCAAAGCACCGTCCAGCTGCTCTGCTCAGAGACTCGGTTCTCTGTGTGGAGCAGTAGGTTCATTATAACAGCCACAGATCTTTTTACAAAGTGGGTTGTTGCAAAATCTCTCTATAAACATCACAAATAATAACGTCAGACACAATTTATGAGGGAAAAGCTCATAAGTAACAAAAGGAAATGTGAAATGAAAATATGTAGAGCCCGAGCACATCTCAATGCTACGTACTTTGTCCAAGTGGGGCTACCGTCGTGTGACGTTATCCTCAGTTGAAAGGAGCCTGAACGGTTATTGCAGGCCGAATGGTTATGGTACCTACAGCGGAAGTAACTCTCTGCTAATATCCCATCATCCCTTTGTTAACACGCACACCCCCAACCTAACATTAGCGGTGCAACAAAAATGGTGAGGAATATCGGAGGTATCCATCTGTACAGTTTAGATCCAGATTCCAGCTCAGACAAGGAAAACTAAGATGTTCATGGATCCATTTGTCTGCAGGTGGATGATCAGAATGGAGGGGGAATTTGCTGTGTTCATCTGCTCCTGATGCCACCAGGACTTGGATAAAGAAATACTCCAAAATGCAGATTTAATCCTCAATTATTTTAGATATGTCCTCCATCATAAAAGAAATGCTGCAAGAACATGTTAAAACACGATTTTCATTGAAGTGAGTCTTTAAATGTTTGGTTTGTTCCAGATTTCAGATAAGCTTTTATGCTTGCCAATCACAGTGTGCTTTGCAGGGAACAAACTTTGCTGCACACTGAACGATCCAGTGTGAAAATGGCCTCAGGCTCCAAGTAGAAAACCCAGCTGTTGATCTGGATCAGGGGTATTTTGGGGTGGGAGCGGTTAGGAAAGGAGCAGGACACTGACCCTCAAGAACTGCCGCTTGATGACTTTCTTATTGAATCTGCTTGTAGTATATGTTTTATTGCATCTTTAAAGACACATTAAAGAAATACTATGATATGCTAAATCAGCTCCAGCTACAACAAGAAAAAAAAAATCATTTTGTCATGAGTTATATTATTTAGGATAAAATCTAAAAGGATTCATCCAGACCAATGGACCAATCAAACGTTTTTGCTTCATTTTTTCCACCGTGGTTCAGATCCAATTAACCTGGAATTACCAAATGCAGCAGATCCTCAAAAGGTTTGTGTCAGAAGGGAGTCATTTCTCAGTGACTCTTAAGATGAAACATTTTCTTTTACACAAAATGCATTTAATCCAGAGGATTAAATCAAGTAGCTCCGGCATAACTAACTTCAACTGAGCTGATTTTCCCACAAAACTTTATGAACCATTTTTATCTTCTGTTGGACTCAAACCTTATAATGGAAAGACTGTAAAAATAGACTGGATTAAGGAAAAAAAATCCTTCACAGTGAGACGCTCAGTCAATGTTTTTAATGGTTTTGTCGAATCCCAAATTGTCAGAGGTGAATCAAACGTTTAAACTCTTTTAAGAAGAGTCATAGTAATGAAACTAAAGAGAGAGAGGTCAAACTTTGAGAATTTTTTCTTTCTGCAGAAAATTCTAAACATGCATGCTTTTGGAATAACAGTATGAATGCCTTATAAAATGAGCAAAGATCAGGTCAAAGGCTAGAATAGAAAGAGGCAGAAAGCCTTTTCATGCAGCTTTAAGAAAAGTAAAATATAGTTTCTGTAAACTTTCCCTTTCAGTCACATCTGTCAAAAATGTGGTTTTAATTTTGCCTTGAAAGGAGAAAACAGGAAGTGATCATGTTTAGTCAGGCTTTTCCCTCCCAGTTTTTGAATCAATATTAGTATAATTATTGACAAAGATTAGGAAATCATCAATAAAAGCTTCCTGAAGCATTGCAAAAAAAAAATAAAATAGCAGTATTTATAAATAAAATCTTGAGCCCCTCAAAATGTTCGTTATTCCCCTACATTGTGTATCTTGACCTATCCTGCAAGAAATACTACAGATTTTTTATTTTTTTTTGCTACTGCTTTACATTAGTTATAGCCCCTCTGGTATAAAAATAATAATACAATTGTTTGAAATACGTATTTGTAATCCTTACATTTGTAGTGGCCTTCCACTCTGTTGTTCTCATTTTGCTCCCACTTCCCCCAAATAGAATGTTCTAGCACCATAATCGCATTTAATTATCCTTCCTTTAAATTTTATAAATGCTCACATAAAAACAACCTAATAGTTGCAACATGTATTTAGTCTCAAAACATTAAGGTGATATTTAAAATACACCTTTCACATAATTATTGTAGATTCAGTTCTAAATATTGTTGCAATGCAAAAACATTTAACTGGCGTTGTAGATGAATCAATTTGTTGACTGTTTTGATCTCATTTGAAGCAACTTTTTCTCTCTGCGTAGTTTTGTTTCTTGGTTCAAAACTGCACAAACTGCATGAGCATTAATGAAATATTTAACGGACTGAAATTATACAAGTTTGTATTATTTGCGGATGACACCAATATATTTTACAGTGATGTATATTTTAAAAATCTTATTGGCACTGTCAATAATCAACTAGATATTGTAAATAATGTTTTGGATTGCAAAAAATTATTCAATTTAGTAAAACGAAAGTCATTTATTTTTTGGCAAATATAAAGAGAATTTTGAGCAACAGTAAAGAATAACACCAATTTAAAAAGTATAAGACAATAAGTTTTTGGGACTTAAAATCAATGCTAAACCTTCTTGGCAAACCTTCATCAGACATATACAAGTAAAAATCTCAGAAAATCTTTCATTATTTAAATAAAGTAAAACATTTTCTCGATTACAATTCACTACTAATATTGTATAGCTGCTTGGTGCTTCCCTACCTGAACTACTGCCATGAAATATGAGGGAATACCCATAAATCTTCATTAAAGACGTTCTACATATAACAAAAAGTCACAAATACTCACAATGTAGGGTATTTGGAGCCTACTAATCCAGTTTTTTTACAGTCAAAATTAAAGAAATAACAGGACCTAATTTAAAATCAAACATTAAAAATACAATGCAAACATATAATAATGTGTCGCCAAAAAATATACAAGTATTATTCATAGTAAGAGAAACTTTCAATAATTAAAAGGGAACCGGAAAATTCCAACTTCTGATGAACAACACGTAGAAGATTTTGTGTCCGTGTACGGAGTAAAACTGCGGAATCATTTGGGGCTGGAATCTAAATATGTTTAAAACTTGTTAAGCGGCATGGACAAATTATAGGAATGTATAATTTCTCTGACTATAATTTGTTTTGGGACTTAACAGCAATGCATTATTCTTATGGGTTTGAAGCTACCATTGTATATAATGTAGAGGATGACGGGTATTACTATAGGATCTGAGTACAGTATCATAATTGGTATCTAAGGGGCAGGCTTGTTCCCTTTCAAACATGACTGTACTGTATTGTTTTTTTTGTTTATTTTCACTTGTTCTGTCCAACAGTTGAGCAAACAGATTAGAGCAGAAAGCATCTGTGTTGGACTTATTTTACTTTTACATTGATTTGTATTGTTGCTATTGTTCTTGATGTCATTGTCTGACCTACCGTGTGAGACTGATTGTTGCTGTTCTTTTATACAAGTTAAAACAAGTTGATGGCATAAACAGTCAAACACTTACAGTAGTTCAAAGAGCGTATATGTTGTTTTAGAATTCACCTGCAAAATCTCCAATGTTAAAGGGTTAAACAAGGTGGCATTTGGGCTTAGTGCTTATCAGGCAGTCCTCCTCTGCCTGGACCCTGTGAGAGGATTGAGTTTACATCTTCTGAGCTTATCACACCTGAGGGATTGATGCAGGTAATCCGCATCTTAACAGGAACACACACAGGTGGCTGCACTCCATGTGTCAACACGGTGTTTTCACACCAGAGTACGGCATGGTGCGATGTCTTCTAGGTGTTTGTGAGTAACATCTCGACGGATGCCTCGTCCAGAGGTGGATGGAGGTTTACAGACAGAGACACATGCTGCATGTTCATTGACCTGTAAATGATAGCAGGTGGTCTTTTATTTATTTCTATTTTCAACCCTTCAAAGAGAAGACCATTGGACGCGCACAGCTGCTCTCTGAGTGGCGTCTGTGGCAACAAGGCGTCATGGCACATTGACTTGTCTGTATTTTTGTTTGCTTTCTCTGTAATCTGCCTGGTTTTATTTCTGTGTCAAGTACCTGCGAGGCAGAGCCAAGATAACCAAACTGTGGTAAACAGATGAGCTGGTGTTTGTTTTGGGCTCTAATGCATGTGAATGCGTGGCTGCTTGTCACTGGATGTTTGTGTGTGCTCACTGGATTAGCACTAACATGAAGCACGACTGCAGGCCAACTTCAACAAACGGGAAACCAGAAGATCAGCCACGATGCTGAGAGGGAAGCTGCCTGCACTCAAACCGATCACATGACTGGAGCAACATAAAAGGCGCACAGTTGAGTCATGACAGAGGACATTTGAACTATTACAGAAAATATACACTTGATTTAAACACTAAACAGAAATGTATAGAGACTAGCTGAAAAGCTGGACATTTTATAGTATCATTATATTTATATAATACACTTTCATCTTCTTATTTTACATATAAATTGTAAAGTCTTTCTGAAAATATTAATAATAGTATTATTTAGAGGCCGTGTAAAATAAGAAAAAGTTATTCATCGAGCAAAAAGAAAACAAAAACAAAAAAAAATCAGGTTGATTTCATTTTTTTTTCTAAACTTTGATATGAAGCACCTAAGTGTTTGAGGTAAAATCTTTTGATCAAACATCGGAGCGCCACGTGTCCTTGTGGCATTTTTCTCTGATGATGGAGGACTATTGCAGCTGCATTTAATTTTGATTTTTTCTTTTTATTCTAGGTTTTGTGTATTTATTTTTAACAGAGTGGGACTTATGGATCTTTGTGTGTCTGTCTCTGATTACATTCAGGCGTAGTGCTGGAAAGGGTTTAGCTCCCCATTGACCCAAGAAGATGGAGGCAGCCTTTAAAAGCACCGTGTGGACCTCCAGCGTGCAAGAAGGGAGCTTTCCTGCATCCTGTCTCCACTGCAGCTTGGTGCTTTTCTCCACCTTCTTCTGTAGTCTGTGTTGCACTTTGTAGTTCTTCGATGACCTGACATGTGTGCGTCTCTGTTGTCGTCGTCTGAGCTGGTGTCTGGATCGAAAATCTACGGCTCGATAGCTTTAATTTTGCTAGCCATTTTAGTTGCACCGCTGCTAGGATGGGGGTGTGAGGGGTTGTAAGATAGCGGGAGAGTGAAAAAACAGAGAAGGGAAGTGGGGGCGGGGTTGCTTCACAACAACAATCCCGCAACTCAGAGGAGAATTTCTGAGGAACCACTGCAGAAACTGTGTCCTAGAAAATGACACAGGTTTTTTTAAAATTTGACAAAAAACTGCAAAATGATCATTAAAAGAGCACTGGAAACACTTTTGCAACAAATCAAAGGATGATTGGAGTGGAACTTTAAAAGTAGGTCAAATTGCACAATAAACATTTGAAGATTTTAGTGCTTCAAATACAAACACAAAATACCAATTTTTGAGAATAAAACTACCTAAACTGAATGTAGAAACATCCAAATACTCTCACAACACATATAAATACTATTTATAACATTGTTTTTGCCAAAGGTCAGGTCAGATTAACATCAATGACATTGTGCATATGAAAGACAGATGCTGCAGGTCACTGTCGATACCGTCCCATTGGCTCCTTTTACACTGTAACTGATCTCAATTCAGTTCAGCTAAACCCATTTCAACCAAAACCTCAGTCTACTTACAAAACTCGGCACAAACCAGAATATTTTCTTTTTCAAATTGCACTTTTTTTGGCCGTCTGCCATTTTTGACGCGTTGCTGGAGTGGGCGGAGCAAACGCCACTCGAAACACAGATTTCAACTTCAGCCTTATTTTTGGAGAATCCACTGGTGTCACTCCAAACTGAAGTCATTTCAGTTTAGGTTGGTGCCAAAAAACTGTTCAACTAGTTAGTACTTAATTTGAATTAAAATGCATCAGTAACTTATATTTCCTCATTAATGACTTATATAAATCTTGTATATTTAAGTATATTGGATACTACAGACCAATTTTAAAGGTTTATTGTGTTCAAGCAATTTTAACAGAAATGTACTTTTCAATTAAATTAATGTTTTTGAACAGAATATTACATGGCCAAAAACAGTTCTCAAGAATTGACAAAACTGTGTGACTATATCAAAAATATTATACAAGCAAATTCATGCAGCAGAGAAACAGACTGATTAGAAATCAAGATGCAACAAAAGATTTATCCAACACTTTCCAAACTAAGTGCGGCTGATGTAAAAGACAAACGTGCTGAACTGCGTTCACTGCATCCTAGGATGTTTTAAATGCTTTAGTAGGACACTGGAAGTACTTTTCCTGAAAACTTTCCACTGTTTTGTTTGTATTTATCATGCTGTATGTGTAATTATAGTCACAGGAATGTTGACACTACAGCAGCTTTTATGTAGAATTTGACCAATAAAGACAAAAGAAAGTTCATCAACACGATGCTTGTGTTCCCACTGTGGTCGCTCATTAGTGACAAAAACAAAAGAAAAAAAAGTACTGCAAAAAAAAAGCTTGATAAAAAAATTCCAAAAAGATTTGAAAGTAAGGCTTGAACTTTGATCTTAAAGTTGTTGTTTAACTTTTAACTAAGGGGTCACCGCAGCAAACCAGCTTTCACTGAGTCACACAGATGCCGTGACAGAGATTTTTACGCCGGATGCCCTTCCGTATACAACCCTGGGTTCTACCCGGGCTGGGGACCGGCACAGGGAGACCCAGACTTGGGCCCCCTTGTGGCTACATAGTTTGACAGTAGCGGGAAGAGTTTTGCCCAAAGACCAACACTGGATGAAGCTCATCCTCTGGGATGCAAACCCTGGTTTTCCATGCAACAGTCCTACACGCAGCCAACTGAGCCATCTCAGCCGCTCATCAAGCTTTGATGTTCAGAAATTCCTTAAGAACAATTACAAGATTCTTGTATTAGATTCAAGACCGAAACCTTTCAGGGATAATATAGAAGTCTGGGTTTAGCCTGATGTGATCTTTCTGAAGCATTTCTCTCAAATTCCTTCTCAGCCAACAGCTATTTAAAACAAGTTCAATAACAGATGTAACCACAACTCCAGGCTCTTTCTGTCTCCTGTCTGACATTTCAATTAAATAAGAGTCACCAAAATGCCAAGCCGGTTTGACACACATCCCATCTGACAGACCTCTCCGAGGATATGCTAAGATCAGGACATAAAGTCATCACAAAACAACAGGCTTGCTTATATCAGGATAAAGAGCTAATTAACTCGTGACACTGAGGTAATGGCATTACAGAGCAATTTTAAGTATGGCTGCTCAATAAGAACGAGTAAAAGAGGATTAAGGGATTTCAAGATGGATGAAAAGAACTGGGACCAAGAAAACACTTTAATTCCCAGCCAACCTGGCAGTGTCCTGTCAGCCTGCACCGGTGTCTGTGACGGCTGATGCCTAGAGCGCCATCTACTGCCAGGCTGCACCGGTCCACGTCAAGGTCTTCATGTTTTTTAGGCTCCAAACCTAAATAAAATAAAAATGACTTTGATGGATCGGTGCCAGAGACGCGTGTTTTATATATTGCAGAGAGAAAGGAACAGGCAATGTTAGGTATAATTTCTACAGTTTTCTTCCTGAACTTGCAAAAGGAAAACCTCACAACATTATTAAAGCAGGAAGCGGCGTGGTATGGCCCACAGGCCCGCCCTCGCCATTGCCCCCTTTCTACCTACCCTCACTGGCTGAGCTGCTGCTTCAGGCCTGTCGCTCTGCCTCTATACATGTGACAAATTCATGAAAAAAAGTGTTTTCAAAATGGCAGCAGCTTTTCTGTTGGTTTATCTCCATAGCAACCATTCTATGTTTGATTCCCTGGACGTCACAAACATTTCAATGTCATTTTCAGAAGAATCAGCAAAAGAAAAAATTTGGATTTCCTTAGCAACCAAGGTTTTCCTAACAGGTTCATATTTTATGTTCTATGGTTTTTTGGTTGAACTTGACTCAACAGTTTATGTATTCCAGTTTCACAGTATTCTAGTAAAAACTGTGCGAGCAACAGGGGAACACCAATTTTTTGAGCTCGCTACGCTAACGGCGTTAAAAATCGACTACTTTTTTGATTCCAACTTTTTTTTCCTAGAAAGCTTTCCCATGATACTTGAGGAGTTAGGATGTGATAGATTAAAAGTCCTAAGAGAAGTTTGATTTTGTAGTCGATACTAAAGATACTAAAGATGATTCATTTTTGGGAAATTCAAAGATCGCCCACTTCCTGCGGTCAAAGTTCTGTTCAGGTTGAAGAGTTGACTTTGTAGTTTGTGTGTGAAATTTTGTTAAGGTTGCTTTGACAAAAGTTTTATGTCTCACACTGTATGAAAATGTGAAAATCGCCTAATTTCACACTTTGCAACAAGATGGCTGCTAAGCAACAGGTCCTGACGGCATCCCATAATAAGTTTAAAACTTCCTTGAGATATCCCCAGCACGCGTCTTTTGGTTTCATTGGTGGATTTTGAACTATTTTTTTGAGCCCCATGAAAGATCTTTGGCCGCATGAACTACGATGACAATGATTCCTCATTTTCTATCCTCAAAAAAATTGAAAGTATAGATTCATATTTACAACTTGATTATACAACTTGGTTTTGATTCTTATGGATGATTTGGTCAGTTTGGTTTGAAAAAAAAACTGTATGTATGTTTGCACCGTCTACCCTGTTTTTTAAGGCCGTGTCACACAGCCACTATATAGATTTTCTCAATTTTTCACGTATGAAGGTTCAGTCTTTCGAGATACACAATGATACACGTATTTCATAAGTGTGGGTTCGTCATTCGTGGATGTGCACAGATATCCGTTGAGGTTTTTCGGCCAGCGGGTCTATACGTGAATTCGGTTTTAAGCAAAACTTTTTTAATCGGTTGAGAATTAGGCAGTTTACGCATATTTTATGTGGTTTATTTGGAATTATTACGTAAATCTTACAATTTTTGCAAGATGCATATTTAAATTTGTGGCTTTCCACAACCATTCCATGGATGTTCAACTGACTTTTCGTACATGAACCATTGATATATACCTTTCATATCATGTATATATATACCATGCGCACATATCACATTAAGTAAGGGTTAATGGCCTTCAAAGTATGCATTATCACTTTTTAACGCATGTCGTGGAAGCCTGAACTGTCCGACTCGAAGCGTTAAAAAGTGATAATGCACACTTCGAATGCCACTAACCCGCTTATTCCTTTGTCATTTACAAAAGAAATAAATACCAGTTGTCAGTCCTCAATTCTTCTTTTTTTTTGCGGCGTAGTGCGGCGCCACGTTATGGTAATATGACAAGCTGCCACATCACCTCTGCAGTCAAGATTTGGCGATATAAAGCGATATATATATAGGCTGATCATCCTGATGGGTTGAATAAAGCAGCAGTTCAGAGAGAAAGTTCACGTCTTACCACTTGTTTTTGTCCAAATTACGAAGATAAAGGTAGTTTTAAAGAAGCCGGCGCGGTGATACAGAAGGTTTAATATAGGTGACCGGAACTTCTTTTTGGGGCATGCGGTTTTCACTGTGCGTTATCACTTGTAAATGTACACCCAGCAGCCAATCAGAATCGAGTATTAACCCGGACCATGGTGTAAAGTCACGTAATTGACGCAAATAAATAAACTAACTAATAAATTGCCTATAAACAGCACAATAATTACACACAGTTCATGTTCTACACTGATTTTTGCATTCTTTGTGTGGTTCATTTGTGATACATCTATGGAAATTTCACGTAAAGACGACAACTTTTCTCACCTTTTCCACGTATATTCACATATGACCAATTTTCATCTGCTCAATAAGTCCAAAATGTTTATTGTGGCTGTGTGACATCTTTCATTAAATATTTCTTACATTTAAACTTGGAACCAAATAAATGTCTCTTCAAAGTCTAAACTCTTTCTGAGTGGCATCAAACGTTGGTTGTTAGTTGTGTTAATAATGTTAGTTGAAAAAAAACCTCACAAATAGCAGGAAGCAGGAGTCCAACAGAGTCATCATGGCTGGAAAGAATGTTGAAAGCACACTAAGATAAATTCCATGTTTCAGAGACCTGACATTTCCTTCCTGATAAAAATGTTCTGTGTGTCACAAGCTGCTTTTATGGTCTGTGTCACATTCAGATGTTTGACTGTTTTGAATTTAGATGTGAAAGTTCTCCAACCAGATTCCAGAGCAGGAATGTGTAATACGTTCTTCTCCGTATTTCCTCACTTACCTCTGTTTTATCATACATGGACAGTTATTTTAAGAACACCTACGATAATTGACTTTCTGTGACCTTACTTACACAGACATAAACAGGTAAACACTGTCATATCTACATATCCATGCATATATCTACACTCAACCGGTCAGTTTGTTAGGTACACCTTGCTAGTACCGGGTTGGACCCCCTTTTGCTTTCAGAACTGCCTTAATCCTCTGTGGCATAGACTCAACAAGGTCCTGGAAACATTCCTCAGAGAGTTTGGTCAACACTGACATGACAGCATCACAGTTGCTGCAGATTTGTCGGCTGCACATCCATGATGCTGATCTCCTGTTCCATCACATCCCAGAGGTTCTCTACTGGGTTTAGATATAGTGACTGTGGAGGCCGTTTGAGTCCAGTGAACTCATTATCTTGTTGAAGAAACCAGTCAGAGATGATTCCAGCTTTATGACATGGAGCCTTATCCTGCTGGAAGTAACCATCAGAAGATGGTACACTGTGGTCAGAAAGGGATGGACATTGTCAGCAACAATACTCAGGTAGGCTGTGGCGTTGGAACCATGCTCAACTGGAACTAAGGGGTCCAAAGTGTGCCAAGAAAACCTCCCCCACACCATGAAACCACCACCACAATCCTGAACTGTTGATACAAGGCAGGATGGATCCACGCGTTCATGTTGCTGACGTCAAATTCTCAAGGTTGGACGTTTTGCGCATTCAGAGATTCTCTTTTACAGACTTCTGCTGTAACCAGTGGTTCAGTTCATGTTGTCTTTCTATCAGCTGGAACCAATTTTTCTCCTCTGACCTCTAGCATCAACAAGACTTTTCCACCAACAGAACTGAAGCTCACTGGATAGTTTCTGCTTTTCTGATCATTCTCTGTGAACCGTAGAGATGGTTGTGGGAGAAAATCCCAGTAGATCAACTGTTTTTCAAATCCTCAGGCCAAAGTTACTTCAGTCACCTTTCTTCCCTGTTCTGATGCTCGGTTTGAACTGCAGCAGTTCGTCTTCACCATGTCTACACACCTAAATGCATTGAGTTGCTACCATGTGATTGGCTAATAAGACATTTGCATCAATGAGCAGTTGGACAGATGGGCCTAATAAAGTGGCCCTTGAGTTTCTGTATGTATCTGATCTGTAAGACTATAGCAGAACAGTGAAGGATTGGTGCACTGGTACTCTGGGAGCTAAAGTTCAATACCCTCTGGAAGTTGATCATTTTTTTAAGCACTGAAATGCTGCTGTGGAAGCACCAACATCACATCTTTACCGGTAATCTGTCACGGCTTATCACTTTCAATTTTTGTATCGAAAAGACTACATTGTAAGTACAGTTGTACGTGTGATGCTGTGCTGCAAGGAGTCAAGTTAAAAAGGGTTTTTTATGAGGTTTCAAATGAAAAAATGTCACTTAGCAGTAAAACTTTACTGGGCCAAGTCGCTCCTCTTTATTCCCAACCAATACTGATATGATTAAACATAACCACATGCTTCATTTTCCCCCGTTTGAGACCAAAAACAAAAAACAACTACACCAAAGTGAGAATTTGAGAAGTTTCATAGAAACCAGAGTGGTAAAGCGCTCGGGGGGGCTTAGTGACAGGCTTAGTGGAGCAGTGTGCCAAACCGGCAAATCCTCTAGAGGGATTTTCGCCCAGTAATGTCTGAGCCTTAATGCTGTCCAATTGAATCCAGATGTTTCAGGAGAGGCAGAGAAAGACGTCCAGATCAGGGAGAACAGTTTTTAGTCAAATATATGAATTTGATTTATTTACACAGCAACAACAAAAACATCAGAGTGCGAGTTTTTTCCAAGCTCTATGTCTATGCACTGGACTGTTGTAAGACGAGTGTGACGTTAGCTATATGTAATACTCAGTTGTTTACATGTGGCCCTTTTGTGGTCCACAAATGTGCGGACAAAAATCAGAAAAGTTTGTGTTTTGTTCAGAGAAGTCAAAGAAAAAAGGAGGAGAAATTGTTCAGTGACAGCACTGATAGTTCTCCTCTCAGTTTTTACCATCTGGCAAAGAGGAGCTGGCTGCAGACAACAAGATGGCGCCAAGACAACAGCGGCCATAACTGGGCTCGTATCCCAATTCCTTCACTACTCACTACATAATGCACTATATAGCAGCTGAATCTACAGTTCCAGAATCAAGTGCCCAAGAAATCTGCCAGAAGTCTCTACAAAAACCAGTGTGCATCGATGCTCACGAGATTGGGACAAATATGGACCACAATGCATTGCGTTTGAACAATTTTTGTGAAAAGAATTATTTAAATATATTTGCTTTTATAAACCATCCACGTTTTCGCCAGCAGAACACGGAAGAGCCAGAAATAGTCTTCGTAAAACGCTTGTATTGATTAGGTTTTCACTTTGTTAAAAAAAAGTAGTGAGCATGGTGTCCGAATTGCTTTTAAATTTCAGGGCACTAAATTGTTCAGCACTTATAGTTTTATAGCATTTAGGGGGTAAGGGAGGGAATTTGGTCATAGCCTAAGAGTTCTTAACTTCCTCCCCCCTAGAAAAAAACACAACTTTAACTGGCGACTCTAAACAGTTACGATTTATACTGCTTCAAGCTTTAATAAAAGTTTTTACTTTTATCAATGTCAAATTCGGAAGGATCAAAATGTTTATTGTTTTTCCTCCATTTTAAGATGACCATGCTCGCTGAAACTTTATTTTGTACTGACGGCCCAACAGTAACCATTGACTCACATTTTTTAAGCCTTTAACAATAGGTGTTACAATTCTGGAATTTAAAATTCAAACCTTAACATTTAATTAGCTTTTTTAATTAACCTTAACATTAGCTTTGTACATATGTATATTTTCAGTCAAACAAAAATGTATTGTTTATTGTTCTTTAGAAGATTATCTATTTTTATTGTTTAAGCAGCTGGAGAGCACCGGAAATCTCGTTGTCACAAGTTTCTTGTGTAACAATGACAATAAAGGCTTTCTGATTCTGATTCTGATTCTGATTCTTAATTGGACATGTATGGTAAAAATCATTGGAAATAAGAAGCTGTTTATATTTATTCAGTGTATTCAACATTTTTTCTGCATTACTAGAATTCGCCAAATAATTATTTGGCTGCCTTTTTCTTAACTTCTGAAAAATAAATTAAATATTGGAACAGAAAAACAAAAACCTTTGCCTAAAGTTGTGAAATTTCCACTTGATGTCAGGCTCCATCTTGTTGTCTGCTGCCATCCTTCTTTACCAGACGAGCCGCAGAGGGTGCACAGCTTGCCCACCCATAATGCCTTGTGATGCTCTGTAATTTTCTAGAACTAGATTGCATAAAGCAAAGATAAAGCAATTGTGGGGCGATTAAAGTTGCTCAGTTTTGCTTTAGTGTAAATGAATGGTAGTTGAAACCCACAGGTACATTTATCAAGAGTTCGGGGAAAGAGGGTTCGTCGTCTCCAGCCTGTTTTTCAACCCTTGCAGGTGTCAGAGGAGGGAAGGGCAGAATTCCAGTAATGACAGTGAGTAACCCTCTGAATGCTTCTGCGCCTCCAGCTCGGTGACTCATTTGTATTCAGCGCCATGATTGCTTGAGAAAATTAGTTTATTGCCCATCGATGCATTGAAAGAAAGGTATGCGGCTGCAATGGGGACGCAAGGTGAAGAGGGTGAAGTAACGGAGGTTTGGAAGCGTGTAGGGACACATGTCTGGCTATGAGCCATACCACATCATACTGAAAAGACACTAACCTTAACAGCGCGTCTAAGAATTCCAAACATTTTACAGTGTGCAGGACGGGTAAAGGAAAAAGAAACAAGCAGGACGCAGACGGAGTGGAACTACAGAGGTCCTGGCTTCTGTTTTGTGTCCATCAGTAAAACCTCCATTAGCAGAACCCCACAGTGGAGAGTGACAGCCCAGCACGGATTCTTACATAAACATCAGACAAAAACACAAATGCTCATCAGCCATTTTTTCCCTGAAATGGTCTTCTTCACAGTGAACCCTGTTCGAATGATACAACCTGTAAACAGCAACAGTCAAAGCAGGTTTGTGCTTCCAATGTATGACTTTGATATCAGTCAAATGTGTCGAAACACTGACCCTAACAGGAAAATAATTACAGGTTTAGCATGGAGGCCCCTTCAGGGCCCATGCTGGAGATGAATGGTTCCATGCCTGTGGAGAACACATTCCTGTCTGCACCTCTACACGGTTATGATGATGTGTAGAATCCACAGAGTCTGTCGTCTCTGGACTGGAGTGTCTCAAGCCCAGGAAAGCTCTCTGGTCTCATGGCCGACTCCTGTGGTCGTAAACCGTCACCACAGCAACAAAAAACACTGACTGTTCCTGAAATGTGCTGTGCCGATGCAGACGTGAAGTTACAGAGTCCACAGTGACACCACTGTACTGGTTTTTCAGGCTCATGTTATTGCATAAGCCACACTTATGTCATATATAAGGCGTACTGAACTATAGAGCGCATTAAGTGAGACAAAAGAGTCAGAAAGGAGTCCATCAGTCACTCAGATTTATAAACTGCACTCACAGTAACTCTAGAAATTGTTTATAACATTTAGCGTAATCACAATACCTGTAACTCCCAACCTTGTTTGCGACATGCAGAAAAACAGACAGTTACTGCTAAAACGAACGTTAATGTGACTACCCTAACTCCCAACCTTGTTAGCAAAAATAAAATTAAAAACCACAGTCCAACACCATTACATGTTAGCCACGTTAGCGAAGTTACACTAACGTCCAACCTTGTTTGGAACGCATTAAAAAAAAAGACTGATACCACCAAATCAAACTTTACCGTGACTAACTACCAACCTAGTTGGCAACACTTAAAAAAATACAATCTGGCACCACTTCACTTTTTTCGTGTTAGCTTAATGACACCCAAACTTACTTGTATCATGTAAAAGAACAGACTGATACTGCTTAAACAAACTTAACTGTGACTACGCTAACTCCCAAGCAACACATAAAAAAGCACAGTCCAACCCTGCCACAAGTCAGCTACATTAGCGAAGTTACAATAACGTCCAACCTTGTTTGGAACGCGTTAAAAACCACAGTCTGACACCTCTTCACTGCAGCTGCGTTAGCGTAGTTGCAATAACACCCAACCGTCTCTGCAGCACATAAAAGAGCAGACTGATACCGCTAAAGCTAACATTACTGTCCGCTATGCATTAGCCATGTTAGCGTATTTAAAATAACACCCAACTACATTTTTACAGAGCGTTTTGTTCCCCTCAAAATAGTTTTAACATCAGTAAACTACAAGGATTATACCATGGTCTGGGTGAATTCACGATTCTGATTGGCTGCTGTGATAAAGCCTGCTGCTTTGAAGACGACTTTAGCTTCAACATCTGGACAAACACAAGCGGTAAGAGGTGAACTTTCTCTCTGGACTAATGATTTATTTAACTCATCGTGATCATCAGCATATTTATCGCTTACCTTTGCCGCTGCAGTCGAGATCGGAGGTCAGAACAAATAGTCGGAACAAATAGTCCGCTTTTTGTGAAAAAAGCGATCCAAACCCCAAAAATAAAACAAGTAAAGGACTAAAAACCTATTGAATGTTTAACTATTTTGTAAATGACCATGGTATAAGCGGGTTAATGGCCTTTAAAGTATGCATCATCGGAATTAACGCACTTCCCCAGAGAGCCTGAACCATCCGACGCGAAGGCTTCCACGTCCAGCGTTCAGTTTTGATAATGCACACTTTGTCACCCAATAAACCTTCCTTAATCCATACATAAGGCGCTTTGGATTATATAAGGTGCATTAGAGGTTAAACAGTCTGTTTATTGTCCTGGTCAGAATTTTTGCAGAATGAAGGAGCGTGGAAACCTCCCGCCAGCAGGGGGAGCAGGACTTTTGTAGACTCACAGCCGTGAGAGGAAATGAGCGGACAGAGCTGGGAGGGGGGAGAGAGCCTGGATGCCGGTGATGAAGTAGTAAACAATAGGAGACCTCGGCAGAGGAATCTCCACTTTAAAAAGTCAATGGAAAGTCTTGGCTTACAATGCAAATCCGTGTGGATGGAGAAGGGAAGGCAAGGCAAGGCAAGGCGAGGCGAGGCGAGGCGAGGCGAGGCGACGAATAATTTACGATCCGTGTGGATGCGTGGACAATCTAGCTGGAATAAATCAGAGAAGACTGACGTTCCGGCAATGAGTGCAGCACAGGCGTGGACTTATGAAGGGGCATGACCAGGTGTCCTCCATGGAGCCTGATTGCTCCCACCGGAAGCCTGGCAAAACAAGGTGAGTGCTGCAGCGGACATGACATTTTTGTTGTTTTTATAAAAATTAAGGCTTTTTACCTGTTCTTTTTGGTGTGACTCAACTTTTTCAGAAACATTTTCTCAATGCAAAGAGAATGTAAACATTCTGTGGATCACATGAAAGTCATTTAGACTGCAGTCAAAGACCACAACACTTGATTAGAGTATTTCCCACTCACAGGAAAAACGTTGTTTTTGCTGACTAACGGCTGCAATCAGTGTTCCCTTTAAACTCTGCTTCCAAGCGGACTGACACCAATTCTTCCTAATGGATGTAAATGGGAGTTTCTAAACATTGGCCTTACTTTTGCAGATAGGTTGAAAAAGCCTGGAGTAACTGGAATGTGGCCAGAGCGTCTCACAACGACCAGCGAATCAAAAAACAAAACAACAAAATCCAGTGTTTGTGTGCTTCTGTAGGTCAAATGTGAACGAAAAGAAGAAAACACTTAGCTGGGGCACAGAAAACGGTTACATTGCTGTCTTTTTCTAAACGTTTATGTCATTGGAAGTGGCTCCAACTGCTGTTTTTAAGAAGCTTCAGCCTGGACTTTGGAGTTCCCAGTCATGAGACAACTGACACAAATGTATGAATCAGAGAAGAATTTGTGTTTTTTCATGAAACATCCTCACCCTGATTACAGTTGCTTCCATATGTGCACAAATGCAGCACACGTGAGGTGAGACATGAATGCCCGGAGAACGTCCACACAAACAAAATGTTCTACTTTCCTCATTTCTAACAGTCAGGCTGCACACATTTATCACGTAAACAGCATTAATGGGCCCCTTGCCCCGCAGGGTTCATTTTCTAAAGGCTGACTTCCACTGGTCTGCATTGGCTTGTCACAAAAAAACGGAACATTTAGCAATCAATTAAAATGTTTGCGGCGCCTTCGTCATGTCTGTGTCCGACATCCGTCCCTCTGCGCCGCAGGGTTTCTATTTCCAGCCCGTTGATGCGTCAATGTCGCCGCAAAAATCCATAGAAACGGTAAACGGGTCAGAATTTCAAAACAAAAACTTCTGCTGCGCTTTCAAAATAAAACTTTATTTGATATTTAAGGCGACGTGCCCACGAGATAACGCACGTTAACACACCAGATAACGCCGGCGCTCATTATTGCCATGGACGACAAAAGCTTCATATTGGAGGTGCAAAAATCCAACAACATTTATGACACAAAACACGCATTTCATTTGTTTGAGGAAAGAGAGGGCCTGGAGCCTGATTACTGGAATTTTGAGTGAGCGAAAAGAGCGGGACGAGCTATTCGACATGGCGGTGGCAGGACCAACCCCTCCCCCAGGAGCCAGGGGCGAAGGGGAGACGGACCGAGGACGTAACAGAGACAATATAAACCAAGTGACGGCTGTGAGGCGGACCCCTCAGGCAATGCAACAGAGACGGACCAGTGGAGACCTGAGGTAGGATGTTAAGATGTTCTCAACCTAAACTGAGGGAAAAGGCTTTGAGCTGTAAGAATCGTGCAGCACCAGCTACAGACTAAAGTCACTTCTTTAGTTTGGACTTTTTTTTACAGCCTTGGCAAAATTTTGTCTCCTTTTTTGAGTTGAAATATTTGCTTCACCTTCATTTTAGCGTTCATTTACAGCTTTTACTTTTCTGAAACTCTTTTCTTCTGCTTGAGAATCTTTGGAATTTTTGGTTTCCCCTCTCGGCATCTTTTATAAGGCACCGACAGAAGTTTTAATTACAGCTGTCTTCTCTTCTGTGAGCAGGGGGAGCCGCTCATCCAAACACGCCAGGAAAAAAACGTCCTCCACTCGGCGCCGTTAAAATCAGGTTCTCGAATTAAAGGTCCGATCCAGTCTTTTCCCAAAACAAGTCACCACTGGCAGCTGGGGCAAGGTGGCTTCTCTGTGGTACATTCCATTCCCGTCTTTGTCTCAGAGGCTTTACGTGTATGTACAGATGGTGACACGACAGGAAATGGCATTTTTGCTTAAGAAAAGTCAAAGGATTTTTTTTTGAACAAGAAAGATGAATAAATGCACTCTTTTGAAAAGAAACATGATTTAATGTGGCTGAGAACAAGAAGAAATCTGCGGGTTTTTGTTATGGCGTGAATCAGATCAGCAAATCAATCAAAAAACAATGAATCACGTCCTACATCTGCAAAGGCCATTAATTCTTCCTTAACAAATAAATGCAAACTACAGTTTGAATGTATAACTATTCCAGAGTATTCCAACCTTATGATAAAAAAATGATCTAAATAAAATCAAAACTTTTGCAAAATTCAGATTAATCCAGACCTTTGGAGCAGGAAATCATTTCTGCAAGGTACATTTTTCAAAGCGTTTCCAGTGGTCTTTTAATTATGAATATGCTGTTTTTAGAAAAATTATTGCCTCTGAATAGTGGGCGGGTCTGTTGGCGTGGAAGTAAGCCTCCTCTGCGTTCCCATCATCCCTTTGTTTACACTCCAGCGTACAGGTCCCCACAACGCCAAGCTATCATTACCAGAAGAATAAAAATGGCGAGCAATATTGGAGCTATTTGTCTGCGAGTCAATGTATCGGAATGGAGCAGAGCAGGGAGCTTGCGGCCCCGCCCATTTCTGTTTCTACATCACAACTGAGAGCTTTTTCAAACAGAATTTTTTTTGTCTGCTTCCAAATTGTTACAATAAAGAAATACTCAGAAACACAGTTTCAATCCTAAATTTCTTCATATACGTCCTCCATCATGAGAAAAATGCTGCAAGAACATGTTAAAAACACCATCAGTGATGTTTTGAAAGAAATAAAACAACTTTTTTTTCAGCAATTTAAATAATGTGCAAACAATAACAAAGAGTGTTAAACGCAGCAGCACCATTTTGCACTTGTCATTTCTGGATAACAACGACCACTTGGTTGATGTTTTTTAAATAAGTCAAAAAAAAATCTGCCAATAGGGTTAGAAAAATAGTCTTACCAAGAACTTCCATTTCAACAAAATAAAATTCTTGTCACTAAAATTAAAATTGTTTTTCTATTGAAAAAGTTTCTTAATAAAATTAATCAAAAACTAAAACATTTTTTCTTGAAACAGGTTTTTTTTCTTATCCTAAGATTCCGTTTTTGCCGTTTTGAAGCTCAAAGGGAATATTTTCCACTTTGGGTTTTTCTGTTTTAATCTGGGTCACTGACAGTCATTTTTATTGTGGAATTTTGTTTATTGTGGTTCATAATGAAATCAGTGAACTCATAAGTGGCGTTTTCTGGTGGAAAAATGCGGTGAATTTGCTGTGTGGGAAAGCTTTGTCTCCAGCTTCTTCCTCATGTCTCTGGCTGGTTTTCAAACTGGCGTCTTAATTGCACAACCGACCGTGAACGTGATTATCACACATGGATCTGGACAAGAATAGGATGTTTTTACTGAAAGCCTGATTTCCTGAGTTTAAGACACAAGCTCCATCATAGAAGCCATTTTTAATTTCACTAAAATTCTGAGAGATTTAGTGTTTTCTGGGGCTGACAGGTGAGTTTTGATTCGTTTACAGAGAGCAGCTGACTGGAGAACAGGTCATCTCACAGTCGTGGCTTTTGGACTTTAGAGGCGGATGGAGGCATCAGCAGGCCGTGAGTCTGCTGACTCTCAGTGGTGAAAGCTCGCCTCTGCCTGGTCTGCAGGGCAAACAAACGCACTGCAAGGTGTGAAGAACGTCCTGCCACTTCTTCTGCATAGAAAACGGGTCCAGCACATCAGCAGAACTCTGCTGAAGAAGTGATTGAGCTCCAGCTTTTGTCGTTTTTCTCGTACGTCCTGTTGGCTGCAGAGACTCTTTGGTTACATTTCCGTCTCGTGTTACCACCACCGGTACGTCCTACACTGCTGGTGCTCGGCCTCGGGCCGGGAGAGAAAGGGGTAGACTGACTGGTTTGCCAGTTCACTCAGACTCAAACCTACTACAATCACTAAAACAGGAATAGAGAGGAAGGACTATACAGTGACAAGGATTTGAGTTCTGCTTGTGAGCAAAGTGAAGCTGAAATTAAGTCAAAGCTAGGACCATCTTTTTTTTTCCTTCGACAGTTTGTTTATTTTTCCGCAGGTGCAGACGTTTGCAGAGCGACCATGTCTACCACGGAATTATAACGAGGTAAAAAACTCTATAACGGGATTACTTCATTGATATGCTTTTATCCAAACGTGTCTCTCTCCTTATTTTACAGATGAAAATCCGCTTTACCGACACCGAACCCCGGAAAGACGGCTCCACTGACAATAATCTGATTCTGAGTCGCCAAAAGGTTCAGAATTTTTTGTTTCTGATACCTATCCGGAAATAAAGCTTCACAAAAAGCTCCACATCTTTCATCTTCAAGCTAGACTCCCATAAACAGACAACAGTGGTGTAGGGAGTTAAATCCATTTTGACTTTAATCTCGACTTTTTTTGCGAAACTTTATTTTGACTTTATTCTTGATATTTTGACCTTTTTTTCCTGTCCGTTAGGAACAAAACAAATAATTATCCTCCTGAACTTTTTTTCTCACCGTGGCCCAAAAACTCCGTTGTCTAAAGTAAAGGTTAAATAAAATGATAAATTGTGAGGAACTAATAACAAACAGACCAACCAGAAATGAACTTGATGCTAAAAAGCAAGACCAGCTCTGAAAAAATGACACAAGAACAAAGAAAACGATTGATTGATGATTTGATTTTTTTTTTTTGTGCTGAAAAACAACATTTTTATTTTATTTCCAGTCTTTTTTTTTTTTGTTTGGCAGGATGTTCATATTTGTATAATTCTGACAGTATATATTTTATGAAGAGCAAAATATTGAAAGTTAAGTTTAAGTTGATCTATTCTGGAAAAATATTCCTGTCTGTTTTGTTATTCATATTTATATTGTATTTGAAAAGTTTTAATGTTTAAAAATGTGGTTTTAGTGTAAACATCTGTTTATCCTGTTTGGGCCGCCACAGGGTGTGTTTTGGAGTTTGACCCCCTATTCTAATCCTAAAGGTTCAACATAAAAATGACCAAAATAATAGTAGATGTATTTCACAATTATGTACAAAATATTGACACACTGCAAAAACTGAATTTTAAGAGAGTAAAAAGACCTTTTGTTGAAAAATTGTCCTATTTTCTGTCTTGCAAGAAAAATAATCTCATCAAGAAAGTTTTTCAAAAGCAAAATAATCTTATTTTAAGAAAACATTGCTTTTCTCAAAATATGAATTGTTGGTAAGAGCATTTTTCTGACCTCATTGGCAGATTTTTTGCGTGTTTAAAAATGGAAATCTGCCAAGTGGGGGGGGGTGGTACTTATTTCTCAGGGACATGTTTCAGCAGTCAAAGCATTTGAAAACATCTGTGTTTAAAAGCTTCTGCTGCTCTTAGATGGGTTCAGGTTTCTCACAAACATATTGAAAATGTTAAAAATGCAACAACAAAAAAGTTGAGTTTTCAGCTCAAGTTGCAAAGAAAGAAAGCTAAAAAATGATTTGTGAAGAAAGAATCGTTACTTTTTATCAAATGTTAAGGATGAGAGCAACAGCAGCTGCTTTCCACCTTTGAAAATCAATGCTGAGCCTTTCTACGCATTCCTCCTTAACTTGCTGTTCAGAGAGATTAAGAAACTACAACGGAGTATTAGGGCCACCAAAAAAATAAATAAAAAAGTTAAATTACGAGATTTTATCTCGTAAATTTAGGAGATAAAAAGTCGTAAAATTAGGAGATAAAAACTCATAAAATATGTGAAAAAAACATGTAAATTTATGAGAAAAAATCGTAAATTTACAAGATTTTAAGTCGTAAATTTATGATTAATGTGGACGTGAGCATGCAGAGCAGCAGGTGAACGCCGCGCAGCAGCAGAGCAGAGCCACTAAACTTTGTTCAACAGGCGAGATGAATGTTCATTGATAACGTTCCAAATGTCTGGAAGCTCATTTGTTTGATTTACAATTTATTAAAGTTTTATTTATTGATGGGTGGTTTGCGGGATCTCTGCAGCCCGATGAAAACATCGTCGGTATTCCTGCAGATGTTCACTTCAATCCTTTCTTCCTCCACCAAAGACCAGATCTCTACGTTTGTGTGACGCTTCCGTCCGAGGAGGAGCACTTATTTGTCATTTTCAACGTTCTAATGATAATATAAAATACTATTTTCAGTCCTCTTTATTGTTTTATGCTGAAACGGGACATTTCACCTGCAGGAGGGGGCGTATGTAACACTGTTTACTTCTGCATTGGTGTTCAGATGACACGTTCATGACGTCAGGTGACAGATGAACTTCAGGTTATGTGAATGAAAAGGAGAATAAAGGCTGTAGCGATCCTCTGCACCCGAACGTGTCTCTGAGCTCCTTATTTTACACATTAAACTCTGCTTTACCAACACCGAACCCCAGAAAGACGGCTCCACTGACAATAATCTGATTTTGAGTCATCAAAAGGTTCAGAATCTCTTTGTTTTAAACCTATAATAATCCAGAAATAACGCTTCCCAAAAGGCTCCACATATTTCATCTTCAAGCTAGGCTCCGATAAACGGACAACTTTGGTGTTTTCTCCTTGTTAATCTACAACTTTTTTCTCGTAAATCTACGAGTTTTTATCTCCTAAATATATGAGATAAAATCTCTTAAATTAACTTTTTTTTTGGTGGCCCTAAAACTCCGTCGTAAGAAACAGTTCAGGCAAAAGGAAAAAAGAGTAACTTTACGATCATAAAGGTTTGAATTCTGTTTGATTTTTTTCCAAATGACTTCAGTTAATGATTTAAAGCTTCTGGCCGGAAGCTGCTCTTCCGTGCGGCTTATGGTCAGAATGATCCGTTTGGCCTTAAAGACTAAAGTCTGTTTATGGTTTGACAAACATGGAGCATTTTGTAAATCCGCTCAAAAAAGCACGTCTTTTACCCCAAATTACACTGAAATGTGTTTTGCTTGTAACAATCTGCTGATTATTGGGTCAAATATGCAGCATTTGCACTAAAATTAGCTCATCAAACACAATCAATCCTCTATTTTTATACTAAAGAAGAAGCTATCAGATGAAACCGATGCCAGCCGGAACTTGTTTACGTTGGGTGCTGAGGGAAACAGAATCCTTTTGCCTGCTGGACAGTCATTTGATACCAGAGGGGATGCTGGGTAAGCTCTTTTTCATTACTCTTTTTAAAATATCAGCTCAAATCTCTAACCTGGTTGTCAATAGTTTACTGTGAAATCTTCTGTTGTTAAAAAAGAAACTGGTAAACTTTTGTCTCCACTTCTTTTTTTTTTTTTAAGCTAGATTTAATAAAAGCATTTTAAATGTCAGCCGTTTTGCCTGCGTCTGCACACAAACTAATACTATTTACACTGTAATTGGTATTAAGAGACAGAGAAAGGTATCTGATTAATGCGGCTTTACTGATGTGATTTATGTTTCCTTTGATGCCCGAAGTCCAACGGTCTGAAATCAGCTGAGCAACGAGAAAGCCCCGAGATCTGACCAGGAAACGCAGAAAAAGGAAACTTGAGTCCAGCTTGAGGAAAGTGGAGCAGTCATAGAAGATCAAGAGAGAGAGTGCGTAACGCCGTTCTCTTCAGGTACCTGACGCTAGAACAACACACACAAGACCCGCTCCAAATTTGACAAAGGGATGATGGGAAATACAACTTTTCACAGCCGATGGAAAAATAAATCAGCAACACTAATACATACTTTTTTTTATCTGAAATGCTGCAAAATCGTTTTAATATCACAGGAGTTTGATGGTACAAAGGAGGGCTGCGGGATATGAAGAAAACTGGCCATGTGTGATATTTGTAATCAGTATTTTGATGACCATTTGACCTGCGATAGATGAACAAAAATCAAAACATAGACAACAAATACATCCTTTCCATTTGACTGCAATCATTTTATTCAAATCAAAGTCTGTCGCTGTGTAGATCTCTAATAAAAGGATTTTGTTGTTGTTGATTTCGTCATTTCTGGGTCATCCAGTGGATCCACTTATTCATTTGAGTTTGATTGACAGGCCTGTTTTAAATTTAAAGCATTCTCTTTTTGTTTTGTTTTTTATCGTTCTTTGGGTTTTTTGTTTGTTTTTGGAATCCTTGTCACAGCTAAAATACATCTGAATGTTTTTGCTTCTTTATTTTGCTTTGGTTTGAATTAAATTAGGAATGGAGTTGGTTTGGCCAAGGGGGTGGAGCCAACCACAGATAAAAAAGGGACCTTTGACCTTTTTGTGGGGACAGTGTAGACCTTTTCTTCTGACAGACAACACAACCTAAATTATATTTTAAAAGATCCTGGTCTACATGGAGGCATGACGTTGTGTTAGCACGCGTGTAAACATTTAGCGGAGGCATTTATCGCAGTTTTCTGGAGCGACACACGTATACAGGCTGGTATCGCGATGACAATACATTTTAGATTGATTGTGCAGGCCTAATCAAGGCCTAGCTCTTGTGCTGTCTTGTGGGGTCCAGATGACCCCACTCCCAACGTTAACGTGCCTCCGAGGCACGTTAACGTTGGGAGTGGGGTCATCTGGACCCCACAAGACAGGTATCGGCTCCTTCAGTGCACTGTCTTCTGGGACCCACTCCCAACGTGAGGAGTGGGGTCATCTGGACCCCACAAGACAGGTATCGGCTCCTTCAGTGCACTGTCTTCTGGGACCCACTCCCAACGTGAGGAGTGGGGTCATCTGGACCCCACAAGATAGCACAATGAAGCATATCAATGAAGTAATCCAGTAATTCCTCGTCGTAATTCAGCGGTCGCTCTGCAAACGTCTGCACCTGCGGAAAAATAAACAAACTGTCGAAGGACAAAAAAAAGAACCAGAAACATCTGAAGTTAGGCCGGATTAAGTCCTCATGACACAAATTTGATCCATCATGTCGATGCGGAGAAAGAACAATGATGGTCGTAAATACTTTGAAATAAAAGCCCCTCTGAAGACGTTCCTGCATGGATGCTTCTCCTGACAGAAGTTCGGTGGGCGGGGGCGCAGAGGGTTAGGCTCCAGGCTACAGATTAAAGTTAGGATAAGTATTATGCTGGGCTCAGGGATCAGCCTAATGCTTAGCCTTTGTTTGTGGCGGGTTTAGGTAACCAGGCAACGGGTTGGTTGGGCCTCCGGGTCATCTGAACATCTGTCAGCTCAAGTATCAAAGGTGGCCACATCAGTCCACCCACAGGCCCCCAACAGGCAGGAAACACACAAACATTTGAAACTATACCTTCACCCAGATAAAGTATTTTTCGATCGTTTATGTGGTGTGAAGGTAAAACAAAAGCAACATTGTCCAGGTTTCTCTAAACATCTTTAATGGGATCTCTAAGAACCTCAGAGGAAGAGTTCCAAACCTGATTAGACCTTTGGTGACTCCCACTGGGAGACGATCATCCCACCAACAGCAAAAGGTCCCTGAATTGAAGCTGATCTACTTGCTAAATGTAATCCTCTGGCAAATTGGATTAGTGGGACTCAGATGGCAAAGCTAATGGAACATTGTGGTTTGGGAAAAAAAAAATCACTTCAATAGATTTTATTTACAAATCAGAGGGCGAGCAAACTCATCGTTTTACATAATGGGGTCAAATCTTCTGGTCATGTTGAAAGAAGTCAGGGAGAAGTGAGAAAAAAAGGCCTGGTTTGGAGGAAAACCCGCGTTGTAGACAACACAGAAAAAGAAAATCTTTAATGAACTACATAGTGCTACCACTGCATTAAAGCTGTAGTCTTGGGTTTTTAGGCCGTTTGGGGCCGTGGAGGGCCGCAGAGAGGATCAGCCCCCATACAGGTTTGCCCATTTTTCCACCCATAAGGACAGTTGTGACTATGGCTTAAGTTGATCCCAGAGGGATTTGAAAAAACAGAACTAATCAAATATGATTCATTTCTAAAGAAAAGAAGGATTCTGTGGTGTTGCTTTTACTTAAAGAAACTCCTTAAAATGTTAGAATGGAAAAGTCCAAACAGAGCAGAACACACCATACTGTCAATTCTTCTATTTTTTTCTGCTATTGGTAAAATAGAAATAAAAAAACTGTCATCCATTAATGTAGAAGAGTATTTATTTTGCCTAACATTGCCTTCACTCTAGTGATTTGTGAATCCTTTTTGATCTGATGCACGCAATGTCTGTTATCTTTCAGAAGACTCTTGGAAGTTAGAACACTCAATGATACGAATCCAGTTTAGTACATGCAATATGCCTTTATAAATTAGCACAAACAATCATAACTTTAATAGACAAACAAACTTCATCCACTGCAAAAAAAAAAAAACCTTTGGGAAACTAGTTTGTTCACTTTCACGGCCAACATTCCTCTCCTGGTAGTGTTACTCACACCAAGCAGCACAGCAGACGCACTAACAAATGTCACCGCATACAAACGGATCCCTGCGGATCCACCAGTCCTCTGTGGACCGCTGAGTCCTTCACGGATCTTCCTCCAGTAGAAAAAAACAGCCGAATGGAATTCATCCAGGAGGTTAGAAGGGAGAGCAGATGTTGCAAAGTCATAACTACGAAATGCTGACTTCAGGACTATTTTATTGAAATATCAAGACATTTTGCTCAAATTTAGTCCGACGATCCACATGAAGACGTGTGAGACTGGAGGCTTGGGTTGGAATGTTATAACAAGTCCTTTTTACAAACTGTTACAGAACAGATGTGCTGAAACCCACTGAATGGAAAGTGAAAAGAATGTCAAACATTTCCAGTCTTTTGACTTGAAGTACAGATGTGACTCACGTAAGGACTGCTGTTCTTTCCAACCGGGCAGTCACTGTGAGTCTGTTACGCTAAACACATTTCTCATTGATTTCTACAGGACGTGATGTGTTCTGTTCAACCGAGCCACAGAAATCAAGGAAACTAGGAGAAAACTAAGACTTTTTAATGGAAAATTAAACCTTTCCTTTAGCAGACATGTGGCTTGTTATGTGACGCAAGTTCAGTTTGCATCGTTCACAATGACGTCCGCTACGTCGGTTGGCTTTGAGGTCATTGCACGTCACCTAAATGTTAGCTAACGTTTTAGCAGAAATCCTTCATACAACATCTATTTAGTTTGATTCTAGGTGCATTTTCAGAAAAAATGCTTTGTATTTCTGTCATTTTCGGATCGGCTGTATTCACTCTTCACTTTATAAGGTTTTTCTTATATGTGGATTAATTCTGGTTGTGTTTACTAATGTAAAAGCGCTCTGTAAAAATCGTTGGTGGGATGCTATTGTAAATACGCTAACGCCGCTAATGTGCAGCACTGTCGAAAGGCTTTGGTTATTTATTTATGTATTTATTCATGTATGTATGTATTTATGCATTTATTTATTTGTTTATAAGTTTTGAAGTTCACAGTGTTGGGTACAGCTAGTGTTACAATTTCTAGTTGCTCAGAATCTCTAATACCCAAACATTCATTTCTTTTCTATACCGTTTATTCCCTTTCGGGGTCACGGGGCTGCTGGAGCCTATCCCGCCCACTTAGGCGAAGGCAGGGGATGCTCTGGACAGGTCGCCAGTCTGTCGCAGGGTACTAATACCCAAACATTGAAACAAATATTCTTTTCTTCTTTTTTGTAGAATATAGAAACATTGCACTATTGGGAGTGACCAGTATTTACTTGTTTGTATTTTCTTTTAAATAAAATGTGGCATATATTAACTGATGGGTCATAACAAGGCTGGGAGCTAGCGTAGTCACAATAACGTTTGTTTTAGCGGTATCAGTCTGTAATGCTGCCAACATGGCTAATGTGTAGCGTGATTGCAGTTTATAAAGTCTGACTGACAGACTTTTCTCTGACTCTTAAGTCTGGATTAATGCGCCTTACACTGTAGTTCAGTGCGTCTCATATGTGACATAAGTTCAAAAATAGACCATTCATTGTGGTGTTTTGCTTTATGATATAACATGGTCTTTCAAAACTAACAAGTCTTCACCTCTGCAACAGCTTCACAGGTTCCACCAACCATCAGGCGGGTTTTTCCTGCTTATTTGTCCACTTCCAAAAGGGGAGGGGCTTAGGGACATCATTTCATCCCAACATGGCGGCAGCAAATCCAGCTGTTCGCTTGTTGCTGGTGCAGCTCGCTTTAGCTGTAGCTACCTGACTTTGAACCGCTGTTGAGTAGAAATGTGTGACGATGAGGAGAGCTTCATGAGATTAAATCTGTTCACAAACAGCGCAGAGGAACATGCTGTCCCAGAACACAGAAGTCATCACTTTCTTGCCTCTGGATGACTTTTAACTTGGAAAAACGTAACATCAGAACTTCCAGTGGACAAAAACAGGAGTCCTCTGACTTGCTGTAGCCGTGTCGGGTGTTTGGGTAACCTGACTCACCGTCTAAGAGTTTGGGTTGGGGGTAAACATCTGCCCATCTCTGCCTCTGACTGGCTGACCGTCATTGTGGATCACTGCTTTGCTGCCACCTCTAAAAACAGGCGAGATTTTGCTGCTGCAGAGGATGAGACTAATCTGATTGAAAAGAGTTTTGCACTGTGAGCTACCAGCTGGACCTCCTGATGATCACGCTGCCTTTTATATGACGGAAAAACATTTCAACACCTGGAAAGAGAAGAAGAGAAGCTTTCTCCTCTTCTTTAATGGAGAAATCATCAAAATGTCTTTTAATAAGAGCAAAGCTTTAAATTTGCTTCCCCTCGACAAACCTCAACCAGAATCATGGCCAGACCCAGAGAGCAGCGGCGCTGTGAAGGGACTAGAAGAACCACAGACAGAACGGCTCTTCTGAATTATTCAAGCTCAAGAAACTTTCCTCAAGCTAATAATCATGTCTTCACTCCTTAACCCTTTAACACCAGGATTTTAGCTCCGGTGTTGACATTTTATCATCTCTCGTTACCCTTCAACTGTTGACGCAATTATTTCAACGGACTCTGAAGCGGACAAAGCAGCTTTGTGCTGATATGTAACAGTAGTGAAGTGGGGAAAGCGGCGTCGGGTTGTTCTGCAACACTTTATGTTAGTAAACGAACGCAAAGCCACTTTTCTCTGCGCCAGAATCAACGGATTCCTGTTGATCGCATAAATGGTAATGCTATGTCCAACATCGCGTGTTATTTAGGTGTCGCCGGTGACATATCCAATGTTAAAGGGTCAAAGACCCATTCCGATAAATACTGTGTACGAAGAAATGTTAGGTTGGGGCTGTGAGGGGCTGTGAGCTAGCGAGTAAACAGAGAGTTCTCTGTAACGGGGAGGGGAAGAGGGGCGGGCTTGCTCTGCACCAACAACTCAGAGGTGAATTTCTAATGAACTCCAACCGCTCTGCAGAAACTGTGTCCTAGAAAACAACGGATTCTTAAAAATGTGTCAAAAAACAGTACAATCAAACTGAAGACGCTATTCCAAACGATGAAAAGATGCTCGGAGTGGGACATAACAGTAACAGACCTTTCAGCATTTTCCTATTTGTACCTTTATGTCTTCAAAATGTAAAGAACTTAGAACTCCAGTAGACTCGAGACTGTTGTTGTTGAGTTGTGTCCCTCAGTAGAGACCCAGAGCTACAGGGCTCTGATCTAACCAAGGAAGTCTTCTGTGAAAGTTTACACAGGCTGATATGATGTGAGAGTGTTCAAAGAGGCTCGCTGTCGGTCCCAGGTTGCACTGACAGCCACACCCAAAAAATGTCTGGAGGCGTGGCCCAGAAATCTGAAGCTCCACCGAGCTCTCACTCTGCCGTTTCCCTGAAGCTCACATCCTCAGATTCTCTTCTGTTTTCTTCAAACATCCTTTCTGGATATGTTCATCATGACATCAGGATCGTATTGAAGCAGCTTAGTGGGGGTCAGCACCTTTCTCTAATTTACACCTACAATAACACACAGACATGCAGCACACAGATGCTGGAATTTTCCATGATTGTGTTTGCAGATTAAAGATCACATGTTCCGAGGTTAATGTCAGGAGAATTCTTTTCCAATTTACACTTCTATTTCAGTCTATTTTCCATCATAAAGTTCCAGCTTCTTAAGGTCTTTTTGGGTTTTGCTTCTATGACAGTGTCAGCGGGGCGGTACCATGCTGCAAAACACTCTTATTCGGGTTAGTTAGACCACCTGGGACTTCCAGGAGGGGCGACTTGGGGGCTTTATCTGGTGTTTACGTATCCCAAGTCTGGTTTAAGGCAGAAGGTTGAGTCAAAAGCTCCACCTGCAGTAAATCTGAAGAGAAATGGTGGAGTGATTTGCAGTGAATCCTGAAGGGATTAGCCAAACAAAAACCAAAGGAAACTCTGCCTTTACTGTCACAGACACCTGTTTCCAACCATCACACTGTCATCAACAGAAGCTTGATGTAATCTTCTCCCAAAGATGACCCTCCTTCAAAATAAAATGAATTCAACCCATTAACAAAATAGTGGATAATCTGAGATTACCAATGTGATTAGTAGACATGGATCTAGAGGTCATTGTGGTCTTCATTTCCACAATCAGATAAGGAAATAGCAGGAATGTTTGCTGCAGTTTTATTAATCACAGGGAATCAAACGTCTTTACGCTTTCTCTCCTCAAATGTAATTTTGTCTGTTGCATTTGTCCAGATTTATGGCTGGAATACTTGAATGAAAGATGAAAATTCTGTTTTTTGAGGTTTTTAACGTGCTCTTGCAGCATTTTTCTCATGATGGAGGACACACATACAGAAGATTTAGCTCAGAATGTTTGATCCGATATTGCTCATCATTTTTGTTACATCACTTATGTTAAGTTGGGAGTGTGAGGGGCTGTAAGATAGTTGGAGAGCGTGTAAACAGATGGATGATGGGAAGGGCTGGGTGGGCTAACGTTGCACCACAACTTAGAGGGGAATTTCTAATGAACTTATGCAGCTCTTCAGAAACTATGTTCTAGAAAACGACCGTCTTGTTTTGGGCTAAAAATTGCCTCATCGTAATTAAAAGCCCACTGGAAATGCTTTTAAAATAGGTCTAGAGATGATTGGAGTGGGACTTTTAGGAATGTAGTCCATCTGGTTAGCGACGGTCCCAGCACGGATGGAGAAACGTCGCTGACTTTCTATGACTCTTTGTTTTCTTCCCAGACTTGCACTTATAGATCTACAGGATCTAGAACAGCTTGTGACAGAGTGAATTATGCCTTCTAAGGGAATTTGTTCCAGCTATCGGAGACGGACTGATCAGAACATCCTCTGGAGGTCACGGTGTCTCATGTTGTTTTTTTTTTAATGTTGAAACGGAGAGTAAAAGGAAAAAAAACAGGCTGGGGATGGAAAGTTGGATGTAAATAGAGCAAAGGGGAGGAAATGAGCAGCGTAAAGATCCAGACGGCGGATATGAGGGAGATAAAGAAAATCGCTGAGACAGGGTGGCCGAGCGGACAGGGAGAAGACGGCTTGAACTGTCATGTGACCGAGCTGCCGGGAAAGCTCACCTTGAAACCGCATGATCTTTATCTCCTCTGCCCCACAACGAGAAGAGCAGGGAAGCTTTTAGTTACAGTTCTGCCCAGAGGGTGTTTATCTCAAGGAAAGCCTAGAGGTCACACGTTAAAGAAGACCCCCATGAACTCTTCGGCGGGTATTTGTCCATCTGAGCTGTTTCCTCTTAGTTCTGCTCAGCGGGTGGATCTGTCCACACATCTGCAATGGTTTCCTCTCAGCAGCCATAAGAATGTGCTGGATGTAAACACCACGCACGGCGTAGAAACCATTTCCAAGCAGCTGAAGCTGTGAATCTGCAGCTTTCAGAGAAACCAACGGAAAGATGGAAACCACACTTCCTTCTGGCTCCGCCCCCAACTTCAGCTTTGACTTCATTCTTCATCAGAACTTGCCAAAACATGCTCACCGTTCAAGTACTTGACCCAAACAGCCTCACTGCAACAGTTTAACCAAAATCCTTCAGCAAAGTACTTGTGCGCCACTTGACTTTCATTTCAAAACATTCAGATTTATCCTCTTAAGTTTTGACTTTTTTTTTAAATCCACCAAAAAAAACACAATTTCAAGAGTTCCTCCCAGTCACATTTGGTATCATTCAAAAGTCCCAAATGTCCTCTAGATACTCAAAGAACTTTCTTCAGTAGGATGCAGAGGTTGGGAAATATTTGAATTTAGAAATGTCCTCTACAGACGACAGATTTGGATTGCTGGTAGTCAAAAGGACATTTTGATATTTCGTATTTATTCGCCATTGTTTCTGTCGTATGTATTCATACAACGGTTGTTTTGTGTGTATTTTAATTTTCATTTAATTTGCTTTGTCATGTGAGTTACAGATATTCTTCTGTTCTTTTCAAATGTTGCACTGTTCTGTATGTCACTTTTGCAGCTGCAGACAAAAGAATTGTGGGAAAAATAAAATCTTATCCACCCATCCACCCGCCCATCCATCCATCCACCCACCCATCCATCCACCCATCCACCCACCCATCCATCCACCCGCCCATACATCCATCCACCCACCCACCCACCCATCCATCCATCCACCCGCCCATCCATCCATCCACCCATCCACCACCCATCCATCACCCGCCCATACATCCATCCACCCACCACCCACCCATCATCCTCCACCCGCCCATCCATCCCTCCACCATCACCACCAATCATCACCACCCACCCATCCATACATCCACCCGCCCATCCATCCATCCACCCATCCATCCACCCATCCATCCATCCACCGCTTCATCCACCCTCCACCCATTCCACCCGCCCATCCATCCATCCACCATCCACCCGCCCATACTATCCATCCATCCACCATCCACCCACCCATCCATCCACCCATCCATTCACCCGCCCGTCATCCATCACCCACCCATCCATCCACCCATCCATCCATCCACCCATCCACCCATCCCCCCATCCATCCACCACCCATCCACCCCACCCATCCATCCACCCATCCACCCATCCACCATCCATCCACAATCCACCCATCAAACCCACCCAAAACATCATCCATCCACCCACCAACCAGCCATCCATCCACCCACCCATCCATCCATGCATCCTGGAGTAGTACCTGAGGTGGAGCTGTTTTTTTTTTTTTTGCTCTTTCTCTTCTCAAAATAGCTTGACCTATCAGTGTGTTGAGCCAGATTGTTCATTTCAGCAAAAACCACTGGCACCACATAGAAAAGGTAAACTAAATATTTTCTCTTTGATTTTTTTCAGGTTTATTCTTAATTTTAAATCTAAATAACTGTTAGCACACTTAAAGTGTTTTTTTTATAAAGTATCCTTGAGGATAAGTATAGCAAAGTGTACTATAGGCCAGTGGTCCCCAACCCCTGGCCCGGTACCACGGTAGAGTTAATAACAAACCGCAGAGGACAGAAAACACAACCTATACTTTTCCATTTTATTTCTAATCTGATTCTGAAGGAAGTTTTATTTTGAAAAACAGCTGGATTCTCCACTCCATCCGACTCCTTCTTGACGAATGTCAAGACGCTCTGCCACGTGCTAAAAAATCCATCTCCTACTTTCTTAAAGTGGCCCTAAATTGAAACCACTGAAGCTAGCCATGTCAACAACAAAACAAAGATGTTTGGAAAGTTTGTTTAGGCGGAAAAGAGGCAGGAAACAGAGGAAGAGTTTGACTTCAAAGTAAAAGAAAACGGCATTTAACAGACCCCAACCAGAGTCTTTTCTATAAATGGGGATTTATTGTGACAGTTGTTCTCACAGACCATAATGATAATGCAGAATCTTTAGTTGTCTGATGCTACGAAGATGCTGCTAATAAAGTTGTTATCATAGAAAATACCAGTTTAGTGGCCTTCTTTAATGCGTTTATCTTTTGCACCTTAAAAGTCTGACGAGTTGGCGTCTGAATGTTCAGCTCCCATTTTGACAGAAAATCAAGATCACATTTGAATGTTTCTACAGGAAATCTAGTGAACAGATAAGGTTTAAAGCAGCTGCAGATGTTTTCCAGAGGATGAAACTTCCAGATAAACCCTCAAAAGATAAAGGAATATAGAGCCTCAAAAGTCGGAGCCCATCATTTTTCGGACATTAAACAGATCTGTGGGCTGAGAAAGGTTGGGGAGCACTGCTATAGACCATTTAGTGTAGGAAGGAAGTATACTGACTGAATACTTCTTCAGACTAAATTGGAGCATTTAGGTTTACAATGTAGTATATAAACAGAAAATTTCAAGTACTTCTTCACTATTTGACTAAGGGATGATAACACTCTGGAGTTCAAAACTCAACATCAGTTGATCATAGCTCACAGTCAAATATGTAATGTTCTAAATAAAAATGATGACCTTCCTAACGTTTCTTCCATCTCTCAGAACTCTTGCTTCCTTGTGCTTTCGCAGAACTCAGATGTGAATTAAATCATGGAGACGCAGCAGCAAATGGACACAAACGTTCATGAAAATTCCTGCAGCCGTGTTAGAGGCTGAAATCTGAGCCGAGTTTCAGCTTCTGGACCTCCAAGAAAAACGGTCAAATCATTTGAAATTCTGCGGAAACCATGGAAATGAAACAACGCCTCCCCTGACATCAGTCAGGGGATGAGAGTGAAGGCCAGTATTTGGATGGTTTTCTCCACACAGTTGAGGCCATTAACTTTCCTTTTTTACTGATCTACTTCTTCATCACAGAAAAATGCTGGTTGAGTTGAAGCTAAACATGGGGAGGACTTTCAGCCAGAAAAGGGAACGTTCCTGTCGTAAATTCTCATCGTAATCTGGAGGTTTCCTTCAAGTTTTAGGAGGACCTGGGTTTATACTGTAGACCACGCTGGCTTTGCTCTCCAGATGCTGGAGTCTCCTTTAGAGATGATGTGAGGAGTTCGGTCAAGCAGGAGGCCCTCGGAGTAAAACCTGCTGCTCCTGGACGTTAAGAGGAGCGGCTGAGGCGAGTTTTTTTTTTTTTTTTTACATCTGGTCATAATTCCTCCCAGGTGTCTTCTTCCTCTGAGGTGTTAAGGTGAACTGGGATGAGGCCCCATGGCAGACCCAAGAATGGAGAGATTCTGTCCCTCAGCTGACCTCAGAGCCCCTCCTGTGTCCCTGCTGGGGGAGGTGGTGCACAGGGAGGACCTCCTTCCACATTTTTCTGTTTAAAATGTGACTTTTGCAAACATTTAACAGCTATCTCACTAAATGACGAAAGTAAAGTTCCTCCACATGAAAGAGGAAGTCCAGTCTTCATCTTGATTAGATCTACATTATTTAGATTGGTCTCTTTATGTTCATTCTGGGACGTTTGGGAGACGAGACATACGACTTTTTTACTCTCCAAATGCTTTGAGACCAGATCTGCTGTACAGTTTTCAGAATTTTAGTGATACAAAAAGCTCCAACTGAGCTATGGAGAACTCTTTAGTGGGATGCAGCCTTTAGGCCCCATTCAGGTGCACCACCGACGCCTTCCTCCACTCAAACGTTCCCATCATGAGGCTACTCTGCTCCATGGGCTAAACATAGATGTTAAGTCTATTTAGCTACATTCCTCTAACCAAACCACATTCACTTACACAAAAAGGATCAGGTAGTTAGGATTCATGCATGAAATTTAGAGACAGCATCCTCGATTTTCAAAACAAAACACCATTTGTGGCATCTAGAAGTTATCTTTGTAAAAGTTGTGATCTTACGCTGGATAGAAGTCATATGTTCATGTTTTCACTTCATCAATTTAACATTTATTGTTCCTTAAGCTCATATAAATTACGATTTTTTTTATTGGGTTTCCCTTCGGTGTGTCATGCAGCTTCAGGGATCCTCCTGTTGGGTCAAACTGGTTGATTAAACTCAGTTCTTCTCAGAAAACAGCACAACAACTGGCCTCATGTGTCAATTTGCAATTGATTTTGCATCAGGCCACACTATGAGCTAATGAGACAGGATAATCCGGTCAACCAATCAGAGATGCCCCCAACTCACCCATGTTTGAAGATGAATCTGGGTGCAAAAAGTTGAAATATTTGATTTTTTTTTGTGGGAAGAAGGGAAAACAAACTTTTTCCCAGATTTGTCAGGAAAAACCACGTCAGAGGCTCACAGCTTTGCTGAAGTTCTTCCTGCAGCTCAGGAAGCATCAGAATGAATCATCAGAGATTGGACAAAAGCTGCTTCCCTCTGGCTGATCCACCGCCATGAATCAACACAACAAAATAAAGTGAGCTCACATGATTGAGCGCAAACTGCTGACACTGCCAACTCCATCAACTCGACAAACACACCTGCAGGCGTCAAAGCGCAGACGTGACCACTTGGAACAAACAGGACTTTAGCTGGAAAGACCTACTCTGATCTGGATCTTTGACTGTTGACATGTGGGGTCTGATCAGGTGGATTTGGGCCTCTCAAACTACTGATTTTTCGATTTAAACACAATTAAAAGGGAAAATATGATGCGCTTGTGTGTTATGGACACGTGGCCATAGTCTCCACGAACTAGAATAAACGCAGTCGGTCGGTGCGTTTCCTACAAGATCTTCCTCCTTTTGCGCACAAACACAAAGCTGCACGTAAACACCGCCGGCTCCAGAGCGCTCCGTACCTTCAGTTTACGCGCCTGCATGCCAGCCAGATGCTCTGCGTTCAATCCTGAGCCGCAACAGCTGCAGCGGGAACGCATCCACCGAATGCCAAGACGCCCACTGATGCGCGCGTTTACGCCAAGCGCGCTGTCCCGTCACGCAGGCCCACGGCTTCACTTCAAGCCACACCAGCGCGTGCTCCCTGTGCGGCTCTCTGTCAAACCTTGTTGCTGTTTGAGGATGGAACCAGAACTAAACTTTAAAACCACGAAACCCACATAGTGGTATACATAAACTTAGCAAACGTTATATTAACATTTGTTTGTTTGTTTTTTTAATCCAGAATTAACTTTAGGGTCATCCAGGTCTCAGTCAGGAGCTCTGCGCGCGAAGAGACCTCTCAGCAAGGAGTGTGTGCCGTCACCACGCGCACCAGGCGTGAGGAGCGCGCGGGGAGGAAGACAACTTCCACATTCACTGCATGGTCTGTCTTTGTTTTGAGATTCATGAGGGAAATGTCTGATTTCACTCCCACAGTCCGAGCACTAAGGCACAATTCACGAGGGAAACCCCGGGGACGCGTCGCTCCCGTGCGCACTGTGGCCAGATCTGCTCCTTCACGCGCAGCACGCGCCGGCTCTGAGCGCAGAAAGTGGCTTTTAAAGGCAGCAGTCCCTGTTTCTGTCTGTGGGACACTTTTTAAACGAGCTGCTGCTGCTGTCTCCACGTTTGCTTCCAGATTTTCTTCTCTATTTTTCATTTTTATTTTTGTTTTTACCAAAAAAACCTCAACACGAACTGAATCCCTGATTCCTGAATCCTAAGTCCCAGTTTGCTGCAGGTGGCAGCAGCTTCAGTCTGTCTGAAACTCCGCCAGGCTGTTTCTCCTCAACATGCTGCAGAGTTTGTTTGTCCTCTCGACCCACCGGAGACCTCTCAGCCGCAGAGCCGGGCTCCGGCGGAAGGCAGGTAAAGCAAGGGGGCGCTTACCGTAATAAAGGTAACCATAGCATCGGCGGGTTAGTATCCAACAGAGTCGACATGAAGGTGATTAATTTTGACGTGGAATCCTTTGGCGAAAAGTTCCGACTTTCCGAGAGCTGCCGCCCGTCTGTGCGCTCCACTGGTCCTGCGTGGAGAGGATCATGGCGTGCGTAAATCCCCCGCCCCCTCTCCCTCTCCCTCTCCTCTGCTCTGCTCTTTCCGTGGCGGGACAGATGGCTGTTGTCGCAGCAAAGACCTGCACACATGCGGCTGCTGTCAAACGGCGCAGGAAGCCTGCTGACATGAATTAGGACAGCGAATTAAGAGCATGTGCGTGAGGACGCGCGTGTCTAAAGAAGCCAGTGGAGCTGCCGTCCCGCGTTACTGACTCGAGAACATCTAAATCAGATCTGGAGAAACATGTAATGAGGTGGTTGAGACTTGACAAAATGGAAAGTTTACTTTTAAAATCCTAAACGACCACCTTCTGTTTCCTTTTGTTTTACTGAAAAAATCTGTAACTGTCCATTTAAATGTTAAAAGAATTCAGATAAAAACCAAAAACTAATAAAGTGCACCAAAGGGATAAATGCATTCATTTCTGGCTTGTTTTTGACATAAATTTACATTTAGATCTTTTTTTATATGATTCACCTGAACTTTTGTGCCTTTTGGAACTAACATTTTTACAATATTTAAGTTATTATAATTGTTTTGGTTTAACAATTTTAACGTACCGGTACTCTACTCTTGAGCAACACATAAAAGGTCCCTTTAAAATAAAATGAAAGAATAAAGTCCTCCTGCTGTATTTTACTTATTTTATTGGAAATATGTTTGGAATTAATTAATCTATTCAAAATGTATTTGAATTAAAAAGCCAAGACAGTTAAATCATCCATTTTCCATCTTTATGACTTTTTGTGCCACCATCCTTTTCTCTTTCTACTATTGAAATAACCATGACAACAGTGATGTAGAATCCACTGTTTTAGCCCAATTTTTGACACCCGCATTTCTAAGACCCCCATTAGCATGATCCACACTTTTTTAAACCCCCACAATATATAACTTGGTCCATGTTTTCTGCCCTGTAGTTCCTCACAATTCCACTAGGGGCAGTAGAAGGGCTTTTCCTGCTGATTTCGAATGAATGCTTGAATGAAAACACTTATGGAGGGAAAATGTTTTTTGTTTTTTTCCAACTTTCTCATTTTGTAGTGAGTATAACTTATTCATTATTTATTTTTTACAATGACCGCCTGCTGTATTGGAAAAAAAAGGGAAATTAGTTGACAGTTCTTTATTTTTTAACCCAGTTACACCATGATTAAAATGTGTGGATCAAATTTGACTCAGTGGGTAAATAAAGTGTTTTTTCTTGAACACTCATGTTAATGTTTTTGCATCTTAACCTAAAATTATTGTGAGCAAAAACATAAATCACACAAATGAATTATAATTGATGTTATTTATATCTCATTAAAAAAAAGTCTTTTCAATTTTTTTGCAGTTTAAAATAAAACATCCAAATTTTTTTTTTTAAATTTTGGATTCTTTGATGTAGTAGAATTTACATGTTTCAATAAACATATATGTGCTTTAAGATTATTCTAGTAATAAACCACTCTTACCAATATTTATTTCACATATCTGTCATGTTAAAATGATACGGAGCCCCTAAAGGGCCATTGATGGAAAAGAAAAATTTAAGTAAAAAACATTTTTTTTAAGTAAAAAAAAATTTTTTTGAAGTAAAAAAAAAATGTTTCAAGTACAAAAAAAATTTTAATTGGTGCACACCAGTTAGTTTCAGAAGATATCAGATGGTTGACCTGCTTGCTCCTTTTGCACCACGTAGCTACAGTTGTCTTGAGAATGGCTGAAGTTGAGGATATGGACCTTGTAAACTTTCTGAAAACATGCAATATTACAATATTTTGTCATCAAAAAGATTGTGGAAGACAAGGTAAGCAACATTACAGCTTTTAATATGGTGCACACCTGAAATTAACTGGTGCACACCAGTAAAAAAAGTTTTTTCTTTACTTGAAAAAAAAAAGTTCTTATTTTAAAAAAAATTTTTCACTTCAAATTTTTTTGCCACCAATGGCCTTTTAGGGGCTCCGTAAAATGATAAATATAAATGATGAAACTTTTTAAAAATAAATACAAACCCCTCACTCACTAACTGAGATCATTAGACTTTTTCTTCATAGCCAAAGAGTCACAATGGAGGGATGAAGGAGCCGCGTTGGCTCCACAGCCTCAGGTTGCAGAGCCCTGGCCTAAAACTTCCCTCTGTGAGCCAGTTCTTCCCCACTTTCACCTTTTTACCCCCAGGTTCACGTGGCGGGTAATAAACGTGGCAGGACGCCTGCACTCAGCCACTTGTGTCAGGATCTGTGGCTGATGGAGAAACCAAATGCACATCACGGCTTTTGTCTCAAGCATGAATGGAAAAAGTTCAACCTTAAACCAAAACCAGAACTCTGCTGTGGCAAAACAGACCCAGCATAAAAGACCACAGTATAGTAAATGCATAGATGATGAATGCAAACAGCAATGAATAAGAAGGGACAGAATCTATGAAAACAAACTGAAAAACTGTTCAGATTTTCTTGAACATGTTCCATTTTTTAAAATTCTTTTATGCCTGTGTTTTTTTTAAACAACCTGTTAAGCTGCGTCTGGACAAACAGCAGGAACTCTTCTTTTGATCTTCTACATGTAACAACACGTAGACAGTCTTATTGTGCAAGTTCCTTTCAAACTAAAACACACTACCGATTACTTGTAAATTCTTTTTTTTACTTTCAAAATTTGTATTTTTGCTTTCAAAGTTTTCTTTTTTTGCTTTTAAAACAAAGGTTTTCGCTTATGTGTGTGTCATCACACTTTTTTCCTATCTTTGATTTTGGTGACATAAGTTTCAGGTTAGGTGACAAAGCTGTCATCAATCAGCTGCTGATTGGTCCAGATTCAATCCAATCAAATCACTGTATTATTCTAACGTAGTGTCAGCTACTGAGGCTCAGAAGCTGAACCAGCTCTTTTTACCCTCAAACTTGTCTCTTTGGATGACGAAAATTTCACTTCTAATCATTTTAACAATAATTTATACTTTCTTTTTTGTATTTTATCATTGATTAATTTTCATTCAGTCAGTTTTGTGTATTTATGGCTGAGGATCTCCTGAAACTGTAAAGTTTATCTGCTGACATTAAATCAACAGGTCTGTGAATCCTGCAGAGCAAATCTTTGTTAAAAGGTTGGATTTTCTTTAGGAAAAGAAAATTAAAAAATAAATTTTTGGAAAGCAAAAATAAAAAAATGTGGAAAAAAAAGTTTTTGAATGCAAAAAATAAAAATTGGGAGCAAACAATGTGTTGGGGAAAGCAAATTTGCAACTTGGAAGGTTATGTGTGCAATGTGGGGGTGGGGGGGGGGGGTAAATATTACTCCATAGACACAGGAGTGTTGTAACAATGTAAAAAGTGCGAACCATTTCATTCCTGTTGGAGGCTCTGCAATTACATCTTCGATGAGTTAAAAGGGAAATTCTGCTCACGGCGTCACAGGAGCCCAGAATTAGGGGAATAAAAACACACCCTGTCACAATTACAGGAGTTTATTGAATCTATTTATCAGTGCAGCTTTTCCCGTCCACCTGAAAAAAACAAATAACAAAAAAGAAAAAATGAATAAATAAAATAAAACTAAAATGATGTCCAACTTCTTTTTTGGAGACCTACTTTCAGCTACCTACTGTTACGAAATAGGATTGTAACAATTGATGAATACATTTCTATTCCTAAGATTCAACCAGATGGATTTGTCTGAGGAAAGATGTCAATCAAAGCCACCTTATACCGTTAAAACTTTTTAAATAAATCTGTGATAGTCAATATTGGAAATTTTCATTTGGATTGAGGTACGGTGGATTTATTTTACTGTACAGTAAAACAGTGGAGAACACACGCGATATCAGCAAAAACGGATCAGTCCAGTCCAATGCGTGGAAACTCTTTGAATAAAGTCATGTGACCATCCAGTGTCTAGAATGTTCTAGAATGTTCCCTTTGGATTCTCTGGATGTGGAAAAACAACAGTGGGCTGAACTTTAGGAAACTAACATGTGAATGGATCTGACATTCATTCTAGTTGACTTGTTGTTTGGACACATATTTCATTTCCACTTGATGATCTGGAAGAAATCCAAGAATCTGGAAAACTTCACTGTTCAGTAGCAGGAATTTCTCACTGCTGGAAGTTTGGATCAAGAGGATCTGGATCCATTATAGATCAGTCAATCGGGTCGATCAGCATGAACCAATATCAATCGGATCTTCAACCACAAATTATGACATGAATTAAATCGTTGGTAATATGAATCATTGCAGCCAAAAAGAGAAGCTTAATGCAGATCAAATATTTTTCTGGTGTGTTTTTCTTTCTTTCTTTTTTATCCTTAAATATCAAACATTCTGGCCTTTTTCAACAGTTCAGCTTTGGGCCTTCAGTCTGTTGTGATGCACAAGTTCCAAATATCAAGCAACATACAGTACACTACTTTACTACAGGAAAAAGTATTGTTACTATCATGGATTACTTTTGTAGTGGGTTACTTTTAACACTGCTTACATAGTGCATTTAATTACAGGCGAGTGATGTTTTTTTTAAATATTGTTCAGGTTTAGGAGCAGATATTACCAGAGCTGCTGGTGTGACAGAACGCTGAGCAAAAACAGGAAGTGATTTTCTTTTCTACTAAATAAGATTTGGCATTTTTAGTTCAAACCAATGCCATCTGGCCTTACAAGTGTCCAGCAGTGACTGCAGCAGTGATCGGGACCTGGGGTCCGATATGCCTGGTATGTGGGGTGGGGTCTGCATCCTTTCACACCAAATCAATCTGCATTTTCCACCATCACCTTTGGCGATCACACACTGCTCTCTGACGGAGGACCTCTGTTGTCCCGTTTGCCCTCCTCCCTGCTGGAGGTCAGCCTTTGTTTCGGCCCCGCGGGGGCCTTCCTGTGGAAAAACAGCCACCCCCCGACTCCCATGCGCATACACAAGGTAGTTTCCATAGTATAGTTACGTACATACCATCATACCAAAAACAATAGATTACAAACAGAGAAATGGGCTGTGAAATTATCTGTTTTTATCCGGAAGTGCATGTCTTTGTTCATGTTGGGAGATGTCTTTCTAAAAAAAACTGTCCTGTTCAGGAGCTCTCCACTCTGTTAGGTCTATGACAGGATCCAGAGGGAGGAGCTGTGGTTTGGAGGACATGGATGAGAGCGTGGAGACAGTGGTGGGAAGTGCTGCGGGTGTGACAGAAGAGGTCAAGGTGGAGGTGGGACTACACTGTGGTGATGGACAGACAGACAGATGAGGTGAGACAGGAATCCAGAGGCGGTTTTATCCCTATGGGCAATGTGGGCGGTCACCCAGGGCGCAATCTCGTACAGAGCACACGAGCACCCAAAAAATGACCCCCCCCCTGCAGTTTTTCTTGACTAAAATAATAATAATAATAAGAAGAAGAATACATTTAATTTAAAGGCACCTTTCAGAGCACCCAAGGACACTGTACAGATTCAAAAGAAAACAAAATAAAATCCCAACATGTGAAAAACAACAAATAAGTTAAAATCATTAAAAAAATCACATAGCAGATAAAGAATTGTGATGTGGAAAAGCCCATTTAAACTAATGGGTTTTGAGTCTGGATGTAAAAATGGGAAAGGAGTAAATGTTACGGAGGTCAGGGGGGAGAGAGCCGAGCCGAGCAGCTGAAGGCACGGCTCCCCATGGTGACCATACGGGCCGGAGGGACAGAAAGCTGAAGGGAGGAGGAAGACCAGAGGGAGCGAGAGGGAGTGTTAATATGGAGGAGATTAGAACGATACGAGGGAGCAGGTTATGGAGGGCTTTGAACGCGTAGAAGAGAAGTTTAAATTCAAGCCGGAAAGCTTTTCAAAGCCAATGGAGCTGCTGGAGAACGGGAGTGATGCAGTTCTGGTGATGAAGCGGGCCGCTGAAGTCTGGACCGACTGAAGTTTATTCAGAGTTTTATTGGGAAGACCAGAGAGAAGTGCACTACAGTAGTCGAAGCGAGAAGTGACCAGACTATGAACCAAGATGGAGGCGGAGTGGACGGTGAGGGAGGAGCAGAGACGATTGATATTGTGTAGATGAGAGTAGGCAGACAGAATAATGCTACTGATGTGAGATTGAAAGGATCATGTGCTGTCAAGGATTAAGGAGTAATTCGGTTTTATCGCTGTTAAGTTTGAGGTGAACCAGGTTTTTATTTCAGACAGACAGGAGAAAAGGGAAGCAGGTGGACGAGAAGAGTTGGGTTTACTTGACAGATAGAGCTGAGTGTCATCCGCAAAACAATGAAAATCAATGCTGAATTTACGGAATATATTGCCAAGGGGTAGTAGGTAAGTAATGAAAAGGAGGGGGGCTGAGAACAGAACCTTGAGGAACACCACAGAAAATGAGTGACGGTTAAGATTTAAAAGAATTCAGTTGGATAAACTGAGAAGTATGAGTGAAACTAGTGGAGGGGGGTTGACTTGATACCGAGGGCTGAAAGTCTGTGGAGGAGGATGGAGTGGGATATGGTGTCAGATGCTGCGCTCAAGTCAAGGAGTATGAGGATGGTGATGAGTCCAGAATCAGCTGCTAAGAGAGAGTCATTCGTGATTTTTATTAGGGAAGTTTCTGTGCTATGAAGGGGGCAAAAACCAGATTAAAAGGGTTCAAAAAGATCATTTTGCTTGAGATGATGATGGAGTTGGGAGGCGACTATTTTTAAAAATTTTGGAGATGAAGGGGAGGTTAGAAATAGGACAGAGATTATGAAAGGAATTGGGGTCTGAGCCAGGCATTTTTAGGATGGGTTTGACAGCAACGGTCTTGAGGAGTGAGGGGGCGATACCGGATGTCAAAGACGAGTGGATAATAGCAGAAATGAAGGAAGAAGAGAAGGGACGCAGGATTTTACCAGGGATGTCGGGAGGGGATCAAGCAGACACGTCGATGGTTTGGACTTATGGATGAGGCGGGAAACTTCACTGGGATCAGGGAGCAGAAAGGAAGAAAATATATGAGAAACAGAAAAAGAGTCAGAAGAGATGGGAAGAGAGGTGGAGGAATGGAGATGCTGATTCTTCTGGTCAAAGAATGACTGAAGAGAATTACAGCTGTCATCTGCATAGAAATGAGGAGGAAAACTGTCACGGGGTTGAAAGACGTTATTCCTTAGAGAAAAAAACGCCCATTTCCCCGTAAAGGTTAATCAAACTTGCGACAGGCGCCACTACTATCGTGTCAACTCGCTGCTATAATGACCATATTTTGGGCTCTCTGGGTAGAAAACGCTGGAGGAACGGGCGGGGGTGGACGCGGGGGAAACCAACTCGCACCTGCAGAGGATGTATACAGGTAGAGAGGCAGGGGAGGGGCTTAGACTCACCGCCTCTGATTCCAGACCCCGCAACAAACTAAGTGCTGCTTCCTAATAAATACCTTAATTAATCCTTTTCCTTACATCAATGAACATGGTTTTACTGGATTTTAAAAAAAAAAAGCTTTTTTTAAAAAGGAATTCTGCATGAAAGTGAATTTGTTTCCATCACCTCACTCGTCTTAACTCTGGATGTTTGACAGACGGAAAAGTCTATTGAAGGTTGTGGAAAATGGGCAAAAGGCCAAATATCAGGTGCCCAGTTTAGAAACAACCAGTGATGTGCAGTCAGGAGAGGCAGGTGAGGCTGTGCCTCCCCTGTCATTATGGGAAGAAAAGAGAAAAAGTAAATTCATTTATTATATTTTATCAGTAATTTGTGCTTTGCAGTCATTTTCCATTTAAATGTACCATTTTTGGGTGTTTTTTCTTTTCAAAATCGCTGAATTTCCGCATTTGCCGTTCAGATACTAAGAAGTGACGTGCGATGAGGCACCAGCCCGCTGAGCCTCACCGTGGATTGCGCAATACCTATGCAGTCAGACGGTACTGCAGTCTCTCTGTATGTCGGTTCAATCACTTGTACTATATGAGCTGAGTTTACATAATTTAGCAGATGTATGTGATGTACAGTGTTTGTTTTTATAAATAACTGTATGTGAGGGACGTGTTTCTTGTGCTGAGCGCTAAACGTCGGCAAAAAAGCCGCTGGATGAGGCCAGCAGTTCTCGTGCCTCATGTTAGGGGGCGCCGGTGAGCCCTGAGATTATGACGCTAAAAAATAATAGAATAAGAGATAGCAAGCGGCAAGTCATTTTCTTCAGAAGGAGCGGCGTATGGACTTTATTTACAAGTAAAGGTAAGACGATAATAACGTTTGTGCTTTTTTCTATGCTGCAGTTTGTATATGAAAAAAAAAACATGTTGAAATGATGTTTTAAACAAAAAACGTTAACTGTTGTCAATCAAATGGTGAATAAATTACTCAGTATGGTTCATATGTTTGTAAATCTGACTGATGACGTCAGTGCCTCACCAGCCATTAACCTCACAGCACGTCACTGGAAACAACAGAAAAGAAGAGGAAGAAAAACACCCCAAGAAGGAAAGAATGCAGGCGGTGTCCAAAATTAAAGCTGGCTAAAAAGTAACGTTTGGAGCAACAGTTGACTAATGAAGGTTTGCACTTAATGAGACTAGTCTTGTTTATTAGTTTATTTGTGAATTTCATCTAAGCTCCTCTGCTGTTCTTATATACAGTCAATACTTCAGATGCAATGAACACACTCGTTTGTCTTTTTTGTTTAGTTGTGTCAATAAAGCACAAAAACAGAAGTATACGTCCTTTAGTTTCCATTGATGTTCACTGATGAAGCCAACAGAAATGACCGGAATGAATTTATTCATAGTTTGCGTCAGGGTTGCATTCTACGGAGCCCGTGACCTGACAAAGAAAAAAAAAAAAAAAGATGTGTTCCCACGAAATGATTATTTCATAACAATGATGGGATTTCTTTCTTTTAAAAAGCTCTACAAAGGGTTCGGTGATCACGTCTCCATGTCTGGGTTCATTCACATCCCGGTTGGCTCTTCGTCCTGCCGCTACATCCGTGTCTCTGTGACCCACATTAATTCAAGTGGGGGAAAATAAAAGCAAGAATATAACTATTTAGACTCACGGGCCACATTGGGTTCTAAAATTGGATACAAGGGCCGAACCAGGAGCAGATGCGTGGAGTGAGAAAGAACATGGAACATGGAATGTAGATGAAAGAACATGGAATGAAAATTATATTCTAAAACAGAACATTTTAGAGTTTTCCGGTTAAAATGTTTGTTCTCATTTTAGAGCCAACGGCTTTATGTACCTCGTGTAAAACTTAGAGAAATGCTGCATTCATGTGGTGTTTGAATGATGGGAAGAATGAAAAACAACAAACCTTCCAACACCACATGGATGCTAGAGCGGAGTCCCCAAACTTCTTTTGAGGGTCACAAGAACTCTTTTTCTTTAAAACTTAAAACATCTTTTGTCGTTTACTGGGAAGCCCTTTGATACTCTAAAGGAGTTGAAAAGTGGTATATGAATAAAGTTTCTTTCTTTCATGATCCTTTTCATAAAATAACACTATTTATGAAATACAAAAATGACCAAATAACTGTGAATTTTCAAAGACAACAAGTCAGGAAAAAAATACTGATACATTAAAAAGAAAAACAATAAATAGCGGATCCTCTGCCGTCATTTTCCCGCTGAGACATTGAGCGCTGCAGCTCCTCACACATCTCACAGTTTGCACTAAATATGAGCAGTTGTGTTCTGCGCGTCTGTTTCTCATCCAGTAATAATGAAAAAGCTGTCATGATTCTGAAAACCAGGACAAACCCAGACGCTGGAACCCAGAAGGATCACAGGAGAATGAGCAGGTAAGTTCACAGAGATTTATGTTCCTGGATGTGTGTCCGATGATGGCAGTAGCTTTGGAACCCTGTGAAGGGTGGTGCGCGGAGGATTGAAGTGTTGAGCTGTGGCGTGGCTGGAGTGTTTCGGCAGAGACTTGCTTGAAGGTCTTGGTATGATGACCGGTCACTGTGAAGCCGTGGATATAGCTCTGATGATGGAAACCAGGTGGATCCAGGTAATTCCTGCAGGCGAGGCATAAACATGAGGTAAGCAAGAGGCAAACTAAGATAAGCAAGGTACTAGAGCGAACAGACGAAGCACCGAAGAGGAGCAACGAACTGGCGTTGAATGCTGGCACTGGATCTCCTTAAGAAGGCTGATGAGATGAGGATCCACAGCTGGTGGTGATCAGGGTCAGAGCAGAGAAGGAGGGGGGGGGGGACTGACAAAAGCAAATTCTTCTGTCTTCTGCTGCAGCTACGCATATGTCTGCGTTACCTCTGCACCAGTACAGAGTTCCCTCGTTTATTGCAGGAGTTCCGTTCTAAAAATAACTGTGATCGGTGAAATCCATGGAGTCTAATTACAGACGTTTATGGCAGTAAATCTCCTCACAGCTCACTTTCTACACTTTTCTCACACAGACATGAACATTTTTTCACCTTTTCTCTCTCGTTGAAATTCTCAAACCTTCATAGAAATGAGGTCCAGGATCTTTGAATGAAAACAAAGATCTGATCGATCACAGATTTCAGTAGATCTAAAGATCTCCGCGTTTCTGTACAGAAGACACAGAGGAGGTGGATTGACAATCTCTCCAGCCAATCAGGACACAGAACAGGGTGCGCTGTTTAAAAAAGCATCATAATCGTTGTAAAAGAATGAGCTAAACCGGGAAAGTGTCATGGTGCCTCTGTCAGCCCCCCCCCCCCCCCCTGCTTGCTCCTGATTCGACACAGCTGTGACCACTCACCTCATAACCTGCCTGCCTACAAAAGGAGATCCAGCTCCAGTATTCATCACCAGTTCGTTGCCCCTGATGGATATCTTTACCACAAGTGGGCGCCTGAGTCATCAGCTCTCCCGGTTCAGAGCCTCTACACCCTTCAGTCACTCTTCAAGCCTCAGCCTAACTTCCTGTCACGCCACGAGCCACGGACAAAACCTCCAGCCACGTCACGAGCCATCTTCTGGTCTCCTGCTACGCCAACTACCACACTGGACCAAGAAAAAAGAAACTCTCTTACTCACCCTTTAACTCATCTGTGTTTTCCTTCTGGGTTCCAGCGTCTGGGTCTGTCTCGTCAAGCTAGCCATGACAGAAAGATGAACATAGAAAGGGAAGACTGTCTTCTGTTCTATTTGACAGAGATTTTAGAGAGTTTCAGGTCAGGGCACCGGCTGCAGATGGGTGGAAGAAAGTGTTATGTTCTATGCGGTTCTTGATTGTGTGGCCAGATAAAAACAAACAAAACAAAGGTCTCTATTGCTCAGTGGGCCGGGGCCTTAGTTTGCCCACCCCTGAACTAGGGGATCTATTTATTACTGTCTCAATGAAAATAAGAAAAATATCATAAGATTTAGGATGCTGCTTCCCTATACGGCAGCGACTCTCTGTCTGCCGGCAAGCCAGCTGACCGGATGCCGGCATGACAAGCAAACAAGCTCCGGCCGAGCTCTGGATCACTCCATGCATGATGTGTCAATAGAGCAAATGTTACCATCCCCACAGATATTACACATGCAGAAGGGCGTTTACAAGGAAGAAGACAAGTGAAGGCATCTGGTGAAAAATGTATTTGAAACAGTGGAAAAAGGGGAGAAGAAAAAGGTAAAAATAAAGAGTACAGACGTGCAAGCATTTCACTGTGTGAACTGCATGGATGATGAGAGAGACCCAAAGGGTCAAAGGACTTACTGCATATGAAAGCTCGACTGTGTGACTCCTCCTCAAAACAGGAAGTACCTGCTGGCTCCTAGAACCCCAAATCCCAGAGACTGCTATAGAGAATAAACATTTATCACTAAGTCCAGTTCTCATTGACAGTCAATGCAGGCTGGTGACTTTTTTCCAAAGGAAAAAAAAACAGTTTCTAAACCTGTTTCAAGGTCACAGGGTTGCTGGAGCCTATCCCAGCTACTGTTGGTCAAAGACAGGATACACCCTGAACAAGGCGCCAGTCTGTTAAAGGGACAAACTAAAATCTTGGACCATGGGAGGAAACCTGAGTGTTCAGAGAAAAACCATGCAGAAACTCCACACAGCCGGGATTCGAACCAGAACCTTCTTACTGCCAGGCGAGAGAGTTCACCACTGCATCACCGAGCAGCCCGTCCCAAAAAAAAAAAAAAAAGAGTCCTGTTTATTTCTTAAAAACAGACATCTTCTTCCACCTGTGGGGGAGGGGTTTAAAGCAAGTGTTTTGATTTCAGGAGAGCTCAAATATGAGCGTGGCCTGGGGGGGGTTATTATTGGCAGTAATACAAAACTCACTTTACTTTGTCCCAACTAATTACTTATGGATGTTTTTTGAGGTGGGTGAAGAAAACTCCAGTCCTCCAATGGGGTCATAAAGTCTACTACTTGGAATTTCAACTGTTGAAACTAAAATGAAAATCCTGTTTGTGTTTTTCTCTTTCTTTGCTCCAAAATGGACAAAGACGTTTACTCATAATTGTGGCATTTCTACAAAAAGAGCAGAAAATTGATTTGTTGGGACAAACAATACATCAATAAAGAACTAGCCCTTTTAAAAAGTTCAAGTTCTTATTAAATCACAAGTAACCTCCTAAATTATATTACCCATATTAACCCAGATTGTTAGTTTGGACTGCAAACATCCTGTGGTTTATCCTCATATCAGGAGATTATTTATAGGAAGCATGTGCTTCTGTTTGTTATGGAACATACCATATTTCAATCAAAACTGTTTGTTTTTGCGACTTGTTGCAAAAAACACGTTTAAATGCTAGAATAATGACAAAAGTCCGGTGACATGACAGAGTCTGTATTATATGTAACCGACTGCAAGTCATTCAAACCAAACAGTAAAGTAAAATGGTGAGTTTTTTTAAGCTCAGGTGTCAGTGAGTCCTCCAAGCCACCAGGGGGAGACACAATCTGTCATAATCTGTCCAAAAAGAGGCATCTGTAGCGCGAGTGTCAGGTGAGCTGTTAAAGCCCACAGGCATGGCAGCAGAAGGGATTCGTGAAGGGAATGTGTGGAACTGAATGCTCCACGTCCTGATCCTCCTCTTGATTCCTGCAATACGGGGATCCTTCTCTGACACATCCACTTATAAGTTCATTAACTCCTTTACAAAATAGAAAGAGTTCATGCATCTACGGAGCGGAACCAGAAGAGAGATCCAGACACTGAACCCCAGCTTGCCTGTGGTGGAAGGTTGGCGCCAGTGTTCGGCAGCGGAGCCGCCACCAGCATGTGACTGTGTGTCTGAATGAGTGAATGGTTCTGTGACTGTAAAGCGCTTTGGGCCTTCAAGGAAGGTAGGAGCGCTATATAAGCATACGCCATTTACCATTTCCAAGCTCGGGTCCTCTACCAGAGGCCTGGGAGCTTGAGGGTCCTGCAGTACCTTAGCTGTTCCTAGCACTGCTCTTTTCTGGACTGAGAGGTCTGAGGTCTTTCCAGGTATCTGTTGTAGCCACTCCTCCAGCTTGGGGGTTACTGCCCCGAGTGCTCCAATTACCACAGGCACCACTGTCACCTTCACTTTCCAGGCTTTCTCCAGTTCTTCTCTGAGTCTCTGGTATTTCTCCAGTTTCTCATGTTCCTTCTTCCAGATGTTCCCATCGCTTGGCACTGCCACATCCACCACAACGGCTTTCCTCTGTTCTTTGTCCACCACTACGATGTCTGGTTGGTTCTCCATTACCATCCTATCAGTCTGGATCTGGAAGTCCCACAGGATCTTTGCCCTCTCCTCTGAATTGTTTCAGGTGGCTCTTTGCACAGCCTACACTTTGGGTCTTGTCTGGTGTGGTAGATCTACACCTTGGGTCTTGTCTGGTGTGGTAGATCTACACCTTGGGTCTTGTCTGGTGTGGTAGATCTACACCTTGGGTCTTGTCTGGTGTGGTAGATCTGAGCCTCTATTGCTCTGGTGCTCAGGGCTTGTTCCTGAGCTGCCAGGATGAGTGCTTCAGTGCTGTCCTGTAGGCCAGCCCTCTCTAGCCATTGGTAGGACTTCTTGATATCAGCCACTTCAGTTATGGTCTGGTGGTACATCCCATGCAGGGGTTTGTCCTCCCATGAGGATCTGTCCTCCAGCACTGTATCCTCTGCTCTCCATTGCCTGAGACATTCACTGAGCACACTGTCAGTTGGGGCCTTGAGCTTGATGAACTCATGCATCTTGGATGTTTCATCCTGGATAGTGGCTTCTATGCTCACTAGTCCTCGGATACTATACAGATGATCATTTTTCATTCTGCCAAATAAATGTATACAATAAAAGAGCTGCACCCCTCACACTTTTACTTCATTTATTGAATAATTGGAAAATGTCATCATGCTTTCTCAATGAAGCCTAGATTAAGAAAAATAATACAAGCATGCAGCACATTCATCATTTATCTGCTGATGTAGAAACTAATTGTATTACTTCCTTTTTGATAATAGTTCACCATTTTAAAATGGAATATTCTGTTTCCATTTTTCATAATTTTATTAGAAATGAATTGATTCTATAATTGTTGGTGCAGTTTCAACTGTAGAAAGTGAATTTCCTAGTCGCCTTTTAATGTCTTCCAGCTTTATGTTGCTCAACAATCTGGATCTCAGAAAGCTCTTTTTTGGAGACACGGTCCACATAAGTGCATGTTTGGCGTGCAGAGCTGCCGTTTATTTTCTCAACAGGAATGAAGGTGGGCTAACACCTGACATCAATTAACTTTGTTGAGCTTGTTACCCTAACAGTTGGCATACTGTATCAATTAGCGTCAAAAATCCTTCAGGTTGTTTGTTTGTGTGCTTCATTTTCTCAGTCAATTCTCTCAATCCGGGTATAAACTGGATTATGTGTTATTAAAAATCCATGCAGAAAACTATTTTAGAAGTTTTACTGCTTAGTAAGGAGGAAATGATTTGGTACACAAAACCTCAGAATTGGGGCTCTTGACCCCATTTATCTCCTAAATATTCAAGGTTAAATGTTCCAAAGTGAAAGGGGGGGAAACGTTCTTGAACACAAACCAGGTTGACATGGATTAGGAGGTATGAGAAATGTGGAACAACGCTAACCGAAAATGATGAAAGATTTCAATGAGCTGAGAGATTAGAATCAGAGCAGAGAAAAGTGGAAGATAGTAAGGGGGGGCGCAAAAAACTAAGTCTAAAAAAGGCAACGAGCGATCCGTCTCTCTGCTCTGCTGCCTCCTAGACATGCAGATAAACATCCAGCTGAGGGGGAAAAGAGCGAAGGGCTGGGTTCCTCACGCTTTCCGTATGGTATGCGTCGGCGCAGCCCTTGGCGGAGCGGAACAGACCAAACGTGTCAGAGTAAACATGGACCTCACATGGAGAGGATGTGTTTGTGTTGACTCACACATAATGGGAGTCCTGCGGGGCAGAGCGTCACTGCGCCGCACAGCCCCCACATAACCTGTTTGCACTTGCGTTTGCTGCATAATGCACAGACAATTTACGTACATGACAACTGGATGAGTCCTGCAATGCTTGGTCGCTCGACAACAGAGATAGGCTCCAGCAACCCCCTAAAGCAAAACAAGATGAAGAACGTAAAGAAAATGGATTGAAGTATTAGGAATACAAGAAAATTGACTGAATAGTAAGAAAAATATTTGCTTAACCCTTGTGCTATCTTGTGGGGTCCAGATGACCCCACCCTTCCATTGACGTGTTCTCCCTACCATGACAAAGGTGGATAAAGGTGGAGAGGATTTCATGTAATCCATGGACACCAGTGAAGATCACAAATCATTGAAGGAAAAAGGTTCAGAGCTCTGTTTAGTGGGTCTAGATGACCCCACTCCCAACTTTTCAGTGCCTCCAAGGCACATTAATGTTGGGAGTGGGGTCATTTGGACCCCACAAGACAACACAAGGGATAAGAGTTAAAAAAAGATGTTGTTGTAGCTCTGAAAATGGCCACTAGGGGCATTATTTAAGCACATTAGGTATTTGTACGCTAAAGCTTTAACCCTTTATGGTCTTACAACCATCATTACTCTTTATCCATTGATGCACATAACATCATTCCAGCAGACTGAACCAGAGAAAAGCGGCTTTGTGCTGTAATGTAACATTTTACGTTAGAAATGCGTTGCGAATCGCTGCAAAGTCGATGTGATCAGCCGCTTTTCTCTTCATTAGTACCAGCTGAGCAGCGTGTTATTTACGTGTCTGGGGTGACATGTCCGGTGTAAAAGGGTTGAATGGGAAGAAGTTAAGGTTTAGAAAAGAAAGATAGAAAAGAAGAAGAAGAAGGAGAGGAGACATGAGGAAGAACTGAACTATTTAGTTAGCTTTTCATCTGGACTAAAACAATCGGTCAGAGATGAACTTTCTCTTTAAACTGATGCTTCATTTAACTTATCTAACAATTAGATCAGATGGCTTTCCTTTGCTGTTACATGTCAAGTCAGTGCGGTCTCTGTGGCTGTTATGACAACGAGTCACACCACGTATCAAATAGTCCACAAACACGAATAATGTACTAAAAAACGATTGAATTCATATTCAGTGTTCGACATAAGCGGTAATCCGGTTGTCCGAGACAACCAGATTTCACGGAGGACAACCAAAATGAACCTGATGGTTGTCCGTGTGACAACCTGATCTTTTGTTCAACATTTTGGTATTTTTCGACTATTTTTCAAGTTTCAATGGTTAGTATTTGGCAACCTCTGAATAGAGACGTATGCAGCAAATTCTTTCCACTGACAAACGAAGTGCGTGCATGCTAGTGCATCGTTTCTGTTTGTACATCTGTACTTTTCAATAAAGATTACCGGTTTTCAAATACGTGTTGAACAACACTACCTGGTGCGACCGCCAAAAACACACAAAAAAATTTAGTTTCAAGTTTTTGGCAATACTTTGTGTAACCAGATGCTTCAATATTTAGTAAAATGTTTGTTTTTAATATTTAAAGAGTTTTTAAATGTCCGTCATAAGAGGCAGTTGATATTAGATGTATAGAAGAAATAAAGATGTAAGTACTGACATCTGAGTAGGTGTCATTGCTGTTGAATATTGGAATCGAAGGACAACAAAAAATTGGGGAGGACAACCAAGTTTACTTGCCAGGTTGTCCAGAGGACAACCATTTTTTCCCCCTTACTTCTAACACTGTTATTTCTTTCCCAAGTGACCATGGTGTAAGCAGAAAAAAGCCCTTTGAAGTGTTCAATTTCAGAATGAATGGAATTCACGAAAACTACTGGCCTCCGTTTGACGCCGCACGGTTCAGGCTTCCGTGTCGGTTAAGTGACGTTGTGTGTTCATGGCTGTTTGAATGATGAACTTGTTTTGACAAAATCAGCCTTTTAAACCCACAGACACTGATGCCACATTGAAAAGATTTTCTTTTTTTTTAGAATTGGTTGTTTTTGGCCCCAATTAGTGAGACACACCGAGCAGTGAGACCATTATGTGGAAAACACTAAATGAGGTGTGTCTAATACATCCCTACCCTGAAAATCTGTGAAGTGAAACAAACACTGTGTATACGACATCCGCAGAGTTTCTCACAAGTTGTGTTTAAGTAATACAATAAGGTAAAGTGATGTGACACAAGAGTCTTTTTCCACCATGACAGTTTCTTAGTATTGTCAGAATCTCATATTTTGTAGTTAAATAATAGTTTTTTTTTTTTATAAACAAACAGATCCTAGAACAAACGTGGTAAGCAGTTGTGAGGTCCTCATACTGCTTCACACAGCAAAGAAATCCACAGATTTCTATAGGAAACACCCGTTTGGCCTTCAGTTTATACCGTGTGTGAACATGACTGCAGAGTTCACAAAGGGGGAATAGTTTCACCTCAGTTTCAATCCAGATTCAATTTACTATTGGTGCACTTTACTAACTAACTAACTATCTTGTTCACTGTGATTGGCATTTGTACCCTTTGTTTTAAATAAATTGGACCAACTGTAGATAAATGAGAATGGTTGAACAAAAAAACACACCCAGTCTTTCATCCATAAGCACAGTGTTTACATTTTCCATTGTGAGCTCCAGACGTCTTTTTCTTCAGCTCTGCTTCAATGACTCTGTACAGTGGGTGTTTGCATTTGTGTAAACAATGAAACTGTGTACTTTGGGAAGGTTGGTACAGCAGCACTGATTTATGACAAACTCTATGTTTACGTCCACTGTGTGATGCAAAAGCTGCAGTTTCTGTGAAGCTGTTGCAGAACCTGAGCAGCAACTTGAAGGATGACAGAACTTTGACAAGTCAACAAAAAGTTGACTGAACAAAGAACTGAAACCGTCTGGAGTCATATTTGTACTTTAGAAAAATCAAAGGAACAAACAATTGTGATGGGCAGGAACTAAAACAGTTCTACAGACAACCCTCAACCATAATACGGTTCTCAATAATTACAGAAAAGATATTTCCAAATACACAAAGAGAACAGGGTTTTAAATACACAGTAAGAAAATAGTTCTACATACAGAGAGAACATGGTTCCAAATACGAAGAGAGAATACGATTTTACAATACAGGAAGTACATAGTTTTAAAAACAGAAAGAACATGGTTCTAGATACAGAGATAGAACCTGGCTCTTAATATATAGAAAGAACATGTCTCTAAATACACAGAGTGATAATATAGTTCCAAATACAATATATGTTTAAATAACCCCCCCCCCCCCCCCCCAATAAAAAAGAAAGCAGCAGAACAGCGACATACAAAACAACATAAACACAAACAGTCTGAAGAACCACAGACATAGTTAGGAGTTAATGCTACCTGTGAAAAAAATCCCTTTTTTCAAAATGTGCAGTGCTTAGTGGATGGAAAAAGGGGTCAGACTGATGTACGGACAAATCCAAAACACATCAATCAATAACTGGACTAGAACATGTTAACATTTAGCATGTGTCAGCTTCAATGGAGGAAATGAAGATTTGCTTTGAAGGAGAAGACAAAGACAAACAGGGTTTGAAGGAGGCACCACAGGAGGTGGGCGGAGTATTTTTGAGAAGGTCAGATGGCTCCACCAAAATGCAGGAGACACCTGCTCATGGCAGGATGTACGCTGAGACTGGCAGGTATTTCACGCTAATTAAATGAAGACACTTTTCAAAGCAAGATGTGTCAAAACTATGACAGAGGATCTCCTCATTTGTTTTTTAGCAGTGGTGTGACATCAACTGACTGAACTTCACGGTTGGCTTGTAAGTGTTAGTACTTAAAGGTCATGTGACACAACACGCAGTTTATGCATATTTTGCGCAGTTTATACGCAATTATTACGTAAAGCCTATGCAACTGTGCGTGACTTTTGCGAGGCGCATTCGCAAATTTGTGGCTTTCCACAACCGTGCCACGTATGTCCAACTGATTTTCAGGCATGAACCACCAATGTAGAACTTTTATATCGTATTTACTGCACACATACGTTAAAATTATGTAATTGATGCATGAATTACTAATGAATTACATATAAACAGCGCCACAGTCAGGCTTGGTTCATGTTCTACGTTGGTTTATGTGTTCTTTGCGTGGTTAATTCCTACGTCTTGCGTGGTTTTAACGTAGTTCATTCCTGATACATCTGTGAACAGGCCAGACAAAATCGTTTCTCACATTTTCCACGTATATTCACGTCAGGGACCCCACCCACCTGCAGTGAGGTCTGTTTGCTCTCTTCCCCTCGGGACAGAAGTACATGAGAGTGAAGTGCAGATTCATTATAACTTCTGCTTAAATCTTGATATTCAACATCATCCAAGTGTATCAGCCTGTTTAGCTCACAAAAGTCTCCTTGCACAGTTTTTCTCAGCTGAATTTGCACAACAGCTCATTTGTATATAGGCATTTACTGGTGGATAAAAATACTTTATACTTTGTGTGAAATGGCCTTAGGTCAATGTACTTCAAGATTTACACTGCTCCCAGTATCACACGTTTTGCCATAAACTGCTAGGCTTGTTCATTTGGGATGATTTTTTTGAAGAGGTTAATTCTTTAAAAAGGGACATGTTGAATAAAGTCACACTCTTCTAACTACCGTAATTCTTCAACTGTTTAGGCAAACAGTGTTTATCTGAAGCAGAGAAAAGTGGCTTTGTGTTGTGGATATCTGCAACACACTGCTTTTCTCTGCGTCTCAGAGATGGTTTGCGTCGTGTGCATGAACAGTTTACTACTGTAAAGTGTTACATATCAGCACAGAGTGGCTTTCCTTCACTTCAATATTCGTTGGAATTACCTTAATTGTATAAATGGTTGAAAACTTCAAATGGTCCAAAGATCGTCAACACTGGAGATAAAACTCCTGGGTAAAATGGTTAAAGAAAGTATAAATAATTTACTTGAAAAATTAACTACCGCTGGCTTAACAGAAGCTCATAATCAGAATAAATCAGTCAGTTGGCTGTTGTTTGCTCGCAGGTTTGCCTAACAAAGAAAATCTGTCTGAACCCTGATTCCAGCCGCTTGATAAAGGAACTCTTGAATAGTTTGGTTTCGTATTTGTTTAAATTAACAGAATCTTTCTCTGCATTTCTGAGCCCAATTTGCTGCAAAAGCTGTAAACCTTGTTCTAATTTTCATTTTTACATGTCAAACCGGAATGTTTTCAGGCTTCTCTGTGCCAATACGTTTAGAAGGGACTGTAGTTTGGCATATTCTAAGAGAATGACTGCTGGAGAAGGTGGGCTCTTCATCCAAAGCGGAGAAGGGTATGGCTTTAATGGAAGAAGGCCACTCACCTTCTAAAAAATGCAAAAGACTTCAGTAAAAAGGCACTGCATAATTTATGAAGACTTATCCTCAAAGCATGACTGCACAGTTGGGTCTGTAAGTTCATCGTTCAATCTACTTACCAATCTAAACAAAAACTGAGTTTTTTTAAGGTTCTTTTATTTATTTTTTTTCCAAATTCAGACCTGTTTTTTTCTTGTAACTACAAGCAGATAAGATTTAAAGAAAATACCGTTCTAGTGTGGACATCTTTTTCCAACTGTTGGACATATAATGAATGATGAAATAAAGGAGGGAAATGAAATAAAGATATTTATCATTTTCATAAATAACTCAAGATTTTCCTCTGAATCTGTTGAGAAACAGAAAAATCAAAGCACAAAGAAAAGCAGTTTCGCTTGAATAACACAATTTAGAATCCAAAAAAATAAGGTCAAGACCAAGGAATTACACATTCACAAATCACAGATGTAGGGAGGGGAGAAACAGAAAGCTTGTTTGCAAATGTTAAGAACAAAAAAGGCTCTAGCAGGATAATAATCACATCGACACGTTTGGATGCTTAAGAACAGATACCACCTGTTTGTCTCATGTACAGTAGCCTGTGTTCTAAAGGCCGTGTCACACACTAACTATGTACATTTTACGTATGTGCACGGAGGAAAATTGGTCATACGGGAAAAAAGTTGACATTTTCACATAGATCACAGATGAACCATGTTAAAAACACGGAAGAAGTACAAAACCACGCAAAGAACATGTAAATCTACATAGAACATGAACCGTGCATGATTACTGTGCTGTTTATATGCAATTTATTAGTGAGTGGTACATGCAAAAAAGTTGGTTATATATACATGGAACGGTCGTGGAAAGCCACAAATTTATGGTATGCATCTCGCAAAAATCACACGCAATTGCATACGATTGACCCATTAATGTCATGGTGCCTGTCAGTCTCCTCCCCCTCCCCCCCCTGCTCTGCTCCTGACTCCACCAGCCGTGACCAATCCACCTCATCATTCGCTGCTGCTCTTAAGGAGACCCAGCTCCAGTAGTCAACGCCAGTTCGTTGCCCCTTATGGTGACCACGCCTGGTCTCAGTCTCGCAACTAACGTTAATCTCCCTGCCTCAGGATTCCTGCCTTCGAGTGTCACCTGTATGTGTGGAAGTCAGTTTGAGCCCCTCCTGCATTCCTCTGGAAACACCCCCCCTGTCCGCCAGCCGCGTTACTACCTCCAGCCACGCCTCAGGCTTCATTTCTTCTTGGATTACCACCGAGCCTTTAGCATCTTCCTGGAAGGAAAATAAAAACTCACATCTACCTGTGTCCTCATTCTAGGTTCCAGCATATAGGCCCGCCACTCCTACGTATCATGACAATTAATTGCATATAAAGTACGTAAAATATGCGTAAACTGCGTAATTCTCCACAGAACAAACATTTTGAACAGCATTAAGTTGAATTCATGTTAAAAAAACCCGTCCTAAACCCTAAATGGCCATCTGCGCACGTCGACAAATGACGAATGCAAGAAACACGATGAAACACAAATGAATTACTTATATTGCACATGTTACATGAAAGACTGAAATTTCAAAAGTGGAAAATGCACAAAATGTAGCTGACATAACAAAGCTTTAATCAATAAAAATGATAAACGAATTTGTTTTTGGTTCTGCTTCAGAACAAAACATTTCTGGATTTTCACTGCAAACAAAAAGCTGTGAGCTAAAGTCATTAAACCTGTTCCCATAATGCATTGGAGCATGAATGACGTAGTCCAACATCCTCCACTCTCGTTTGTCAGCTTGATGAAAAAGGAAAAGTGCGGCTTGAGCCACAATGTAAACAAAACATCATGTGACCTCATCGTGTGCAAAACTATGAATATGTTTATGCAATGTTGTTTGTTTAGCTCTGGGTGACAGACCCTATGTTTTTGTTCTAAAGAAGTCTTTGAGATGTTGGCTAACCAAGCCTTTAACCCTTGTGCTATCCTGTGACCCTCCCCCCCCATTGACGTGTTCTCCCTACCTTGACAAAGGTGGATAAAGGTGGAGAGGATTTCATGTAATCCATGGACACCAGTGAAGATCACAAATCATTGAAGATAAAAGGTTCAAAGCTCTGTCTAGTGGGTCTAGATGTGTGTTTTTCAATCAGTGTGCCGTGGCACACTAGTGTGCCGTGGGAGATGGTCAAGTGTGCCGTGGGAAATTGCCCTCATTAACTGATGTAAAAACATTTCCATCTCCAGGATTTCAGCTCTGTGTTCATCCAAACAGGCCCTGATAAAACACTGAGGAGTTAGGAATATAAAAGATCTTAAAATACTTTTTTCTTTGCGTTTATTTTATTTTATTAAAGACATTTTGATAAGAATGACGGTACCGCGATTTAGCTGCAGCTTTGACTGTATTTTGGAAAAGTCCCGCCCCTTTAACTGTCTCCACCAATCATTCTTGGGGGGCTTAATCACATGTCATCAGTCTGACCAATCAGAAGTGGTTAAAGTCTTCACTTCCTTGTCCCGATTTAGCTCATAAAGTCTCTCAGTTCTAACAGAAATACCAGCTAAAGCTCGTATTTAGCGGTGTAGCTTTCCACAGAATCCGGTGTCAGACCGTGGAACAAGAGAACAAAACAATGAAGCTCCGAAAAGCGATTGACCCCCACTCCCAATGTTAACGTGCCTAGGATAGCTCAAGGGTTAATTACTGATCTGTTTCCATGCTACTCAAGGTAACCAAAGGGAAAAACATGCTTCATATCCATCGTCTGACATCCATCCACTGAACACATCACTTATCTCCACTCAAGAGAGCGTTTTTATTTTTTGCTGTTGTTGTTCTGGTACTTTTAGCAAAGGTTGCACTCTGCCATCCATGTTATCCATGTGATCTTTGCTAGAGGTTGTGCATAAATCATAGTGGGGCTTTTAAAATGCTGTCAGCAGTATTGGTAAACAGCTTTTAGGTGAGCAGCAAATGTAATGCATGAAGTAAAATGATGTTCATGGACATGAGCTACACCGTCATGATATAAATTATGTTTAGTACGGCTGTCTGTCTGACAGTAAATGTTCACTTTCCTAAAAAATAAGTCTCAAAAACTTAAAAAACAACAACAACCTAAACCTAAAGGACACCTAGCCATGTAAAAATCTGATCAATCAAATTATTTTTGGCTTAAACGATCAGAAACTTTGACTTTATAAGAGCTTACATTTTTCTGTTTACAGAAAATAAAATATAGTTATATTGAACATTTTCTATGTCACAGATATATTGAATAATAGAAAATATGCTGGGTGGGCCAAAGTCTCCCTGCTCCACTCCATTCTGATGCATCCATCCACTTGTAGACGACTAGATCCATATACACTATATTACCAAAAGTATTGGCTCCTCCCATCCTATTCCTAACCCATGGAGTTCAATGTCGGTCAACCTTTTGTAGCAACTACAGCTTTAACTCTTCTGGGAGTTAACCATTAACCCTTTTTATGCCTCTAAAAAAACAAATAAACAAAACAGTAAACACATCTCATCATGCACCTTAAACGAATGCAACCACATACATTTGGAATATTATTTATCATGATATTTTTCATTTCACTCATCAAAAAATTTGATCATTTGAAGACAAAATCCATCCTCTCTTTCCTCAAAGACAGTTCCATCACCCTGTCATGTAGATTATCGTCTCCAGTTCCATCAAGAAGTCCTGTTCTATTCCATCAAGGCCAGTGCTGAGAGCCCAGTCTGTCCAGTTGTGTTTCTGTAGGTTTTAATTCACTTTAGAGACGAAAATGTCTGCTTGACACACACAGTGGACACGGGGACGGTCAGCACCAAACCCACACATCTGTACGGCTGCTTCATGATTCACTCAGATGTTTCTGATGAAGGAAGTCGAGGAGATCAGTGGGAGATTTTCCTGCTAAATCCTCCATGGATACATTACAGTCAGCTCTGTTTTTTAACTGAGACGGATCAAAAAGTGGACAAGGCTGCATTTGACTTCCTGAAACTTCTGACTGATCAGAAGATCTGAATACCATGACGTTGCCTAAAGGTCCCGTACACACCGGGACGAATATTCGCCAGGCAGTTAGTTCGCCAGCGTTTTTCGCCACGTCTTTTGTGTTCACACCCAGGCGATTTTCGCTGACGATGAGCCGAGCCAACATGCAATTTCATTCCCTGACATTAGATGGCGCTTAATGTCAAACAGAAATACTCCTGTACACAAGGTGGTTTTCACTCAGAAGAAGAGAGCCAGTATTTACTCGTTCGTCAGAATCAAACAAAGAAAACATGAATATTTCAAGCACCAGTAGCTCCAGCTCCAGTTCCAATAATGAAGAAATTATTGTTCTGTTGAATGTCAATAGACGCCGGAAAAGACGCCGATTTTGGGTACATCCCATAGTTACAAGAAGAGAAGAACATGGTGAGTTTTATCGACTGGTACAAGAGCTGAAAATGTATCATGAGCGTTTTCGGGGATATTTTAGAATGTCCGTCATTATTTCTTTGCGGCAGTGTAGCCGCTACTTGGCGTCTATCTTCTTGCTGGTATGTGTGCTCAGAAAGGCAGTTTTGTGTTTGAGCGCCCCCGAGTTGTGTTTTACTGTAACTTCAGAAGCTCCAGGCACGTGTGCAAAAGCGCCATTCTCATTGGTCGAATAGATTTCGACGCAAGGCGTCCAAAAAAAAAAAACGAACCCGAGGCGTTTTGTTTTTTTGACGCTTTGACATCTTCTTTGGCATTTTTTCGCGTCGTTGTGCACACTCTCATTGGTGCCCTTTGTTTAGTCAGGAGGTGAATTTCTTCGCCGGCGAAATTCGTCCCGGTGTGTTCGGGCCTTAAGCCTGCTGGAAGGCCCTGCTGGCACCACCTTAAAATCTGATTGGTTAAAAGAAATGAATGTCTGACATTGATTTTGGATTAGGAGGCCTTCAAAACTCATGGTGAAGGCCCTTATCCTGCCTGACAGCTGAAATGCGATTGGTTAAATGCTCCAATGTGAAAATACATCTGTCTGGAGGCAGCATAACAATCATAGAAGAGAATGGGCAGAGCATTTGGAATGATTTAATGAGTATGCATGGACAAAATATAATTAACACATGATTCAGGTATTTTTTAGGCCTTCAGAGAAGAGTTTGAAGGCCCTGACGGCCCACTATTGCTGTAACTTATCCCAAAGGAGGTCTATGGGGTTCAGGTCAGGACTCTGTGCAGGCCAGTCCAGTTCATCACACCAGATTCTCTCCTCCATGTCTTCATGGTGAAAGAGGAAGGGGCCGCTCCAAACTGATCCCACAAGGTTGGGAGCATGGAATTGTCCAAAATGTTTTGGTATCCTGAAGCATTCAGAGTTCCTCTCACTGGAACTGAGGGACCAAGTCCTGACAAACAAGCCCACACCATGACTCTTCCTCCACCAAATTTCACACCCGGCACAATGCAGTCCAAAATGTATCGTTCTCCTTTTAACCTCCAAACCCAGACTCGTCCACCAGATTGCTAGGTGGAAAAGTGTGATTCATCACTCCAGAGAAGGCGTCTCCACTGCTCCAGAGTCCAGTGTTTTCCACCACTGCATCAACACTTTGCATTCACTTGGTGATGTGTGTTTGGCCATAAAAACCAATTCCATGAAACTCTCTGAGTGCTGGACTTGGACTAATCTAAAGGTCACATGACGTTTGGAGCTCTGCGGCAACTGACTGCAGAAAGTCATGACTCATGACTCTGTGCTTCAGTATCCGCTGACCCCTCTCCATCAGTTCAGGTGGTCGACCACTTGGTGGCTGAGCTGCTGTTGTTCCCAAACTCTTCCATGTTGTTCTGTTGGAGCTGACAGCTGACTGTGGAATATTTAGGAGCGAGGAAATTAAACCACTGGAATAGTTGCACAGTTGACCGTCCTATGACAGTTCCACACTGGAATTCACTGAACTCCTGAGAGTGACCCATTCTTCCGCAAATGTTTATAAAAACAGTCTGCATGCCTGAGTGATGATTTTATTCACCTGTGACTACCTGAGGATTTGGATGGGTGAGCCAACACTTTTGCTAATAATATTGTGTCTTTGTTTTTCTCGGCTGAGCTGGTATCTGGTTCAAAACTGCTCCAACATTGCAGACTCATAAACGACTCCAATTATGCAGAACATCAGGTCTTGTAAAAAAGAGGCGGAATCAGACAAGATTTCTCCTCAACCCACTCCTTTTCAATCACACTGTCTTGTTTTATCTTTCTATTTTAAACTCTTGTGTTTATTTTCATTTGTGTTAGAAATCTTGAAAATTGTCACACGTTTAGGTTAGGGGTATGAGCTGTAAGCTAGCGGGAGAGCACGTAAACAGAGATCTCTCAGCAACGAGGAGAGAGGGGGGTTGCTCTGCGCCTGCAGTCCCACCCACAACTCTGAAGAACTCCTGCTGCTCTGCAGAAACTATGTCCTAGAAAACAACTCCGATTTTGAGTTTTGGCTAAAAACAGCATAATTAAAAGGGGATGCTTTTACAATAGATCAGAAGATGATCGGATTGGAACTTCAAATCATACAACACCTTAAGATGTTTTCTTAGATTAGATCAGATGTTTTAGATTTGGGTCACAAGAGCCAAACAGAATAGACACTTAAACAAAAAATCCAATAAAAAAGAGGAATTACCACAGTTTCTATTAATGTCTACTGTGACAGTGATCCTTACTCTGAGGCTGAAAACAAAACTACATCCAGAATAGGTCATAAAACAGAACGCAAAAAAGAGAGAGAGATGTGATGATTAAACCCAAGATAAAGAAAGCAACAGCCGCTTTCTTCACCCCATCACATCTGATACAGTAACCTAAGTAGAAATAGTAGGAAATAGGGTTGTCTGAAATCATAAAAACGTTCTGAGTGAACAAGACAAGTATATTAGAATAATATTTCTCATAAAGGAAAATGTGATATTGGACATTTCTTTAAACCAAAACAGGCGTCAAAATCAATTTTAAACAACACGGAAATGAAACTTGATGTTTTCCTATTGAGAAGTTTATGACTAGTCCCCTGGGGCTCCTTCATTCTTTGGTTCGGTTGTTGGCTCAGTTTCATGTTCAGACTCTTCCAGCACACCAGCAAACTCCAAAGCCACACTTCCCTTCTTTTTTTGCTCTCACACACATGGTCTCACTTACATGAGAAAACCTATAAAACAACATTTTCACTCAACAGCTCGTCCACTCCAAAAATAAAATAAAAGCAGTGTTTTTATGACTGTGACATAACTTGAAGAGAAAAATACTCCAAAAATGAAACCAAAGAATGTGCAGAAAAGTCAAAGACAGCCACCGACTCATGTGACCGTCTCACAGGGATCTTCCATCCCTGCAGGGGTTTGCTGCATTACAAGTTTGGTTTGTACACACTGGCTCTGTGATCGCAAACACTCCCTTTTCTTCTACATACTGCACATCTACAGCCTCGGAACTGCCAGGGGTAAAAATCTGAAAAGCCTTTACGTCAAACAGTGAGGATAAAGAAACAGAGAAAAAGTTAGACATAAATCCATAAAAGGGAAGAATAATGTGGGTTGTCCACAAAATGACCCTGATAAATACACAAAAATGTGTTTTTTTATGCTGTAATGGGTACAGCAAATTGCATATGAAACAAATACCATTTAACAGACACGTTCAATGAATTCTTATTACTAAAAACATGCTTCAAATTTTCTCTACAGCAATCACAGTCACATGACCACAAGTTATAACCATATTTAACCTTGTGCTATCCAAGGCACTTTAACATTGGGAGTTGGGTCATCTAGACCCACTAGACAGAGCTCTGAACCTTTTTTCTTCAATGATTTGTGATCTTCACTGATGTCCATGGATTACATGAAATCCTCTCCACCTTTATCCACCTTTGTCATGGTAGGGAGAACACGTCAATGTAAGGGGGGGTCATCTGGACCCCAAAGGATAGCACAAAGGTTAAACACAGGTACCCATCCTGATGGTATCAGTTTGCCAACAAAGACTGTTTCAGGTCTTATTAGGAGTGTGACAGCAAGGAAACGTTCAAGAGTGAGCTTCAGGAAGTTAATTGAGAACAAAGTAGTCAAATGTTTTTATCTATACTGTTTTGTTTTCTTTTTCTCTAAAAGTCTTTGCTGTCACTGTTTTTAGAGATGTCCAGCATGGTGTTAAGACTTACAGAAATGAGCAGTCAATGAGCAGCACACATTGACTGAATAAGACAACGAAACTGAGTCAGTGTGACGTCACTAGTAGAAAAGGGTTTCCTTACAATGCCAACCAAATAATATCAATTCAGTCGCCATTGTTTCAGAGACACTGATGTTGCCATGTTGGAACCAGACGGCATCAGTAAGTCGGTCTGAGTCACAGTTTTTATGGCAACCACTCTCACCAATCAGGTGTGAAGGTGTTGGAAGGTCACACCCCTACCACTTGAAAGCACATCTGGGAGAATTTGCCAATCAAACTTTTTATTGAGGCATCTAATTGGTCAGTTTTTAACTTTAATAACTTGCACTTAAGAAAGAATATCATGAAAAAAAATTAGGATTAGCAAGAACGAAATGTGTAGAAAACTGTGCTGAGACCAGCCAGATTGTTGGGCCCAGAGACAGTGGCACTGAGGTTTTAAAAGGCCAGGAAGCAGAGCTGGGGGTAGCAGAGATGAAGATGCTGAGGTTCTCTTTGGGAGTGACCAGGATGGATCGGATCAGGGATAAGGACATCAGAGGGACAACCAGATGTTAGAGGTTTTGGAGGTAAAGTCAGAGAGACCAGACTGAGATGGTTCAGACATGTCAACAGAAGAAACAGTGAATGTATTGGTAGAAGGATGCTGAGTCTAGAGGTATAAGAGGTCTAGGGGAAGACCAAAGATGAGGTTTATGGATGCAATGAACAAAGACATGAAGGTATAGCTGATGTTGGAGGATGCAGAAGACAGGGTTAGTTGGAGGAAGCTGATTGGCTGTGGCAAAAGGAAAAAAAGAAGACCATGTTAATAATAAAGAAGGTATCACATCAAGAATGGTTATTCTGACATATTTAACCCTCGTATTATGTTGAAAAAAAATTACCTTGATTATGTTGCGGGTCATTTTGACCCATACTGTGTAAATCCACTCAAAACAATAAAAAAAACAGGCTAAACCGATATCAACTTTATTTTAGAATATTTCAACATTTAGGAAAGAGACAAACAATACTTTTTTTTTATTCCAACACTATATTTAATATTTTTTTTCCTTCTTCACAAACACTTTTTTTTATTTAACTTGTCACATTTTCTGAGATTTTCAATATTCACTATCTTCTATGTTCTGCACATGAACGACAGAATGTAACTGTGTGCTTTCTGCCGATGTAATTCTTGCATTTTACACAAGAGGTACTTGTTTTACTGTCATCTCGGGAGGGACAGACCTGGCATCTTATTCCTTTCTTTACATCTGTATCCACTGGATCCATTGCAGACTGGTTGGATGGCCTGAACTTGATCTTTTCAATGACAGCTGCAGCTGCTGGTGATCGAGCTGGCCTGGCTCACCTCTGGATCTTGGGAGTGATGAGTGCTTTGCCGAGTTCCTCCAGGAAAAGCCAACGTCGGTACAATTTGCCGGCTTTCCATTCCTGGTTGATTTCGGACCACAGGACATAGGCATTGTAGGCAGACACGACCACAATATTGAAGATTGTCATGGGCCAACGAGCAGTCTTGCGCTGGCAGCTGTATGTTGCTGTGACTTTGTCCAGATTGTCAACTCCAGCATTCAAGTCAGTCTGGTCCAGTGACTTCCATTTCTCTTGAAATACACTCCTCCCCTCGAAGTTAGTCATGTCCAGTATAATCCTCTCTTTTGGTTGGGATATGAAGAGCTGAAATGCTGACTGAATATCATCAACTCGTGTGACAGCAAATCTTGTTGGACCAGGTGTCATTTTGATGATATTGGAAGATGACAGTCTGCCTCGGCTTTGGTGTGGTGATGTTGACCATTTTATATTACCATCTTTAGATGCTCATGTCCCCTCTGTGGATGAGGATTGCTCCATACCTTGGTTTTCATCTGATGGAGAGACAACGGCAGACTCGTCCTCTGAATCCTCCTTATCGTTGGAAAATTGAAAATCTGGATCATCAATAACTTTGTCCGCTGCATCTGAAAGATCCTCTATCTCTGAAATTTCTTCCTCTGCATCACTATCTAAAAACAGTGTAAATCTTCTGGAGCTCATTTTTGCTGTGTTTCTCAAAGAGATGACACGAGAACAGTGACAAGGACAAGGGAGAGAAAGCTCCTCCCCTACACACACCTGGGTCTCTGAGTCTGAAAGTCTATTCAGAGACAGTCAAAATATAGATAATTTAGCAATCAAAATAAAGTACATCAAAGAGACACGTTTATTTCGGATCTGGACAGCTACTTGCCCACATCAAAGTGTCTGGGTCAAAATGACCCGCAACATCATCTTTGTAAACAAACTGTGCACAGACATTCCACGACATATCACAGTATCCAGATTTTACACACAAGTTCATGACCCTAGATGAGGAAAAGTCACCAACTTTCATGAAGAAAAAGAAAGGATAACCAGTTCTTTGGTCAAACCAAAAACTGAAATGGGTCAAATTGACCCTTAACATAATATGAGGGTTAATGACTGAGTAATAGCTGGTTATTTTTGTATAGAAGTCTATGGGATTTTGGCTCTTTGAAGCTTACGGGTACTTCCTGTTTGGAACCCCAGGGGGGGAGGGGTCACTCAGTCCAGTTCTTATCTACAGTCAATGGGAGTACACCAAGATACAAAACTAGAAACCAGGTCAATTTTAAATTCACGTTTCTTCATTTTGGTCCAACATGTCTTTTCGCATGAACATTTTTAGCCGTTTATCATCTTAACCAGTTCTAATCTACTAAAACAGAATGAGTTTTGTGTAGCTCATTTTCACTTGAAAAGAATGAAAAAGGCACCAATTCAAACCCCGAGAAACAAGTAACTAAACCAGACAATATCATGTTCTGTCTGCAAATGTAGTTTTGCTAACTTACGTGAAAATTTGCTACATTTAAGATGTACAAGTCATATGGTACCTGTTGAGTCTTTGTGTTTTATTCCAAGTAAACATGTTAGTTTTTGACCAGAAATAAGACAATTCAATTCAATTCAATTTTATTTGTATAGCCCAAATCCACAACAGTCGTCCCAAGTATTCTTGCTAAAAGTTAGGTATTTTGGCTACTAGCAAAGGTATGCTACTTACTAGCATAGCTTTAGTAGCAGCTAGTGGGAACATCCTGATGCCAAACATCCCTCTGGTTTGTGTTGACTGTCTTTATTTGACACATATTAGTGAAAGCCAAGACGGTTTATTATTTGTTCAATCATTTGTCAACACCAGCTTTGTGCATATAGCGTCTCGTGGCTTCTGTTAGCTTCTTTCTGCATCATGCCAACTGGACAAACTTCAACGAGAAGCTCAGCAGGTATTTCACCTTGAGAAAAGTGGGTGTGTTTTGTCTCAGATATCATTATCTGTCCCACTCTTTGTCTCCTGACTTACTTCCATATACACAGGTAAAGAAAAACCAAAGACCCTCTGTTGTAAGGACAAGCCCAGCGGCATGGATCGTTTCCCTAAAGCGTGAGACTGTGTAGCCGGGCAGAGAGGGCAGGAGAAGGAGGAGAAGACAGGTGAAGGAAGAGGACAGGAGGAGGGGGGGTAATTCAAAGCTACAGCTTTAGTTTACCTGCCGTGGCAGCCGGACGGCAGGAGGGCTGCTGCATTTGATCTCTGTCAGATATGAGAGACGAAGAGGTTTTTTTTTTTCTTATCTGTGCATGTGTGAGTGCAGAGGAGTGCTTGAGTGTTGTTGGGTTAGATTGCCCGCTCTGATAACTCAGGAGTTCCCATATGGGAGTCGGAAAGTAACAGGTAACACTAGAATAAGTGGTCCTCCTGGAATATATAAAGACCTCTCTTCTTTGAAAGGGAAGACGAATTGGAAAGGAAAGTGAAATGTTTGTGGAGCTGAAGTGAGCTGCTGAAAGAGTTTTTGATTTCAGGGACTGAAGGAAGGAATACCTTTTGGATTTCTTGAGCCTTGTTTGATTTGGTGATCATTTTGAACCCATGAAGATTGGACAATTACCAAACATCAAACAAAGATGCTCACACACATGTCGGATAGGTTTCTGAGGTCTAACAAGCTCAGTTTCAGACTTACACACCGCTCCCGCAGGAGATGGGTCGACTGACGAGAATAATGTCCCACACCTACATGCGTGACAGCTAACGGGACTTTAACATTAAACATGTGCGAGCGACAACAAGATTTAGTCTTAGACGCACTAAAAACACGTGGAGAAAATGCAACGTTAGACGTGTTTGAGATGAACCAACGCCGCGCCTGGATCGTTAGCGAGACCAGATGAGATGAAGGCGAAGCTGCAGCAAGACTGAAGGACAACAGGAAGGTAGAGTTGTCCTTAACATTCAATTTAATATGCCTCTGCCACCACCTTGGTATGATCTGTGTTATAATATCTTTTATAATCATTGTAATATTTTGTCATGCATGTACCCTTTTTTAATCAATAGGTATTGTAAATGATTTTAATTGATCACTCAACTACAAAAGCCGTCAGGACACATTTCCCATAATGCATTGTTCTGTAGTCATTGCAGCTTGCGGTCAGCAAAGTACTAAATTTCCAGCTGCGTTCGCTCAGGTTGGGGCCTTGCTCCCCCCCTTTCTGGTGATATTTTTGTGATGATTGACAAGTGATGTTGGCGCAAAAACATATGTCACACACCAGGTGATCTGCGCAGCGTTGCGTCCACCTGCGTAATCTCAAACACACTTTTTGTGTATCTTGGCACAAATTGCATGAATTTCCATCAGTTTTTGAGCCTCTTTGATCTCAGGAATCGATTGTTCTAATCTCCAGTGAACAGCATCCGTTCTTTTACGAACCACAGTTTGAATCCAGTGTGAATATATAGGAGTGGCTGACTGGCTGCTCTACAATAACATGTGACCGGGGTTTAAACATGCAAAAAGTCACAATAAAGAAAATCCAAAAATGGTTACTGAATTTTGTTTCTCCTTCACTGATTTGTTTTTTAAAAAGTAAACGTTAAAAAAAAAAAAGATTCAACACAGACTCGAAATTGGGAGCAGATCCTCTCTGACTTCACCTTAAATGTCAACAAGTCCAAGTTCAGTCCAGATTTACAGACAATCATCTTCATCCACACTGAGGGTCTCAGCTGTTTGGGAGGAAGTGCTGCCTAGTGTCCAGCAGTTAGAAGAAGACAAGAGAAGAACCTTTGATGGAGGTTAAGGAACTGTAAAATTTAAGTCTTCTTTTGTGTTTAATAATTATAACTCAACAGTGTTAACTGAACTGTGTTAATAAGGACGTTTAAATTAGAAAACAGCAAATATAGAAGACTAATTAAACAGAAATGTAGTACTGATTTATTTATTTACTTATTGATTTTTTTAATTTAGCTATTTTATTTTATTTAATTGAGAGTTTTATAAGTAAATTTTGAACAGAAAACAGTTAATACTATAGTATAGTTAATAGTATAGTATATGTTCCATACAAATTTACTGGCTCTCAGACTCAAGTTCTCAAGGGAAATTGAGTCTGAGACCCCTCTTCTAGAACCATAAAATGCTTTTTACGTAGACTCTCCTTCGTTGCCATGGATCCATTCATCTTTTCTTTCACGAGAATCTGTCATCCTGATCTCTTTGCAGAAAAAAAGCCCCAAACCATGATGTTTCCGCCCCCCTGCTTCACAGTTGGTATGTTAATCTTGACATGGCACTTAACATTCTTCCTCCCCCAAACACGGTTAGTGGTCTTTATATTATATATAATACTTTCACAAGAACATTTGTTTCCCACCAGGTGAGATCTTGCATGAAGCTCCACGTGGGGGGAGATGTCAGGGGTTTGTATTGCTTCCATTTTCTAATAATTGCTCTAACAGTTGATCTCTGCAACCAGCTGGCTCATATATTGGTTCATCTCAGTCTAAATAAAAGGTGCGAAGACAGAATCTTTTCTCAGTTTGGCCTTCTTGACTGAAGTCAGGGTTTGTGTTGTTCCTCCCCACTTATACCAGCATTTAGTTTTCATTTTTACTTATCCACAGCGGTCTCTGTTTCAGTTCATTTCCCCTCTGTAGATTTAAGGGGATGGTTTTCCGTTCACTGCCAAATCCTCTTGTCTCCACAGGTTTGCCGCTTTGTGTTTGTGGTTTTTGTTTTTTCTTTCTAGGATTTTTGTTTAGTAAAGAGTTTTTGTCTCCTGATTTTTGGACCTCCTTCATTACAACCACTCCTGACAATAGGAAGTGAGATTCTAGTGGCTAAAAGTCAAAGAGAGGCAGTTAACAAAACAAGAAACGAAGCTGCTGAGATCTAAATCTTTGAAGAAAATAGTCTAAGCAACCACAAAAGAAATGTGCAAAAACATGAATTCTCCCATTTTTCCACATGGAGTTGCACATATTGTTTTTGCAAAAGTCCTGAACAAACTCCTGATGGAATCTGGGCTGTTTATGGGTTGTGACGTAGAGCTATGATTGATTTATTGCTCCAAGCACTCACCTCAGTTTGAATGATTACCAGCCCATCCTCAAATGTATCTAATATTTTTGTTTCATATCAACAAAATCAAGAACCGTTAGGAGACGGGTCCAATACTTCTGCTGTAGCTCTGCAACAAGACATTATGAGAATAAAAGCGTAACATAAATTTACCACAAAAAAAAAAAAATATATATATATATATATATATACTTGATGACAGGAAACAACACTGCAACTTTATTACAAAATACATTTGCAATTTGGTGCCAATAGCTGATTGCAGGACGGCTTAACAGGGGAGGTTTGGCTCCAGTGGTGACGTTCTTTGAATTACCGTTTAAGCAGCGGATTCTGAAGTGGCGTCGCACTCATATGCAACACTTTACAGTAGTGAAGTGCTCAAACAGTTGAAGAGTTACGGTAGTCTAAAGAGTGCGTGTTATTTTGCTGTTACAGCTCTGATGTATGCAGTGACATTTCTGCCACCACAGTTTTAAGATCAGACAAAATGTTCAGCTTTACTAAAAAAACGTTCAAAGTTGCAAATAAAGATCCGAAATGCTCGGTTTCAAAGTCTTTTTCTTCGCTTTCAAAATACATTTTTGCATTCTAACACTGATGCTTTCAGAGGCATTGTGTCTCATCTCGCTTTCTCCCTATCTTTGATTTTGCATTCATAAGTTTCAGTTTAGCGTGACACGAAGTATGTGCCATCAAGCAGCCTGCTGATTGGCTCTATATTCCATCCAATCAAGTGCCTCTGTCTTGCATTAACAGCGCTTGGAGGCAGACAATGACTTTGGATCGGTTCTGTTCCACAGGGAGTCTGCAGTCTTCAGCCATTCTGGCCCGTTTCTCTCTGAGCAGAACCCAGAAGGAGCAGCAAAGCCACAAAAATAAAACAGGGTTCTGCATTTATTCATTTATTTTAGTGAAGCAACCAGCAAAATTAAAATGTTAGCAGCAGAAAAAACCCGTCGTAGCTCCAACTTCGTCCAGCTGGACTTTACTTTATGTAATGATTACACTTGTATCTAAGCTTTCCTCATGACTGTTGAAATATAAAGACAAATGCATTTTGCATTGCATTGCATTTTTTATGAATACATTTTGTCTTTTTACTTTGGACAAAAGCAAACTCAAGTTCTTAAAAATAAGACACCCTGTTAAAAAATTACTTTAGGAAGTTAAAAAAAAACAATTTCTTCTCCTAAATACATTAAGAGACGACACATCTGAAAACTTTGGTGTTGCAAACATTTTTTGAAAGCAAAAAAAAATTTTGAAAGCAAATATGTAGTCATTTCATTTGCTACTTGATTTGCAAGGTGGCATAAATATCACTTCATACTGGTGTTAAAAGGGTTACTAATCATCAGTAGAGTGAATGCTAAGAAAGAAAAAACACAGGGACCCAGTTGAGCGTATCTATTGAGTTTGCTGACATTTTACTATTTTTTGTGATTTACGAGAATATGAAGCCATACTGTAGTATAGTATAGACTACACTCATACAGCCACCTCAAGGGAAAAATGGGCTCATTTCTAACAGTCAGACTGCACACCGGTGGCCCACACTTATCGGTTGAACAGCCCCTTGTGCAGTCCATAAGATGTGGAAAAAATGAAAAACCTGTTGGCCTGCGCCTCACCTACTTCACCATAACCCTTTTGCTATCTTGTGGGGTCCAGATGACCCCACCCTTCCATTGACGTGTTCTCCCTACCATGACAAAGGTGGAGAAGATTTCATGTAATCCATGGACACCAATGAAGATCACAAATCACTGAAGAAAAAAGGTTCAGAGCTCTGTCTAGTGGGTCTAGATGACCCCACTCCCAACATTAACGTGCCTTGGATAAGTGTTTGCTACAACCTGTCACCCACAGAAAAGTGTGCATGAACATTTTCCCTCTACAGGTTCACTGAGCGGTCTATGGTCTTGATATTTCCTGTGGATCCCCTGTCTGCCCTCCACAGGTTTGACCATTTTTCGCCAACAGACAGCCCATATCCACCAGTAGGAGAAGCCGTGGCTAAGACTTGAATGTCACTTCATATTAAATAAGGACAGAAAAAGTAAGGAAGTCAACTTTAACAGGACAAAGACAATGACTTTAAAATCATATTAGTCTGCTTAGATAAAACATTAACCAAAGCTATAAATCTAGAGAAGTGCATCATATATATCTAGCTCATTTTTCCCTTCAAATATGCTATATCCTAATATCCTAAATTTGGATGAAATACAGAGTTGTGAGTCATAAAACTATAATTGCACTGAAAAGACTGTTAAAGAACAGAGAATTCTGAGAATGAACAGCATCTAAACAAACTCGATAAAAGTGTTCCTTATTTGCTGCTTCAGTTGGGAAAAAGGTTTTCTTGTGAACTGAGATGAGAGGGGAGTCACTTCTATACTTGTGCGGAGGTGTCGTTTGAATAAAAAGTCCCATTCTTCTCTGCCAGCTTTTCCTGAGTAACTTCATTACATAAATCAGAAGCACAAACAAATGAAACTCTAATTAACTGGCGTGTCACGAGGGCTTGAGCAGCCAAAACACAATAAACAGGAAAAAGGTGTTGCCTGTTCAGAATTACATGGAAGTCCAGGGTGAGAAAACAGTAGCTGATTCACAGTAAATGTTTACAGGAAGGGTGTAATACAGGCCATCAGGACAGGCAGGGACAGCGTTTCTGTTTTCACCTCCTTTCTCTACAGCAGCTGCTCAAACTGGGCTCTTTTCTTAGGGTGCATTCAGACTAGAAATCCCGCTTGCTCTGGACCCAGTCCACTTAATCTGGTCCGGATCGAGTCCTGAACCTTCTGTACGCAGGCTGCCGTCGAGCTGCCTTTCCTGATTCGAACCAAAGTAAATAAAACCAGCTGATAAAAAATCTCTTCAATCCTTGTCAGAAATTACAAGGGCCACAACGTCACATATTTCTCAGCATTGATGATGATTCGCTGACAGATTTTTGAAAAATGTATTTACATTTTAGTTGATTATCTTTGATGGCCCGTGATCTCCCCACATGTCTGTTGACGTAATGATGGTCTAGGACAGGAGTGTCTGAAGCCAGTTATCTGCAAAACAATCAGGGTAAGAGCCCACAAGTAACAGGCTTGGAGACCACTGGTCTAGGGTTTTTTGATGCGTTTTATCCACGGTCCCTGCCTACCTCTGCAGCTTTACAAGCTTTAACGTCAAGGCAAACCTCGAAGCTCAGAAAAGGCGGATCCTCATTCACCACAAACAGAAATAAACAGTTCATAGCACATAAATGCAACGGCCACGGATCATGGACACATTGTAGCTTTTTTTAATCATGAAAAATAATAGCAAAGAGCATCCTTTTGTTATTGAATACACTATGTTTCCACATTATTCCATTGCTTTGTTTTAAATTAGAGTCTTCTTAGTTTTCATTGCTCTGTGCCATGTCCTAATTAAAATACAGATATTTAAATGAAGAACCATTTAAATAAGCTCTTTAAAGCTGGTTTCAAGAACCCAAGTATCAATAATCAAAATCAAATTTTTTCATTGATTTTAAGGCCTTGAAAAACTGTTGTAAAATGCTCATGTGTGCTTTCTTCTCCCTGTCTGGTTTGAGGAGTTAAAGATGAAGGCCAACCTGTGTTCATGCAATGGAAACTGTCACAATGTTTTGTTTGGAAAAGGTAATAAAACCAGAAGCAGTTTGAGAAATTCTTTGGAGAACCCGAATGAGTTTTGGGCCAAACAACCTTTTGAAGGAAACTCCTCAGAACTGAAGAAGACAGCTAACGGTCTGCGGCATCAGTTTACCAATAGATAGAAATCAGTTACAGACAGCTCAGATTAGAGATTCTAATGAAAACATTACTCAGCTGTTTGTAGAAATATGAGCTTACCTAGTTCCAGATCATCTCAAATTAAAACTGAAACCTGCAGAAGTCGGTGTCACAGTCTGGGCCCACGTGGATGTTTATGGAACCGGTTCTGTTACCTGAGAAAGATTTAAGAACAACAAGAATGTAAGGTGCTGTATTACTTGGCACACGTTACATGCTCTTTTACAAAAAAGAAAAGGCACCCTCTCCTCTGCAAGCTAACCAATCTGACCTCACACCTGGATTACTAAGAAGCTCCTGGAGAGACAGAGAAGTCACATCCTGGTCAGTTTGATCTAGTCATGTTAGCGTTATGAAGGGGGGCTGAGGGAGTACCCAGATGCAGAGAGGAGGAGGAGGCAGAAGGTTCCAGGAACACGGGTCTTTAATAACTAAAGAGTCCAAAAATGAAACAAAACCACTGCAGCAGGCAGGCAAACTCAAAAACAGTTTAAATACACAGGAAGAGGGAAGACCTAAGACTATGGAGCAGCACAGGAGGAAGGGGAAGACAGGACTTAAGTATACAGACAAACGAGACACAGGTGGAAACACTCAGGACAGATGGGGACCAAAAGCAAAACTTGAAAGAGCAAAACAGAAAACCTATCAAAATAAAACAGGAAATTGAACTCAAATCATGACAGAAACAAAAGAGAACCAGAACACAAAAGCAAACAAACTAAAACCGTGACAGTTGAACGTACCAACGTTGAACGTACCCATGTGCTGAAGTGTGTTGACAGTTTGTGGACAGGTAAGACAGGGTGCACCTGGTCTAATCTCTTTGATATACAATAGATACATTAATATTTGTATGTTTTGATCACTATCGTTATAGAGAACTTAGATAGATTATTAGAATCAGAATTACTTTATTGATTCCCACATGTGGGAAATTTGTTTGTCACCATAGCAACTGATAGCTTTGTAAACATAAGAGAGAAAAAAGGAATAAGAGTAATATAAAAAACAAAAATGTAACATCAATGTATGTGCTTTATTGATACTTTATGATTCTTAATTCTGTCTGATAAAAGTTTGAAACCAGATATTGATAAATCATGTTATAAAATGGCTACAGTAGAACAGGGGTGGGATTATATAAATTCGCTTAATCCACTCCCTTTCAAGCAATATTTATTAATATGTCTAAATATCTCAAGTTTGATTAGTTATTGTATGAATGTATAACTGATGATTGTATTGTTTTTGTGTATTATTCCTATTTGATTGCTTGAAATAAACCATTTCAAATCAATTGAAATCAAATCAAATCAATGTAAACAATAAGATGTTATAATTTAAAAAGCTATTTGCAGACCGTGCAGGTAAAAAGATGTGCAAAAAAAATGTGCAAAAAAGAATTTAAAAAGTGCAAAGGTTATCTGCTGCATTGTGAGTTACTGTAAAGTGTTATTGTATTGGGTATGAAGGATTTCCGGTACTGGGCAGTTTTGGAGTGGAGCTGTCTGAGCATCTTAGAGAAGGAGCTCCGCTGTTTATCCAGAAAAGGGTGGAGAGGATGGTCTGGGTTGTCCAACAGAAAAGTTGGACCTTATTTTGATTTTATTTGTTTCTATTCTTAAACTTGACCAGTGTCCCCCTACCTTTTGCTTTTAATATATCTATTTGTTTTATTAAGCAATAAAAAGTGTCTTTTATTAATGCCCCCTGATGCCCTGCACCAACCTCCTTGTAGACATAGCATATTTGGGGGCTTGTCCGGTATGTTTTTCCTGTACAAGTTACCATGACAACAATCCACTATGGCTTTTTTAACAGGTTCTGTCTGTAGAACCTTAAGTGTTAATTATGAGTTAAATAAGAGATGGGCATAAAGCCATTATGAAGAAAGAGCAAGTCTCTGCTGTGATGGATGCACCAACTCCCCAAAGTATTACTCATTGATGTTGTATTTATAACTACTAATGATGTTTGCTTTGAAAAAGTGAAAGCACAAAGCAAGAACAGCCCTCAGCTTTGGTCAGTTCAGTGCATAAATATGAAACTTAGATTGAAAAGAGAAAACAGAGACCGAACAGGACAACTGTAGAATTTGAAAAACAAATAAATGAAAGCGGGTTCAAATGGCACCAAGTGCAACACGACAGACAAAGTTTGGCCCTATGGAAAAAGACACAGGACTAAACACTCATGAGGAGCATGAAATCCTTTTAACCCTTTTACCAAAGATGTCGCCGATGATGACTAAATAATGCTATGGTTATACATCCCAAAACCCCACCAGGGCAAATTTGTGGGACGGCCGTGGTGCAGCGGTAGGCCGGTCAAACCATGATCGTAATATTGCAGGTTCGATTCCCTCCTTGCCACCCATGAGTCGATGCGTCCTTAGGCAAGGAACTGAACCTCTGGCGGTAGGCGGGCGCCTGTGTTTGGCAGCGGAACTGCCACCAGTGTGTGAATCCGATACTGTATTCCCGATATTGTATTTATCCCTCAATGGGGAAATTTGTCTCCGCATTTGACCCATCCCCTGGGGGGAGCGGTGAGCTGCAGCTGAACCGCGCTAGGGAGGCGGTAGTGTTAAGGGCCTTGCCTAAGGACCCTCACTGAGTGATGTCAATTGCTTGCCATTGATATGGTATTTGCCCCAGTGCCATTGCTCATTCCCCTCTGGGAATCGAACCCTGGATTCACCTTACCAACCGAGCTACTGTGTGTGAATGTGTGTGTGACTGGGTGAATGGGTGTGTGACCGTAAAGCGCTTTGGGCCTTGTAGGTAGAAAAGTGCTATATATTTACATTTAGAGGACACAGGGTGCCAGTCCAGTGACAGGGAGAAAGGCCCGCTTTTTATATACCCCCAGGCTGCCGGGCGGCGGGGCAGCTGGCGATGGTGGCACCTTACATGGATCAACGGTGTCTGGACACACTTACAAATTGTCCAGGCAGAGACCGCCCAGCTGTCCCACGATTTCATAATGACATCATCCCTGCCTGCCTGACTGACTGACTACGTTCATGACAATGCTGACAATTTTCTGATTTTTTTTTTCAGATTCTGCCGACGCCTCCCGATCGCACAGCGGCAGTCGTATTTGTGACCGTAGCCAAACACATGCTCTGTGGCATACCACGACTCCTCAACCATTTACGTGATCAACATGATCAAAGCAGCTACTCGAATCAGCTTTCGCCGATGTGCAACACTTTCTCCACGACCCAATCAGCTGATTTTGTTTGCTTACCTAAATACTTCAGTACTGTAACGTGTTGCATATCAGCACAAAGCTGCTTTTCTTTCCATCAAAATCAGCTGGAATTGCATAAATGTTTGAAGAGTTATGGTAGCTGAAATAATGTCAACAATTGAGCTAAAGCTCTGGTGTTAAAGGGTAGAAGCTTTTGGGTTCATGACTGCCGACAGGAAGTTAACCTCCATAATTTACATGTACATGACAAATATGCGCAATATTACTTTGCTGCAGCAAATAGAAGTTGAAATGTAATTCATGACTTCAGGAGGAGTTACTCCAAACACTGCAGCTCGCCGACAGGTCTTTGAATCTAAGGGCCTTTTTTAAATCTGTGCTTTTGTCGTCAGCCATGGAAAACGAGGCCCTTAACCCTTGTGCTATCTTGGATGACCCCACCCTTACTTTGACGTGTTCTCCCTACCATGACAAAGGTGGATAAAGGTGGAAAATTTCCAGTAATCCATTGAACCAGTGAAGATCACAAAAAAATTGAAAAAAAAAGGTTCAGAGCTCTGTCTAGTGAATCTATATGACCCAGCTCCCAACGGTAAAGTGCCTAGGATAGAACAAGGGTTACAACCTGTACCAAAAAACTGTCCCATCAAATCGACTTCACAGTATTTCGTCATAACTCAAAAACCGTTTACACCTGCATTGATGATCCAGACTGCACTAGCTGCTTTTCCATCACACGTTTGCAAAACATTATCTAATTCTAGGAATGTCGAGAAAAAAACATTTCAGCATTTGCACTGTTTCCACAAAACCATAATCACGCAAATAAACACAAACTAACTCTCATTCAAAAACACAGTAACGGATGTAGACAACACTTTGATTTACAGCAGACACGTTCACATTTCTGCTACGGTACCCATGCTCACCATCATCTATCAGGAGATTTTCAGCGTCTTATTCAGGGCAAGGAGTGGAAATGGTGGTTGGTATTTCACAGAGGAGCTGTGGATCCAACTATTCTGCATGACACGCTCAACTTTTGATTAGCTGTGTGATGCTGTGGGACCTCTTGTGGCGCCCGCTGTGTAGTACGTAGGCAGCTAATTCCTACCAAGTTGTGCATCGGCATTGCTATCTATCTGACTCATTTAGTTTGAATAGTGTTTCCATTGCAACTGCAAAATAAGTCAATTGGGATACGCCTCAAGAACCACCTCTACCAAGCACAAAAGCTTTGCTTCATTAAATGCAAGTTTTTTTTTAAATGGTGGTGTTTCTATTGGGCACATTTATTACTGCTTATCCAATTTGTGCAATTTTATAGTCAATGGAAAACATTCATAATCAGATTCATAATCAATGGAAACACATTCATAGTCAATGTAAAAACATTGTCTTCTGTCAAGTATTTTTTCTAATGTAGAACAAACAGAGGGAATTGATTTATACGCTTGTTTTTCTGTCAGTAAAGGGGACAGGTTGATAAGCAGTTTATTGTGGTTCAGCTTGCACCTGTTTGAATACACACCTGTTTTAGGCAAGTCCCAGCATAACACTCAAACAGAAAAATGTCAGAGTTCTTATATAAAAAATGAGTTTGATTCCTGTTCTCAGGTTCCAGTTTGGTTAACTTCTTAGAAGGATCTTAATTTCCTTTGTTTGTTTGGATTTTGTGTTGTGCATGTCTGTGTTACTTACATTAGCTAGCAGGGGGCTTTAGCTGTTGAGTTCAGGGCTCAAGGCCGTGTCACACAGCCATGTTGCACCAACTAAAATTGGTCATACATGAATATACGTAAAAAAGTTGTGGTCTTTATGTGAAATATTTACAGATGTATCACAAACGAACTACGTTAAACCCACAGAAGTACGAATAAACCACGCAAAGAACACGTAGATCAACGTAGAACATGAACTGTACGTGACTATTGCACTGTTTATAAGCAATTCGTTACAGATTCGTGTTTCAGTTATGTAATCTTAACGTGATATTTGTGGCATATAAGCGATGTGAAAGTTATATCCGCAGTACATGTGTGAAAAGTCTGTTAGCCCTTGTGCTGTCTTGTGGGGTCAAAATGACCCCACCCTTACATTGGCGTGTTCTCCCAACCATGAAAAAGGTGGATAAAGGTGGAAGATCACAAATCATTAAAGAAAAAAGGTTCAGTGCACTGTCTCCAAGGCATGTTAACGTTGGGAGTGGGTCATCTGGACCCCACAAGATAGCACAAGGCTTAGACATAGGTGGAACACTCATAGAAGACAACAAATTTGCATATGCATCTCACAAAATCATTTTTCCGTGATAATTGCGTATACACTGCACAAAATGTGCGTAAACTCTGTAATTTTCGACCAGAAATTTTGAAGAGCTCAAAACTGTTACGTGTGATTTCGGCTGAAAGCTTTTGACTGGAGCTTTACGAAATCCAGCCGGCTTTTGTGGTGAATGTGAGGAATGCGTTGGACAAGTTATGCACCTGGTGACTAAGCCAACATGTATTTTCTTTGCACTTACGACTCAAATGTTTTCTTTTTGACTTTTTATCTCTCACGTTGTATTTTCTGCAGCCTCCTTTTGTTTTGGTTTTTTTTGTTTCTTTTCTTGGCAGCGCTCCCTGTTCGTTGCCTCAGGTTTTTCTTTTTTTCTTCACTTCTGAACTAGTTGACTCAGTCTTAACATTCAAGTATGACGCCCTTTTTTGTGCAGAAATGGGTTTGTTAGTTTAGTCTTTAGTATTATTTGCACTGGGAAAGTCTTCCAGCGAGGCTCTGCTTTCCCGCAGGGCTTCCCCAAAGCTCCCCTGCTGTGGGCGTCACTTTCAGCTAAGTGCATTGCTGTTTTGTGGAAAACCTCCACAACTGTCCCTACAGGTTTGCTTTAAGCTGTAGCTTCAACAGAACCGTGTCAGCAGTTATCTTAACGTACCCTGAACTCTCGGTGGATCAGGACGAGTCACGCCAGCGGGAACCCGAACAAAGGAGGACGAGGACGGCAGATGGGTTGTGTCAGCAGCTCAACTCCTGTGGTGCTATTGGACACTTTGAGTGGGGACTAAAATGCTTTTCACCTGTAAAAACAAACAAAAAAAAAACGATTCATGAAGACAAAGATGGGTTTTCAAACGTGTTGACACATGCGCTGAACAACCAGCCATCAACTCTCCACCCCCATGCTCAACAGCTGGTGGAAAATGTTTGTTCCAGAAGCTTTGTTTTTTTTTTTTTTTTTTTTTTTTTTGCCAAATGAGGAGCAGATTTTATTTTAGCTGTCTGCTATGACTTTATCCGTTCTTCATGCCTATTTCATTAAAACCTTTGTGAAAAATGTAATCCTTTTGTGTGACGTTCTCTGCATCTCAACATTGTTATCTCGTGAGCTCTCTTTTGGGGTCTAGATGACCCAACTCCCAATGTTTTTTGTTCAATGATTTGTGATCTTCACTGGTGTCCATGGACTACATGAAATCCTCTCCACCTGTGTCATGCTAAGGATAACACGTCAGTGTAAAGGGTTGAAAAAAACATGTTCACCATTTCAAAAAATGTAACCATTTTAAAAAATGGCTAATTTTGCCAAGCTTTTCTTTTGGTTTAATACAAAAAATTTCCTTATTAATCTCTGCAGATGGCTTCTCCTTCAAGCTTGGGTCTTCTACTAAGATTGAGATGTCTGAGGTTTTTCCAGGGATCTGCTGTAGCCACTCTTCCAGTTTAGGGGTAACTCTCCCAAGATTTCTCCGATCTCTCCGGGCACCACTGTCATCTTCACCTTCCAGGCTTTCTCCAGTTCCTCTCAGAATTCCTGGTATTTCTCCAGCTTCTCATATTCCTTCTTCCTGATGTTGTCATCGCTTGGAATTCGCCAGAACGGCTTTCTTCTATTTTTTTTTTTGTTTTTGTTTTTTGCAAAGTCCCTCTGTTCGTTTTGGGACATCAAAGACGTTTCAACTTTCCAAAAAAGAAGTATTTAGAAAAAATCCTTTGGTTTGTAGGAATGTACAAAACATCAAATACATATCACAACTGTGAACCTCCATCCAGATAGTTATCCGTCCATCTTCTTTTGCATATTTTGAGTCAGATCAATGCAAATAGGCCCTCTGCATATAAACTTCCTCCAGCTCCTTCCGGAGGAACTCCAGAATGTTTCCAGGTCGATCCCTCCCATGTGTCCTGGGTCTTCTCCAGGGTCTCCTTCTGGTGGGACATACCTGGATTGACTCTGTTCAGGGAAACATTGAGATGCCAGAGCCACCTCAGCTGGCTCCTCTCTATGTGGAAGAACTATGCTTCTACTCCAAGCTCCTCCCAGGTGGCCTTGCTCCTCACCCTAAAAGAGCGCCCAGCCACCTTGAGGAGGAAACTCATTTTATCTCCATCACATGACCGTTTTCCTTCATTCATGACTCAAAGCTCCTGAGGGAAGGAACATAGATTGACCAGTAAATCTAGAACTTTGCCTTCTGGCTCAGCTCTCTCTTTGTTATCACAAATCGATGCACTGACCGCACTTCTACAACTAATCATCCTGTCAGTCTGATGCATCCTTCTCCCAGTCTTAATAACCTATGAACTGATCCACTTGAAGCCGGAGCTCTCCCCCCACCTGGCTGTGTTTTGCAGAGGTTTTCTGATGACTGATGCAGGACTTTGTGGACTGATGTGAGCAGAACTGCCTCATCCTCAAAGTCAGGTTGGAAAAGGTGGTGGACCTCCACAAACATTAGTCTGCTGCCCTCTTATAGGCAGACATCCACACTCTTCATGGTGTTTACCTCAGTAATGTGCAACCATGGCACTGCTGTGGCATCAGCCGTCCTGCTGGAGCAGCAGCATCACAGCGAGGAAAAGGAAAAAGCAGGACAAAGTCATCAAAAAGCCCAGCTCTGTCCTCAGCCGAACCCTGGAATCAGTCAGTGAGTTGGGAAACTAAATGGTCCAGGCTAAACTAACATCCATGCCGGACCACATAAGTCCCGCCCCCTGAAGAACGCAGTGTCACCCTATTGACTGTACATGAGAACTGGAGTGACTGAGTGTGCCATTACTCATAGATAATGCCCTACCTTTCACCTCCAACCAAATCAATCAAATCATTTCAGCTGCCAGTTTTTTTCAGGATACCAACGCTGCCATGTGGGAACAAGACAATGTGAAAGCAGTGATTGGTCTGAGTCTGTCTTAGGCAACATTTCCATGGCAACCACTCTCACCAATGAGGAGTGAGCTTGTGTTTAGTCCTGGTCAATTAAATGTTGGACATGAGACCACAGACTTTTATTGAAGCACCTGATTGGTCAGTTTATAACTTAAATTTACATTTAAATTAGGATTATGAAGATCATGTAAAAAAAAAAAAAAAAAGGTAACAGAACAAGAGTGGTTATTCTGACAAATAGAACGACTGAGTAAAGCTGCGTTCACGTCGAAAGGGTGGCGTCCAGTTTCAGTGTTGGGTCAATGGACGGACACAATCAGAGGTCCTGCAGTGAGATTTGAGCATTAGGTGCGATGCGTCGCTCCAACAGCAGCATGATTTGGGTGTTGCGGCACATCCAGAGTTACAGTATCTCAACCTTGGCAAAGATGGCGTTAACCAATAAGGAACTTAGGTTTGCCTGCGACATGTTCAATGACTGGAATCAGCAGGTGGTGTCTAAAACCAACATGGGGGAGAATCTGGTCGTTTTCCTCCTGATTTTTATTTTCCTTCTTTTAATTGAGACAATGTTAAAAAGGTCCTCTAGTTTCATTCTTAATCTTATTTTTTCCCTACTCAGACTAATGTGGGACAGCAAGTCTTCGAAGTGGGTCCCAGACGCAGCTGATGAAGTAGGTGGTAAACCTCACCGTCTGGGAGAGTCTCTGGATAAAAAGCCCAGGAGCAAGTCCACTGACCCGACTGTTGTTGTGAGTTTAGGCTACATAAATAAAATTAAAATTGAATTAAATTGAATAACAATGGATTAGATTTTTCTGCGCTTTTCCAGACGCTCAAAGCGCTTACATTGTGTCCATTATTCATTCATACATGGTGATGGTAGCTACTGATGTAGCCACAGCTGCACTGGGGCAGACTGACAGAGGCGTGGCTGCCAGTTGGCGCCGTCACCGGGACATTCATACACATCCACGCACCAGTGAAGCCACATGAACCATGACATGGAGACGTGATGCTTCACTGGTGACGTCTCAGTGTGAAGACCAAGTTGTTTTGCTTAGAATGGCGTTAATGGATCAAAAAAAAAAAATTTGGGGGTCTTTTTTGTGGGGAATTAGCATTACAAGACACTTAAAAGCTCAAAAAGTTGATTTACATGATGTAGACCCTTTAATGGTTTAATTTCCAGGTCCCTCAGTAAAGCATCAAACTAAGACAAAGTTGTGAGACGTTGTTGCTGAAATGATTTGCAGATAATTCTTGTCGCTAGGTGCCCAATACTGCAAAGCCATCTTTCTTCTCTGTTTGATACTACAGGGAAAGTCAGCAAGTGAAGCTTCTTATTATTTGTTTCTTATGTTTGAAGTCCTTGGGTGTTTATTTGTTCAAATGTTAAAAGTGGAACATTTTCTTGAATAGACCTCAGATCTTACAGGTAGAACATCGTAAGTGCTAAAACAACAAACTGCTGAAGATTTTCTCCCCAGTCTCCGGACGGGACAGATCCGAATTTTTCGGCTTCTCTGTCAAACATTTGATGGTGGAGATGCGCTTCATGCCGTCCCTAATCGATCCACCCAATGGTTGCAGGCCAACGGTTGTAGGGGTGTAACGGTACACGTAGTTGGACCGAACCGTTTCGGTACGGCACTTTCGGTTCGGTTCACGTTCGTACCGTTTCGGTTTTTCGGTTTGTTTATTTTTTCCCCCCAAATGTATTGACTTTGCGCCGAGGCGGAACTAATTTTACTCGCGGTATTCTGCCGAGACTCTCAATGGTTTCTGCACTCACGCGCCTGTAGGAGGGGAGGGGGTAGCCGCGCGCAGCGTAAGAGTGTGTGTGTGTGTGTGTGTGAGCGGGCGTTCAGTTTGTGTAGCTCAGTTATTCACAGTTTCTGAGGTTAAAATCGCTGATTTTGAGTGTCTCGCCATCACAGACGGAGTGGAATCTCCGGGTGAGGCTCTGGAGCTGCTGTGCCTCATGTCTGACTATAGGGCTCAATGTTAACAGAGACGTTGGTCAAAATGCTGCTGTACGCCCACAGAAAGGCAGGGGGCAGACGTGAGCTAACAGCTGCTTTGTAGCTACACTGCTGACGTAGAAACAGACTAAGAACGTCTTTCTCCATTGAGAGGAGAAACTCAAATAAACAAAAAGGAAAATAAGGAAAACTTTTCCAACAGATCATAGAGATTTTAGTGGAGAAGGATCAACACATGTTTTTCAAAAAGTAAGGCTTAAATACGTTTTCCAATGTTTGTTTTTTAAAATAACATGGGAGTAACTTAAGTGGTTAAAAATGTAAGTAAAATAATTGAGTTTATTTTTTATGATCATTTTTAGAGACAACATTTAGTAACACTGATAAGCACCAGAATGGAAGTTGGAAAAATACTAGAAATAGTTACTTAGGGTCGAATGTGTGCTGAACACATCTGAGTACATTAATTTGTTTGCAGTACATATGAATAATTTATACACAATAGGAGTGTTTCTCCTCCCAAAGGAGAAATTCAGGTGTCCGGCAGCAAAACACACAATAAATAACTTTAAAATAATAGTTCATAAAATAGCAGGTCATATCAGGCAGATTTGTTAAACAGCCGTACCGAACCGAAACGTATCGAGCCGAGCCCTAAGAAACTCTGAATCGAACCGAAAAGAGATTTTAGCGTATCGTTACACTCCTAAATGGTTGCATAAGTGAAGTGAAATGTGTCGCGTGGGGCAAAAGCTTTGGTGATCCTCTGCTTTGACCGCTTTGAAGACAACCATGAAACGCCAGCATTACATAAAGTCAACACAAATCAGTAAATGCTACAAAGAAAAAAAATCCTTCTTCTGTCTCAAAGCAACACGTTTTCCGTCTGTCTTGGTCAACATCTCTTTGAGATGAACTCTTCATCTGCTCTGTGGATGATGTTATGGAGGGAAAAATAGACTCACTGGATTTGTGTGTGTGTAATTCTTGGGACTCACACAACACGTTTTGTATGTAACTGTGTCTACTTGCAGTTGTGCATTCAAACGTATCTTAATCTTAAACATCTTAATTATTGGGGCATATCTGTTTAAAAAAGTGGAAAAAATGTAGTTTTTACTAGATATTATTCCCAATTTAAGTTCAAATCGGTTTATGAGAACTCTTTGATGACCCCGCATTCTAGCAGCACATAAACACATCATCTATGCACAAATCTGAAGACGTAAAAAGAGATTCACAACTCCCCCAGCACTTGTAATTCTGATTCCAATAGGTTCCAACTTGTGTCGGTCGAATTGTAGAAAAGAAATGTAAACACCCGCTCAGTTAACGAGATCCATCTTTATTCTTCTTCAACAGTTTTTCAGTCAAAGCTACCAAGACATTATTGGTTATCTCCACCCACTGGGTAAAAGGTGTAATGACACTCCATAACAACACCGCACAACTATAATTAGCGTTGCAAAAAACAAACATTTTGTTTTGGTGCCCAGCCTATTTCTCATTGCCTATCCCCATCAGTTGGGGGGTGAGAGGTGGAAAAAAGGGTGGGGGTGTTGTGTGTAGGTAAGAGTAGGGGGCTCTATTTTCATTTTCGTGCTTGTTTTTATGTTTATTTATTCTTTGTTGTGTTTTAATGTTAAGCACTTTGTGTTATGCTTTTACAGGAAAAATTACTGTATAAATAAAGTTTGTTTTATTGGTACAGCACTTATAAAAAGCAGGACCAACCAAAGTGCTGCACATAAAATATAAATAAAATCACTAAACAATAAAACAAATAATAACAACTAAACAATAAAAGCATTAAAAAAAATAAAGTCAAAAACCTGACCCACTAGAGTTAAAAAAAAAAGTGTAAAAAAATGAGTTTTTTAACGGGATTTAAAATCACTGAGTGGTCTGGCAGACCTGACAGAAAAGGTACCTATGGAGTACTGGTTGTACTGTTGTTCGGGGACCTCCCACATTCCAGTTGTTAGTGAGGTGCGAGTGCTGCCTGCTTACTGACTGCCTGTGAATGTTGCACGCACCGGGTGTGCAGGGGACCCGTAAGTGCCCCCACACCATGTCCATACAAACTACACACTGATGGTCTAGTTTTCTAAATTCTAACAGCCAACTTGAACAGCACTATTTTGGCTCCTTGTGCGGTACGCAGGGATTAGGGTGGTTGAAAACAGGAACTATCCATACAACACGTGGGCGTCTGACAGACATCGCCCCTCCTTACCCTTACGTGATGTTCATATGTACATTAGAACCTGTTACCTGCAGTATACCCAAAGAAAAAATAGGAAGTTTCTCTCAATGGGTTCACCAAGCGGTCAAAGACCTTGCCCCGTACCTGTGCCCCATTCAGGTTCGCTCATTTTTCACCGGCAGACACCCCGTATACACTCCTAAGAACAGCCGTGACTAAAGCCTTAAAGATGGTCACAAACAGGCTTTGGTTCAGGGAATTTTAAATGTAGGTGCTAATTTCAGAACAGAAAAACTCGTGGTCAATCTCAATGCAAGAAAGCAGAAATGCCTTTCCTTTGTTGCAGCACGGCCTAAAGACGGCTTTTCTTAAGTCCCAAAACACATTTTTATCCCTTGGGAGTCAATTGTTGTTCCAGGTAAAGCCAGTTGACACTTAACAGGCTTACCAAAAGCTGGATCTTCTCTAAACCCTTTGGATTGTTCAGCGGGCGCTGTCCTCGGACTCCTGCTGAACTGGAAACAAAAACGCAGCAGTAACGTGTGCATTCAGCTCCGTCAAAGTTCGGAACTCACGTTTTCTCACTTCTGTCTAACTCAAAACAACAGCTCCCTGTGATGTTTTTCTTTCTACTTTCACGGTCATAAAAGCATAGAGAAAAGCAGTTTTTGCTGCTTCTAAGAAAACGTTAGTGAAAGCAAAAAAAAGAAAAGAAAAACAATGTACTGATTTATGCCGACATGGTTTGTCTGGATTTAGGATTTAAACAAAAACTGAGCATTCAGGAAATTATCGATCGATGAAGATTATTCCTACCTTTGATTAGATAAAAATATGTTTATACCACTGAGTGTCTCCGTCTGAAGGATTGTGAGTTTGTGAGTCCTCTTCCTCTTTTGACCTGGTAGGAGTTCCTTCAGGACTGGCTGGAAATCAGCTTAACGTTGACCGGCTCACACACAGCAGACGACATTTTAAATTGGCTCGGATCACTCATCCTTTTAGAGTTGCATTAGAGAGCTCTGCTTCCAGCCAGCAGAGCCAATCTTTTAGTCATTTGAAAAGAAAGCAAATATTCATAGTTTTGTTAGCTTCATACATAAATAAATTTGTATAATTTTTTAGGGCACTTTTGTCAAACCTGAATGTTTTACTTGTAGATCATCAGTATGGGCGGCCATGGTGCTGTGGTAGGGCAGTCGACCCATGGTAATATTGCAGGTTCGATTCCCGCCTTGCACATCCATGAGTCGGTGCGTCCTTGGGCAGGACACTGAACCCCACCTTACCTCTGGTGGTAGGCGGGGCGCCTGTGTTAGGCAGCGGAGCCACCACCAGTGTGTGATTGTGTGTGTGACTGGGTGAATGGGTCTGTGACTATAAAGCACTTGGGACCTTGTAGGTAGAAAAGCGCTATATAAGTATAAACCATTTACCAGATCGTCAGATTTAATTTCTGTAAGACGTGACCTGGTCAGGGAAGTACTCACATTCCTATGTTGATGGGAAAACGATACATGACCATTAAAGCTAGTAAAAAACGTTCCAAAAAGTGTACATTTTGGAGACACAGTGGAAGCTGCATTCACACCGAACGCGATTCGGACGTCAGAGGCGTCCAGCTTCAAATGAAGTCAATACACAAACACGATCTGAGGTCCTGCGGTGCAATTTAAGAGCCGTGCGCGGTGTGTCGGTTCAACAGCAGCGTTATTTGAGTGTTGCTGTTTGGGTGTTGTATCGTGGTGCATCCAGAGTTGCCTGTCAAGCTCAAATATCTGTACATTGGTTACTCCATCACGTCAGCCAATCAGGGACTCAGCTTTGTACATGTGACGGGTTCAGGGACTCGATAGGTGGGTGGAGTACAAACCAACATGGATTATTAATCTTGTCCTGAACTTCCACCCATCCATTGTTCTCTTAACCCGTTGTATCCTTTTCAGGACCACAGGTTGCCAATGCCTATCCTGTCTACTGTAGTGCAAAGGCAGGGTATGCCCTAAACAGGTCACCAGCCTGTTGCAGGGCTCATGGAGCTAGAGGCTACCTGGTGGGCAGACAGAGAACCGCTGCAGCATGGGAAGGCAGCCTGCCTGGCTCCCATGAATTTTATTTTTCTTATTGTCTTTAAAACAATAATAAAAAGATTCTCTAGTTGTCATGTTCTCCGAGACTTGGAAACAGACCCGGATGCTGGAACACGGAAGGAAAACAGGAGAGTTTATGGTAAGTAGTTTGATTTATTTTTCTTGCAGGTGATTTTTTATTTTTTTTTTTAATTCACAGAAGTGCCAACCATTTGAAAATTGATTATGAAGTAGAAATAATAAGTTTGTGTCCATCTGGAAGAGACCAACTCTTCCATACAGTGTCACGGAACAGAGCTGTGAAAGGAAAAAGCTGGAGCAAGAGTCACCAGATTTGCATCACTTCCACATTTCGCACCAACCCAACTGTAAGTCGAGTAGCGACAGTCCAGTGTGAGCACCATATGCGACGTTCATGGACCTGCGTTCATTAAGGAACTCATGCCTGGTGTGTACATAATGGTTGAAGGGGTGGGGTTGTTCTTTTGTGACTTTCAGGTGTCCTTTAACGATGAGCCAGCTTGCTGTACTGTTTTTTTTCCCCTTCTTTTTGTGTTTATGACATTCAGGTTGTGAAGCTCTTGTTTTGGGTATGTATTTTAAAGGGCAGTAATCATTGCAATGGAGCTCTGTAAGGTTGATGAACATCAGTAATAAAATGACAAACCTTGTTGGAGCCCCAGAAGCAGTGAATTTATGAGTTTTAGCTGTCTTCTTAACTTGTGTCTCTGCTGGGCTTCAGGGCCTTTTTCCACAACCCATGACCATGACAGTTTTTTGAGACCAGACATGTGGTATCTGGAGTTTATAAATGTTTAAAATGATTTCAAAAATGCATTTTTGTACATTTTGAAAAAATCTACTGGATTCCCTTTGGTTTCTAATCATGGGTAAATGGACACTCGTGGAATGTGTAATGGACACAGGATGCAGGCTTCTTCTAAACTGCTAAACGGATGACTGTGGTTTCCAACAGGGAGTGTTGCCACTGTGCAGCCAAAGCCAAAGCAGTCTTAGTGGCACGTTGACTCAAGATGAGGTCACCCAACTTTAAACAACTTCAAACAACATCTCATCTAATTTGCCATTTCCACTCCTATGCAATGGTTGCTCTGAAGTGGAACAGTCTGGATTATCTTTCTACAGTTATGTCTAAAGCCAGCTCCCGTACGGGGGTTGAGGGTTTTGGGAATGTCTGGGTCCCTGGAGGATCGTAGAGAGGAGAGGTTGCATCTTAAGTGGAGCGCAGGTGTGTCTTGTAGTTCCCTTAACCCTTGTGCTATCCCATGGGGTCCAGATGACCCAAACCTTACATTGATGTGTTATTCCTAACATGACAAAGGTGGATGAATTGAAGAGGATAACGTGTAATCCATGGAAACCATTGAGGATGAAAAATCATTGAAGTAAAAAGGTTTAGCATATTGTCTTGTGGGGTCTAGATGACCCAACTCCCAATGTTAAAGTGCCTAGGATAGCACAAGGGTTAAGGCTCATAAACCTAAACGTACCATTGACAATGGTACGTAAGGCATGTGTATTTTGAATTTAATGGAAGTTGCACAAACTTGTGACATACAGATGATGCTGTCGTATGATGTCCTCACGTCACACTTAAGTCATTGGTACGGTGCTAACAGCGTGCAAATGTCACGTGTGCCTGGACGTGAATCATAATTGACTGTAGGACGCCTGTATAAACTTCACTCTTGTTGTCTAATTTCTTAAATTCCAACAGTCAGGCTGCATGTAAGGAGCTTTCAAGAAGTTAGTGGTGTTCATTTATCACACGGACAGCACTAACGGGCTCCTTGTGCAGTGCACTGGATCTGAGGGGATTTTTTAAATGAAGAACTCGTATGACGTCCTGCATCTCGCCTACTTCACTCTTACATGTTTTCTAAGAGTTTACAAACTGTCACCTGCAGCATGCCCATAGTAAAAAATGTGGATGAACAGTTTTGTTCTATGGGCTCACTGAGTGGCCTCACATCTTGGTTCCTTTGGGCTATCTGTGTTCTTGTTGACCATTTTTTTTGCCCTCAGACAGCCTGTATCCACCTGTAAGGACAGTAGCAACCATGGCATTGAGGAACTACAAAGTTCTACATTACTAAAACATGCTGTGTCTTTGGTAGTAGCGTCTTATTTTATCTTATCGTCCACTTACTCCAAACTTTCATCTTGCACTTCTCTGGGTTGTAGGTTAATTTCCCAACATGACCTGGAATTTGGAAAAATCCATCCGAAGTTCCTCAATTGAAACTATACTTTTGTGTTTTTTGTGCTGGATTCACAACTCAATAGAGCAAAAAAAAAAAAAAATGAAGGAAGACAAAGTTCTTCCAGTGCTGTGGATGCTGAAATCTGAGCGGTAGTCACTTAAATGCTTTCAAAAGCTGCAACACTTTCTAGTGAGAACTGTCCAGTCATCTCCTGCCAGCAAACCCCTTATAATGGGGGGGCTGGGATTCTGTTTTATGTTTGTAACTTTTCGAATAAAGGCTCCTGTGTGTTTCTCTAAAATGTGTTTGGCTCGTACCAACGGCAGACTCAGCAGAAAATGGAAGCCCGTCTAACCGCTGGGTCTAAGCTCATACAGTTCAATGATATTACTGCCACCCAAGTCGAATTCATGTAGTCTTATTTTAAAGAACAACCCCCCAGCGCAGACGATTCTCCACACACAAACACTGCTTGGGCGCATGTAAGCAGATTCACCGTGCTTTTATTTTAGTAACTTAAAATATATTTGTTCTTAAAGGAAAAGGTCAACTTTGTCTGATTTCCACAACAAAATGTTTCTCATAAGAAAAACAAAAAGAATTAATGTTCCTTAACCAATAAGGTTTTAAAAGTATGATTCAGGAAAGAAAGTGCTGTTTATTTTCAACATTAATGTAGCTTCTCTAGTACTTTTAAACGGTTCAGGAGCCTGAACGGTGCTTCACAGATAAAGGGGAAAAAACACCAATTCTTTCCAGAAGCATAAGTGTGATGAAGAGGCAGCATGACTGGATGAAGGAGACGCGTTAATGTGGCTAAGATGCTTTATTTCCATGACAGTCTGCTCTGCAGCTGCAGCTCCACTTTCTCACACGTGGAAGTAACCTTGTAACGGTCATCGCCACGACGTTGGCCTTTTTTCAGAGTGTTGTTCACATCACTCTGATCCATCAGGTCGCTGAACTAGAATCTATTGCTGGGAGGTTCTGCAGAACTTTAGCCCGCTTTGCCAAAAGCATTTTGGCTGATGCTATGTGCATTAGCCGCTGTGCAGCTGTGACCTCAGCTGGCGGCAACATGGGACAGAGTTTCAGTTCGGTACCATCCCAAGTAAAAACCAAGTCGTTCATGTCTCATAACAACTAAACAAGCTACCTCCAGCTGAGGTCTTCCTGTTGTTTTGTGCGTGTAGAGCTGCTCAAAGAGGCTCTGTGTGCTCTGCTGCCAACTAGTGGTCAGAGGTTTAAGTGGAAAACAAGAGTCAGACACTGAAGGACTCTCAGAAATAATTCAATCAATATTTTGGACAGCATTTTGAATCGATACAAATATCGCTAAATGAATATTGCAACATATCTTCAAATCAATTTTTCCGCACACCCCTAACTTGTATATTAGATACAGTTGCAATGGTTAACATTAGAATCATTAAATAAAATGAATTTTACACTTTATTACAATGGAAGATATATTAATATTCAGGTAGAGTTTTTTTCTAAGTCAGCCTAAATGTGTTCCGGTACAATATCGCGATATGTATCGTGTCGTGGGACACGTATCAGGATGCGTATCGTATCGCCACTCTAGTGCCGATACACACCTCTAGTAGCTACCATTTTTGAGCTCCACGTACCAAACATGCTGCCATTGAACGCACGTTGAACGATAGACCAGGGTGAATTTTGACCAATCAGGGACTCAGATTTAGTAGTGACGTATGGACAGCGTCCTTTTTCTAAACACGGAACTACCAACTATTTAAGATTTGATCGTAATAATTTGGGTTTGTGGCCGACCGTAAATTTTGATACAAAGTCAGAATCAGAATAGAGCTGTGGAAAAAAAAAAGTCTGGAGCAAGATTTACACGTCTTTGGCATTTCACTCCAAGGTGGTGGACATACGCTAGTAAATAGTAGCAAATGAAGAAGAAGCCCTTCCCTACTGGTTAGTGTGAACACTAGGGGGTATATTTGCTACTCAAGAACCCGTGAGTAGTGTGTTCTTGAGAACAAGGACCCAGAGAGAAAAAATACAAACATTCTGTTTAAAAACTGATCAAAAGGTAAGCAGCCGAACTACCCACAAGTATAGATGAAGTCAGACATGCTCATGATTGCGCCCACACCTGTTAATGTGTATGTTAATATACGTGTATATGTAAATACACTCAGCTCTACGTAGAGGAGATGTGTTACATTCCTTGAGGCAGATGGTGGTCACACCAGAAACTGGTTACCTGATTCCCCAGAACCTCCCGTTAACCCAAAATGACACGTGTCAGAGTGGCCTTTTATTGTGGCACACCTGTGAGGTGGGATGGATTATCTCAGTAAAGTAGGATTACGTATCATCAATGATTTGTGAACAATATTTCAAAAAATGGTTATTTTGTGTTTGTAAGAAATGTTTCAGGGAGCAAAAACTAAAGTGTTGCGTTTCAATTTAATTCAATTGTTTTTGTATACAGTAAACCCTTGTTTTTCGCGGGGGTTACGCTCCAAAAAGAACCCGTGATAGGCAAAATCCGTGAAGTAGAAACTTATATTTTTTTTCAATTATTATACAATGAAATACTCTATTATACATTGAAAAGAAAGAACAAACCGTTTTACAGGCTCAAGCATTTGTTTCACAAATAAAAGTACTTTAGAAACGTTTTTTCAACAAATAACTTCTGTACTGTACTGCCGAATAATAATTTTAATCATCAATGTGAACAAAAGGCTTCAAATCGCAGAGATTAGCCCCGCCCACCGCTTCCCGAGTAATTGGATTAAACGGGAGAAAATTTAAAATGATTATGAAAAAGATACAAAGTACAGTCGGACAAATATTGACTGAGGTGTAATTCACTGCTCTTCAGACAGAGCCGCTGCATCCTGACTTCTCTCTGCAGTGTTTTCTCACTTTGAAGCCCGCGGTGCAGCTGTGTTTGTTCGGGATAAGAACACAGTGATAGGCAGTTGTTGTCGCTCTATTTTCTATGGGTTTTAGAGAAACTCGAAATTGCAAGAGAATTTGCACGTACGTAATGTAAATTTGGCAAGCTGTTTTATGTACGTGTACATATTAAACTGCAACGTTTTTGACGCACAGGTAGAGAAGAAGCGGAGTGACTTTTTTAGCCAATCAGAATGCAGAACACAATATACGATGCAAAAAGTAAACCGTGTTATAGCGAGGAATCACTGTACTCCAAATTCACAACACCAGTCGTTTCAATGGGCTTCGTACCGGAAATTGTAAGGTAAACATACAATCAAAAGGATCATAAATGCATAGAATTCAAAAGGAGAATACTAAACTTTAACTAAACTGTCCTTAGACCCTTCTTCTCGGTAAGGAAAAACGCCTAAAGAAAAACGGAATCCGGAAAAAATGAAGAAACCTCAGGGGTGCCCACATGAAGGAGGGATCCTCCCCCAGGACGGACAGGCGATTTACCAGAACTCTGAGAGAAGAATTAACTCTACAACTACATATTTAAAGTCCAGCAACAGCATAACCATGTTATTAAAAAGAATCCACAGACTTATTGTACTTTAAAAATGTTGAAATTACATCAAATGCTCACATTCACTTGTATTTTTAGTTTTAAACATATTGTAGCGGACTGAGTTTAACTGGGTGGCTGTTGTTGGGTCGCGTTCTAAATTCTGGACTTCATTGAACGCATCAAGCAGAGATCTCATTTGCTCTCAGTTGTGTCACTCAGCCTGTCGTTGAGTAGTTTGGACCAATGGGGTTCTGCTATGGGCCGAATCAGGGAAATAGGAGGACTGGAGCAGGAGGGGGGGAATAGGAAGTTGGGAGAAGCTCTCGTCTCAGCGGGAGAGATTCTGGAGTTACTGAATTAGTTGTACAGCGTTGGTTGCGGTCTGCAGAATAAAGAACCTTAAAAGAGGTTAAGTCTCCGTGCCTCAGTGTGGGAGAGAGACGCTACATTATTGTATGGCTCTTTCGAAATTACATTTAAAAATATGTGGCGTTTATGGCTCTCTTGGCCCAAAAAGGTTCCCGACCCCTGAGCTAGAGTCTCCAGATAAAGTTGGGGGACGGCTGGGGGCGCAAAACTAGCCGGAGACAGGATCCACAACTAGGTGTAGGAGCAGTAGTAGAGGTGAGCCAGAGACGAGGTGAGGTACACTGTCAGGTGCAGGAGCACGGATGAGCCAACTGGAATCTGGAAGCACCCCCACTCCCCAGGAGGGGAGTGGGACAGAGGGACAGTACATGAATCGCAAACAGAGGCATGGAGGACTAAATCATAAATGATGATTAAAAATAGAGAAGAGAAGGAGAGTAGAAGTAGATGAGAATAGAGGGCAGAATCCCAGTGCACCATAGTTTCTCCAGCTTCAAACTTCTAGCAGCCTACTTACAACTTTATTGTTATTTTTAAGTTTAATTTAAACAAATTAACCGTATGTTATATAATCTCTGATTACTAGCTAGTCTGACAATAATCCTGTCCACAGAGGAATGTTTTCAGTCTAACTTTGAATGTGGAAACTGTGTCGGCCTCTCTTCCAGGAGCTGGGAGCTTATTCCATTTATCAAATTGCCTTCTAGTCTTTTGTTTATATATTATTATTTATTGTATACATTTTTTACTTTTCATCGTACATGTGCACACGTACAATTAACATTAAACACCCACCCAGAGCTGACGTTTACCCCCCCACACACACATCTGACCCCGCCCTAGACGGCTGCCAGCAACAGAAGCACCAAACACAAAACCAAACAGCAAAATAAAGTGAAGGCTTCACACAGAAACACATCCCTGTGGGGTTTTGTGAATGAACTCCTTTCAAACATTAACAAATAAAATTGAAGGGGGGGCCGACACAAGACGGCTGTTACGTCACTGCAGAAGACAGACGGCCTTTATGCATGCATTATGAATGCATGTAAAATCATTTAAACATCAATGTGTTCATAATTTGTCTCTGATCCTTAGGGAGACACATGCTTCTGCACGACCAGGTGACACAACGACCTGCGTGGGGGTGGGGCCCAAGATCCAAGTGGTGGCAAACATGATTTCAATATGCACGTCCCCACAGACCAAAGCGACGTTTTCTTTGAAAATGAAAATAATAGTAAAAGCCAGAAACTGTGAGTGATTTGTCTTTTTCACCAATGTTATCATTGTTTTTTTTACTTTTACTTACATAAAAATAATGAAATCCATGAATTATTTGTGAAAAGGCATCAATATTATTAATTATTATATTACTACTTATAATATTATAAGTCTTATCAAGAATTTGTTTTAACCCCGGTTAAAGTCCCCAGTTTGAGTCCCAACTGGGACTTTTCTGTGTGGAATGTTCATGTTCACCCCGTCCATGTGTAGGACTTTCTCTGGGCAATCTGGCTACCTCCCACAGTCCGAAAACATGCTTCAATGGTTGATTGGTGACTCTAAAGCAGGGGTGTCCAACTCCAGGCCTCAAGGGCCGGCCTCCTGCTGGTTTTCCAGAAACCTCCCTCATCTGCTGCTGCTTACCTGGATCAGGTGTGCTGAGCCAATAAGGAGCTTCAATGACAGGTTGATGGGAAAACACATTGGACACTGTCCCTTGAGGCCTGGATGCTGAAACCCCTGAAAAGGTGTTAGGGAGTGTTTGTGTGTCCTTGAGACAGAACGGGACGGGGTTCGGCAACCCCGTGACCCCTAATGGGATATAAGGGTTAAGAAGATGGATGGCTGGCTGGACGGACGGACGGATGGATGGATGGATGGATGGATGATTAACTCAAAGTGCACTGAATTCAGTGAATGACTCATCTGAAACTGCTACCATTAGCCAAACGTCAGACTGTAGGAAACAACAAAGTTGCACCATTTGTGCCCTGATTCAGGAGGTATTTTAGAAACACTTTTAGACAAAAAAAAAAAACAAGATCCATCCATGAACCTTAGGTTTCTATTTTTGAAGGCTGGTGTGTTGTTGTTTTTTTCAAACTTCTTGTAGCTGATCCTTAAACCAGCAGCTGCTCTCTTCTGACATGAGTCCTCTCTTAACCCAATCCAGTGGAGAAATAATGAAAAGCAGGCGTTTCCACCTCGAGGGTCGATGTGACACATTGGTTTGTACCATGTGACCGTATGGGTTTTCTGTTACCATCAACTATTCTGCCTGAAAATCCTGTGTACATGATAACATCTTATAAAATGCAACAAGAAGATGCTCAAAAAAGTAGCGGAGTTCCTTTGGAGACGACATTTATGTCGCATCCATAAAGGTAACACAAAAAAAAAAAAAAAAGTTTCTCTTAGACACAACAAAAAGTTCACACAGAACTGAACTGCTTGACTTGAGTCTGTTGGGAACAGGAAGCCAAAGATTTCCAACTCTGACCTCCATGATTACGTTTGCTGCTGTCAAGATTTCTTTTTTTTGTTTTTTTTCGTGGCAAATTCTCTTCCAGAAACACGCAGATGTTGTGCAAGAGCAACCAGATTTTTGTCAGGATCAGTAAATTGAAAGCAGAATTTCTGTGCCATGTGATCTGTGCGAGCCTGATTGGTATTGACAGCCCTTCCTTTGAGTTTCAGTGACAGCTGCTGACACATGCACCAAACCAGATCGTCAGGATGGGAGAAGGAAGTGCCAGAACGACGGATGTACCCCTATTAATTCAACCTCACTAAACATAGAGCCGTGTTTCCATTGTGATATTAAAAGAAAGATTCCAAATAAAACTGAAGAACTCACTCTAGCGGCACAACCTTCCACACATTTCCTCCTCTGGTGCTTGTTGGCCTTCTCCAGTTTACAACCTTGGCCATGTTGCTTCCTGATGCAGCAGGAAAGGAATGAAATGGTTACTTAACAAGCACTTCAGCATGTTTTCTGGTTGCCTTTAGATTTAAATGGAAACCCAAAGCTACTTCATTATGTTTTTGTGTTTTCAGAAGGCTGGAACGAACCCAGTACAAAAATGTGGAATGGTGTTGGATTCAGTGGAATCATTTACACATAGTTAACAGCTTCACTTTGTTTTTAATATGACACTTTTTTTTTCTTCACAAAACAGTTTTGGTGCTATTTTACTACATCACTGTTTAATGAAGACCACAGTTTCTTGAAAAGTCATTTTTTCAACAAAAATCCTCTGAACTGAGGTCCATCTGAAAATAAAGGTTATAGTTTGTGTTCAGGTGAACTCTGGTGCATCAGGCGAGGTTGATGAGGTGCGAAAACCAAATCAGGGACTCCGCTTTGGGCACGTGACGTTTTCAGTGACTCGATTCCAGGGAGAAAAAATAAATCCAACATGGCTACGAGGATTTTTGCTGTGAACTTCCATCCCTGTTCTCAACCCACTGGGGCCGCGGGGTTGCCGAAGGCTGTCCTATTTACTGTTGGGCGAAGGCGGGATACGTCTTGGACAGGTCGCCAGTAGTCGAGCCAGACCAGACCCTGGGCAGCGGCGTACGCTAGCTCCAGCTCCATGGGCTCTGTGACAGGCTGGCGACCTGTCCAGGGTGTATCCCGCCTTCCCCCAACAGTAACAGGGACAGTCCATGGAAACTCAGAGTAGCGAGCAGAGGAGGGCGAGCGCACAAACTATGCTGCCCCGTGGCAGACGGAGAGCGGGTGCCATCAAAGCGGCCGTGATCGCTTCGGCTCCATGGACTCATGAAGTTTATCTTATTTTCATCAATGCAATAATAAAAATAATCCTCAGTTTTACTTTTATTTTTCCCCTAGCGGGTTGATGCTCACACTGGGCCACAGACAGACAGAAGTAACATTTAAAACGGCCGTAACCTGCATGGTGTGGTGAACCCAAACGCAGTGACCTGCTTGCCAGCACCTCTGCTGAGCTCTCCAAAACATATACACCCAAGCTACTCGCTCGACATCTTCCATGTTTTTCATCATGCAGCAACAAATGAAGACCAAAAAAAACGTTGGCAGTTGCTCCGCCGGCGGGGTGTGAAGGCGTCGAGCAGTAAATTTAACAGGCCTCCCGCAGACGGGAACTTGACACATGAATCTAGCATAATACAACTTGCCCTCACAGTACCTCCAGCCTGTTCTGAAGGGCCCTGTACCTCACTAGGGAGATCCCCTCTGCAGAAAGAGTTGTACTTTGAAGCCAGATGAAGTGTGGGCTGAAAACACTCATGTAGGGTGAGAAAAGGCTAACTGCTTGACAAAGGTCCACCCAGGCAATGAAAAAAACCAACAAACCCAATCGAAGGTTGGAAAAATTTGGCGTTCTCTGTCCAACAGAACTCAGTTTAGTGTCAAAGCGTTACTTACTGTTTGCTTGATACTTTGTTCACAATAAAAGGTTCATGGTGCTTTAATTGATTTAATTCATTAATCAATAAATCAGTTAAGAGCTCTCAAGTCAATGGCCGTGGACGGTCTGAGCTACACGTAAACGCATGAACAGGGATGCCCAAAACACACATTTATGTGTGTTTACACAGACTTTACTGGAGTGGCTGCTTGAGCGTGGCTTTAGGGCTTTTCTACTGACCTGCACTCAATACATGAACCACATAAGTCCAAATCGAAGCCCATTGAGACGACTGTTGTTGTGGATTTGGGCTAAACAAATAAAATTGAATTGAAAATTAAATAAGGGATTACCTGCAAACAAACTAACACCTGGACTGGAATTTTGTCCAGACCAAAGTTTAGACCCGTCCAATCAAATTAGTCTTTTTAAGAAAATGAGCTGTGGTACAGATCAGTGAACATGGTGTGAATGTGCCTCAATGCTATTTGTCTCTGAAATAAAGATAGGCTTGCTTCAGTGAATAATCAAAAACTGAACAGCAGTGTGTGGGAATCTTCTATTCCTGCCTTGCATGATGCTTCCCCCCAACTTTACCTTTGACCTTAAACCCTGTCTCCTCCTGAGCTGGTGGGTTTTACCATTAAACTCGTGGATCATGTTTCTGCCTGTCGTTTTCCTTCACCATGTGATGTTGTATAAATCAAAACACAAAGTTAAATCATCACAATGTCATAGCCTACGAGGGAAATAAGTCTTTAAGACTCACTCCAATGAAAATGGTATTTTGGGGGGTTTTAACATGTTCTTCTAGCATTTTACTAATGATGGAGGACAAATAGAAAGAAAACATAGCTTAGAATTGAAGTTCTGATCAATGCTTTATTCAAATCACTGTAAATCGGGTCGAGATAAAAGAAATGTCATTTGAAAATAGACTGTTTTTGTGATGTAGAAAATTTGCTGGGTGGGCCACAAGCTTCCTGCTCTGCTCTATTCTGATTCATCCACTGTCAGGCAAATAGATCCATGAACGTCTTTGTTCCTCTCGTCCAGGCTGGAATCTGGATCAGAACTGAACTCGGATATTGCTCACCATTTTTGTTGGCCTGGAAATGTTAGGTTGGGCTTGTGAGGGGCTGTAAGCCAGCAGGAGAGCTTGTAAACACATAGGATTCCGTTATTGGTGATGGGAAGTGGGGTGGGGTTGCCCATGGCAACAGTCCCTTCCACATGTCAGAGGTGAATTTCTAATGAACTCCTGCCGCTCTGTAGAAGCTATGTCCAACAAGGCGACAGCTTTCTTGTTTTTGGTTAAAAATATCATAATCATATTAAAAGACCACTGAACGCTTTGAAATCAGATCAAAAGATGATCAGAGTGAGACTTTAAATATCAGTCATGAGGGAGATAGTAAATTTAGAACACACATGTAAGTATTAACATCTTAAATCAAAGTGTAGTCTTTGCCATCACTAGAAACAGATCAACTTCAAGTTTTTCAGTTTCCTGCCATGACAGTAAATTTACTCCATTACTTTTTTTCTTGATAGAAACAAATCCCTCTCATCCCTTCACCTTCAGAAAGAATATCCCAAATCTTTTTGTTTTATTGTGTTCATTCCACAGAGAACATCTCAACTCAGAGTGTGACTGTGTGAAACCACACAAACTGTGCTTTTCAGTTTGTCTAAGAAAAAAGTAGAGGAGCACTCCAAGCTGAGAGGGTCAGAGCTTGGACACCAGAGACGATGTTTACGATCATTCTACACGGAGATGATGTTTTCTCAAAGACTCGTCCACGGATCTGCGGCGGCTCTTTGGCTAACTTCTGCATCAGTGGAGCTCCCAGCAGGACCGGAGTCCCCCAGTGAACCACAAATGCAGAAAACATGCACACTTTACCGCCACAGGTCTCCAGTTTCTACACTGTTGCTCCAAGCATCCCACATCAAAGCTGGCCTCCTGTAACTTTACCCCACTCGGCCTTGCAGGTGGGCAAGTGCTGCGCGAGAAACTGAGAGTCAGAACGGGGCTTTTATGACAAAAAACCTCATGACTGTCACTCCAGACTAATTCAGTAACATTTCTTAGGTTTAATCCAAAGTGAAAAGTCTTGTTAGCCTGTGGAAAAACATGTAGTGTATTTTAATGTTCTTTTATTTTCTGTCAAATAATATGAAGCCTCTACTTGGAGAAACATTAAAAAGTCTTTTTTTTCTAGTCTATAAAGGATAAAGGTTGAGCCTTAGTAACATGCACAGGTTTTTGTTATGAGTTTTTGGGTTGTCCAGCCTCACGGAGGATCGTAGAGAAGACAGACAGCATCTTAAAGGGAGTGCATGTGTGTCCAGAGGGACGTCACGAATTTGGAACGCACCATTGTTGTGGGTGTGGTAAGTGTATTGTTTCCTTACGAATAATGAAAGTTGCTCACACTTATGACATACAGGTGGCCTTACATAACCCTGTGCAGGGGTTGTGTTGCTAGAGGCCAGAAAACTCAAGTTTTGTTTACGTCCATGTATCATTGACGAGTTAGGAGAGTTTCAAGGTTCTACTGAGATTTGAACTCAGACTACTGGATTCAGAGTCCAGAGTGCTAACCATTACACCACAGAACCCTATGTCCACATACATTCTTAAAGGCTTCAATAAAATAAATTCTAACAAAATGGAAAATATGCAGATCAATGAAAAAGATTTATGAACAAAAAAATATAATGTGACCAATTAATTTGGCATATTTTGTACACTAACTGAAGTGTATAGATTTTTTTTTTCGAACAAAAAAAAAAGAATTTGGTTGCAGGAGGCCTGAAAACTTAAATTTGTACGACAATGTCTGTTATTTTTAATTCCATAGATTGAGTTACTGCATTGTTTAGATCCATGTAATAATGATGAGTGAGGAGATCTTCAAGGTTCTACTGAGATTTGAACTCAGACTACTGGATTCAGAGTCCAGAGTGCTAACCTTTACACCATAGAACCATACTAGCAACTGCATTGTTACATGTTTCTATATGAAAAAGTGTAAAACATTGGAACCTATGGTGACCAAGATAAAGATTTATTATTAAAATAAATATTATGTGCTAGATATAATATGGCACATTTTGTACACTTACAGTGAAGATCATAGATTTTTTTCCCGTTCCCTGAGGACAGTAAAGTAAAGGCATGGTTGAGGGCCCCATTCTCCACCTGGACCAATATTCTAAGGTGTTCTGACCTTCAACCACCATCAGCGTCTAGACTCTGGGTTTGATTCATCTATTGTCTGAGCTTATCCCACCAGAATAAAGACATCATCTGCCCAAAGCCTAACCGCTTAAAGACTATGGACTATTTCAGGAACATTGTTCTATTCCACACACATCTTAATTATTTACATTCCTTAGATCTCTAATCAAACTTTATATGTATAGCACTTTTCTATTTGACGTAAATCAAAGTGCTAAACATTAGAAATATTTTCCACATTTAGAAACTAAAATCAAGAGAAAAAATACAAAAAAACATCATAGAATGTCTATGCCCCTCCACCCCACACACACCACTCAGAGATTTTGTGTGTGCGTAGAGAGTGTTTTTGTGTGTGTAGATGACATCATGACACACAATAAATCACATTACATCATGATGACATCATTGTCAAGGCATGATGTCATTAGTGATGTCATATGACACGTTATGACATCATATTACATGTCATGATGTCATAACGTGTCAGATGACATCATTGTCAGAAGTTCATAAATAGGAGTCATGTTTTCTGCCAGATTTAACTTTGAGATTCAAAGAGATCAGCTCTTGAGAGAATTTAACGATTGTTTGGAAAATGTCGGGAAATCAGAGAAACCACGCGACTAACCCAAATCAGGGATTCTACCGGCCTCACGGGAATCCTCATTTTGGGCAAAGAAACCCCCGTGTCCATTTCAACCGTGTTCCCCCACCCCAGAGAAGGAACCCCCCATATTCACCAGCCCCCACCCCGCACATGAACCCTAATTGGGGACCCAAAAATGACAATGCCCCCCCCAAACCTGCATCCCCACCCAAGGAAACAATCACCCAAGATCCACCAGACCCTTCCCTGAAACAGAAAGACTACAGTCATCTGTTCAACCCTGCATTCCCCTTCATTCCCAGTGTCGTTGAACTGAGGGAAATTGCCAAACAATTTCCCCGTTCAGAAAGCACCGACCCTCAGTCAGCCAATCAAAGTCCTCAACTGGAAAAACAAGAGAACCAGAAGAATCAAGACAATGTGGCTGCCAGTGAGGACCAGGCATCAACCGAGAATGCAGAGGACATTAAAAAAGAGATAACCCACCTGAGAAATCAGCTGATGGAGAAAAACGCATATCTCTCTAAACTGAAGGAGAAAAAACTAGAGGCCCAGAGTGATCGCGGGGATAAGCTTCATAGGCTCAAGCTCAAAAACACAAAGCTGCAGAAAGAGGTCAAGTTCAGGATCTGCTGTGAACATAAAGTGGTCACTCTGACAGAAGAACTGAAGGATCTCAATGAAGCTGCTGAAGCAAAGCAGCCAGAATGTGAGGAGAGAGAGAAAGAGGCTCATATCCAGGCATTGAACAAACTGGCACAGCTGAAGAAAGAGCTGCAGGAAAAAACCCTTTACAATCTGCAACTGGCACAAAGACTGAAACTGGAAGAGGATGCAGAAAAACATCTGAAACACAAGATGGCAGAGATCCAGATCCCATTGGAGACTGCAGTCAATGGGATTTCAGGGAAACCTGCACAAAGTTTCTCTGCAAATGAAGTCCAGCTTCGTGTTGAAACACAGAACAAAGTGTCAGAACCAGAGGAAGGAAATAACCAGGTGGAGGCTGAGGAAACTGGCATGGTCTTAGCACCTCAGGATTTCAATGGATGGCCACAAAACCATCTCTCTGAACCAGAAGTGGTCTTGGAACAGGCAGAGTATGAGAGAACTGAGGCCATCATAGCCCCTCTGCCTGAAAATGAAGAGCCACAAAATGCAGCATCAGAACTCCATGTGGTCTCAGAACAGGAGGAGGCTGAGGAAACGGACACCACCATCCTAGACTTTCTGGACACTGGTGAAGCTCAAGACCTCAGGATTTCTCAAGAAGAAGTCGACCCACCATCACCATCAGAGCCTGTTCCAGCAATGGAGTCAGGACATCAGGACAGGGAAGAACCAGAAGCTTTGCCGTCTGAACAGACCAAAGCACAAAAACCATCACTGTGGAAGCGCTTCAAGAACCTTTTTAAGCCACGCCACAGAAATCAGAGAGACAAAGAAAACCAGGGTTAATGTGACAGAGAATTTCATTTAGTTGTAGGAAAAGTCTTTTAGTTTAAATAAGCTTCAGTTTTAGTCACAATTTAGTCATGTTGATTCTGTTAGTTTTAGTATAATTTTAGTCGACTGAATTAGAGTAGAGATTCAGTCCAAACAAATCAGAGTCAAAGGAAAAAAGTTGTCATTTCTGCAAATGAAGCATCAACAACCTAAAAAAATAAACACATTCAAAGAAAAGAAATTATAATTCCATCACAATTATAATAAATGTCTGAACATAAAAAAGCCTTTATTGAAGAGGCAGACAAGTGCAATAAGTTTTATTGCAAAATCTCTGAGTCTATTGGTCCAGGTGGAGAATGGGGGGAGGAGGGCCGGCAGAACCATCTAGAATGTAGAAAGATAAACGCTGCTTTGCTCAACAGTAGCTGGGACAGGCTCCAGCATCCTCAAGACCCCAGAAAGGATAAAGAAGTTAAGAATATGGGTGGGTGGATGAAAACCAGAGTTATCATTTCCATTTGGCTGCCAGTGACGACAAGACATCAAAAGAAAATGTCCATGATATAGAAAAAAAGAATAGCTGACTTTAAAAAACAGCTGTTTGAGAAAGATGCACATCTGGAAGAGAAGAAACTTTAGGCCATGGATGATTGCAGGATTAAGAAGACGCTCTTTGACCAAAACATAACTATGGACAGAGAGTTCAAGTTTAGGATCAGAGTGGAAAGAAAGTTGGGATCCTTACAGATAAACTGTTGGAAATAAATCAAGCTGCTAAAGCAAAGCAGGAAAAAGCACAAACACACACACACACACACACACACACACACAATTAAAACCTAGATTTTGTTACTAGAAAAGAAACTATCTGATCAGAACTGGATTATGAAAACAATGCAAAACTATAAAATGATGTAATTCAGTAGAGGTGGGATTATATTAACTTGATTCTTCCTTCTCCTTTCCAAGCAATAAATCAAGATCTACTTGCCTTTAGTTAATGATCACTAATTTAATTAAGTAAATGTGACTTAAGTATGTCTTTGTTAGTCTGTTTATTATTTTATCTGTGCATTTCATCATTTCTGTAATGAGTTTGATAAATCTGTGTTCTTTTTTATTGTATTGACTACAAATAATGCTTTAAATAAAAAAATAAATAAATCCCCTCCGTGAACCGCCACCTTACCGTGGTGGAGGGGTTTGAGGGCTTGAGTGATCCTAGAAGCTGTGCTGTAGTGGGTTAACCCTCTTGTTAGGGTCTCCCATTGCAAACAGGTCCTAGGTGACAAGCCGGACTAAGAGCGGTTCAGAAAATCTGGATGGAAATTGTTCCATCTAAGTCACCTTTATCTTTCCTCTTTTGCTGCTTTACTTTAGACTTCACAACACACTGTTAGATGTTTCATGGCTACCTAGTCCCTCCAATTCATCCTCACTTCTACTCACCTGGAAGTGTTTGCCTATCCTCCCCAACCCATCGTACCAGACCCTCTACTGAATGAAGAAGACCAGATCACCCAAGCTGAAGTCACCGAGGTCGTCCACCAGCTCCTCTGTGGCAAAGCAGCAGGAGTGGATGAAGTCCTCTAGTCCCTCAAGTCTCTGAATGCTGTGGGACTGTCTTGGTTGACACGTCTCTACAGCATTGCATGGCAGTGGGGAAAAGTACTACTGGACTGGCAGACAGGAGCGCTGGTTCCCTCTTTGAGAGGGGGGGCCAGAGGGGGAGTCCTTACTACTGGGGGGTCACTCTCCTAAGCCTCCATGGGATAGTCTATGCAAGGGTACTAAGAGAATAGAGTTAGTCTGATAGTCCAAGATCCAGATCCAGGAACAACAGATCAGATCCAGGAACAACAGATCAGATCCAGGAACAACAGATCAGATCCAGGAACAACAGATCAGATCCAGGAACAACAGATCAGATCCAGGAAAAACAGATCAGATCCTGGAACAACAGATCAGATCCAGGAACAACAGATCGGATCCAAGAACAACAGATCAGATCCAGGAACAACAGATCAGATCCTGGAACAACAGATCCAGATCCAGGAACAACAGATCAGATCCAGGAAAAACAGATCAGATCCAAGAACAACAGATCAGACCCAAGAACAACAGATCAGATCCAAGAACAACAGATCAGATCCAGGAACAACAGATCAGATCCAGGAACAACAGATCAGATCCAGGAACAACAGATCCAGATCCAGGAACAACAGATCAGATCCAGGAACAACAGATCAGATCTAAGAACAACAGATCCAGATCCAGGAACAACAGTGTGGTTTCCATCCTGGTTGTGTGAGGTATTGGGGTTAGGGCGGTTTTCTGCTTTTATTTTGGTTAGTTGTGTTACTTCCTGTTGTCCTCTCTTTTCAGATGTCTTGACTTCTCCTTCACTCTCTAATTCCCCCTCAGTGTTATCACCTGTCCTCCCTGTTGTGTTCACCTGTTAGTAATTGTTTAACCTCTCCTCCTGTTTTATAGTCTGTGTCTCTCTTGCATTCGTTGCCAGATTGGTTTGTGTTTGTATGAGAGCCAGTAGCATCTGTCCACAGCAGCAGCGGCATTATCAGCAGCATCACTGACGGCAAGGACCATTTTGTTTTCCCAGTTGAAAAGATTTCTGCGTCTTTGACAATGTGACCCCTGCCACATGTGTGAAAAGCAAGGCTAGCATGGTTCTGTGGTGTAATGGTTAGCACTCTGGACTTTGAATCCAGTAGTCTGAGTTCAAATCTCAGTAGAACCTTGAAACCCAATCAACGCTCCTGATTCCTCTTTGCTTCATGGATTGAAACAATCCAGCAGCTCAATGTGATGATTTAAAAATAACAAACACCATCAACCATGTCTTTACTTTTCTGGCCTCAAGGAATGGAAAAACCAACTATGCACTTCACTGTTAGTGTACAAAATATGCCATATTATTTTTTACATGTAAAATTTATATTCATAAAAAATCTTTATCTCACTTACCATAGTTTGCAATTTTTTACACTTTTTCATATAGACACATGTAACAATGCAGTTGCTAGAATGGTTCTATGGTGTAATGGTTAGCACTCTGGACTCTGAATCCAGTAGTCTGAGTTCAAATTTCAGTAGAACCTTGAAGATTTCCTAACTCATCATTATTACATGGATCTAAACAATACAGCAATTCCAACTAAGGAAATAGGAATAACATGCATGGTTGTATACAGTGTAACTTTTCTGTCCTCTAGCAACCAAATACTTGTTTTTTTGTTCAAAAACATCTATACACTTCAGTTAGTGTCCAAAATAGGCCAAAGTAATTGGTCACATCATAATTTCTTGTTCATAAATCTTTTTCATTGGTTTGCATATTTTCCATTTTGTTAGAATGTATTTTATTGAAGCCTGCAAGGATATGATTGGACATATGGTTCTATGGTGTAACGGTTAGCACTCTGGACTCTGAATCCAGTAGGCTGAGTTCAAATCTCAATAGAACCTGTTTGGATGAGAGATTCTGACATTTTTCTGTATTATGCATGTTTCACTGGATCACTGGACCAGCTGTATATCCTCTGTATGGTGTTGGAGGGCTCGTAGATGTTGCTCATTCATTTTTTCAGGATATGGAGAAGGCTTTCAACTGTGTCCCCCTTGCTATCATTCAAGTAGAGAGGAAATCCTGCAGGTGCAACCCCCCATTGGCTTGCGATTCATGTCCAGGAAGTTTTGAGAAGATCGATAAAAATCCCTAGGATGAGTTTTTGTTTGTGTCTGGCATCAAAGGTGCTTCTTATTGAAAATTAGAGATCGCGGCCTCTTCCCAAGGTCTAAGGTCAAAAAAGCGTCTGTGGTGTTTGGACCTTTTCTTTATGCTGCAGTTCTTTGTTTTTGTTCAGGGAACTGGGTTGGTGACTGAAAAATGAAATGGTTGCTATGGAGAGAAAACCAACAGAAAAGCCGCCATTTTGAAAATATGTATTTTGTTTTTTTAATGAATTTGTAAGATGCATCTGGCAGAGGAAGAAGGGGAGAGGTGTGTAGCAGCCTCTTACATGTGAGGGCAAGTAGGGCAATTGTATGGGCAATGTGGGCCATATAGATCACCGCTCGCAGCTTTGATTTATGCTATGTTTCCATTTCCTTATTTTCCTTCTAAATAAGTGTGTAGTTTGAATTTTTGTATCTCTAAATATCTTTCACCGTTTATTATCTCACAGGTCAACAGGCCACATATGAAAGCATTTCCCTGCATATCAAACAGCAAATGATTGCGTATGGGAATATGTAAAATTGGAAAAGATAAATAGAGACGGGCGCAACTTTGAAACTATGGAAACAAAGAGATATTGAAGATCAGGGAAAAGGAGAGAAAAAAATGTCACTTTCCCATAGAAAACTAGTGCAAAGTGCATCAAATATGCCACATGTTGGCTGTAGAAAAGGTAAAATATGGAGCAAACATGAAAAAATCTACAAAACATTTCAAGAAAACCCTTTTTTGAAAAGTAATAGTAAAAATATGGTATCTACCATAACTATGACCTAAACCCCAAACATCATAACAACAGCCTGCAGCTCCAAACCCTTTGAATCAGCGGGTAAAATACTGCTGTCGTTGTTTCTCCTGACATTTATGTCTTTACGTAGCTGCAGTGGAATCTTCTGGTCACATGGTCTCTGCAGTCATAGGATAAAAAGGACTGACTCATGGGAGCTCAGAGGGTCGTCACATCAAAGAATTCCCGCCTGTTCCATGTCTGACAGGTTTTACTGTACTGTAATGGAATTTAACTCAGTGTCGAAAAAAAAAAACCACACGCAACTATAAACTGTAGCAGCTGCAGGAGCTGAGGTTAAATGAATGCATATAAAAAGTTATAGTCCCCAAATCACATGTTCCAAACTGAGATCTGATCATAAAAGTGCATCAGCTCCATTACCATCGATGCCAACTGTGGTGAGAAACATTTCTACAGTAATTTCTTTCTGCTGCTTTCTGGTTGGTCCACCAACCCCCAAAAATGTGAAGCACTAAGCCTGTAAAAGCAGAAATGGCTCTTTTCATTACAGCCTCACTAGTGACACTTTGATGAGCTGGAAGGATTCCACCTTAAAGCGGGTCTGATCCTGTCCCTTTTGTGTGAGTGAAACACGTGTAAGAAGAAGATCGCACAAACAGCAGAGACGCTGAAACTTTCACTTTTCTTTCTGCTTCCAAAGTGCGGCCTGAGAGCCAATCAAAAACCAGAAATAAATCATGATCTGTAATTAAATTATCTGATTAATTTATTTCAATCAATTTTTGCTTTGAAACCCTCATTTTGAGTGAATCTGATTTCAACTGGTGGCATTGTGGCACAGTAAAAGATCAAAATACCATGAAAAAAGTGGCTTTATGAAGTTTTTTGTTCTAACAGACTTCTAGCTTTTACTTTATACCACCAAGGGGGATTTCTTCAATCTAAAGCAATTAAGAAAAAGAAAAACATCAGATCCAAAGCGCTCTAAATTAAAACATCAGAAAACAGTAGGAACACTTCTCTGAGCAATCCAAAATATGTTGACCCCGATCTTCTCATTAGTATAATATTACATGTTGACCTAATTCTACAGCTCATGTCATGGACTGGTGGTGAAGGACCCAGTATTGATTTGGTGGCGGAAACTCAAACAGTTCATAAATAAAGATAAACATGAAAAAAAAAACATGGGAGAAACAAAAAGGTAACAAGACAGAACAGAGCAGAAGACCTAAGGAGGAACTGGAAACCACACTCTTACATGGACTGAGGGCAATTGACTGAAATGAGGACGGCTGTGAATCATGAAAAACCTGAAACTGCTGTGACTGAGACACAATTCAAAACAAAACATGACCAAGAACCAAACCAAAGTTCACAATCATCACAGTTTATTACAACAGCAGGTGCGTGATTTTACTTTCATTTAACCTTTTTGGTGAATTTGATTATTTTGAAGACTTGGAAGAAGCAGAAGACAAAGAGAGAAGAGAGATGAGAAGGAGAAACCCTGGAGGAATTGAACTATTTAGACTTTGGCTGAATCTGAATTAACTCCCCACTCCCACAGCTCCTCCCTAGTGCTCTGTGTTGTAGGGGCATTTGGAGCTTTAGTGGTCTGAACTTGTTTTTTTAAGCAGAACCGGTAGTGACTTAGGACTGGCTTTTCCTCCACCAGTACAATGATCCAAAGTGCGCTTGTGGTGCGGAAATATCAGATATCACTCTGCACATAATTACAGAAATTTGTTTTGGTTGCACATTCCATATTTTGCATATTTGCACACTTCCTAAGTACACTCTGTACATATTGTGCATACTGACATTTTTTCATATTTTTATATTATACTTTTTTAGTTTTTTTTTCTCTTGTGGTGTGATGGGAAAGCACAGAAGTTTACATTCAAATGTAAGTATTTAGTTTTGCCATGACATTTTAAAGTTATAAAACCGACGTTGTCATGTATTTTCTGAGCACAGGCAGCTACACGCTAGCATAGGGGACCAGTGACTATTTATGACGTCATTGAGTCGTAGTAACGTCCAAATCTGAAGACTATTTCTCCACTTGGAGGGCTAAATGCAGGGGTAGAGAGAAGCCGAAGGGGTAGGGGAATAATTCGCCCACATCTCCAGCTTTGGAGGAAACCTGCTCACACAGAGACCATGTTGCCAGCTTTTAATGTTTTGCATGTTGCCCAGCATTTAACCACATCCTCTCCTCTGGAGAGGTAGGGCCCAAAAAGACAATGCTGGGCATCTACCATGGCATCTGCTGTGTCACTGTGTGACTTCTGAGCTCATCCTGCAACAAAAACAGGCTGTGTCCACACTGGAGGGCTGCGTTCTTCCTGGGCTGCATTTGAAGGCCGCTTACGTCACGGCGCCGCGACAAGTGCTGTCCAAATTCAACGACTCCTTCCAATGCGGCCAACGAATACGGCCTTCTTTTTCCCAAGTTCAAGGATTGGTCTGGTGTATCCTTCTATGCTGTTCATATCCCAAGATGCATTGCAGCTGAACCTGGAGACAACGATGGCAGACTGTGAAGAGGGACCCGCAGTTGGAGATAATTGCACCTTTTTGTAATTACTACTCCAAGATTAAAAGTTGGATCAAATAAGCCAGGAAAATGTTGAGCTCCGGGACACTAATCCTCTCTGTTCGGGACTCGTGGTTGCTAGGCGACAGGACATTTGTCGATGTAACGGCTGGAATTATCTAAAGGCCCAACTTGTCCAAATTCACAGCCGTTAACATCCAGCCTACCCGCTGGACGAAAGACCCGGCCAACTTGACATCACAAGGTCACTTGACTTTTGACACGCTTTGAACAACGGCTTGAAACAGCGCTAGCAGGATTTTTGGTTCATAAGTGTGAAGCAGAGTCGACCAGAGGGACTCAAGCAGAACATCCTCTCGCCAAAATCAGAGTTTGGGTCTTTTAACCAAGATAGAAGGACTGACACAACTAAAGGTTGTGTCACACGGCCACTACGTACATTTAGCATATTTTTCACGTATATAAATATAGAGTCTTTTGTGATTCATGCTTGATATACGTAATTCAGAATGCTCGCTATTGTTCGTCATCTGTCGATGTCCGTCAAGGATTTCAGCTGACAGGTCCTTACGTGAATTTGGTCTTGAGCTGTTCAAACTTTTTGGTCGGTTGAGAATTATGCGTGTTTTCTGTAGTTTCTACGCATATATTATGTATATATTATGCAATTGTGCGTGATGTTTGCGAGATGCATACGCAAATGTGTGCCTTTTCACGTATGTCTAACGAACTTTCCCCACATCGATGTATAACTCTCATTCCGCATGTACAGCGCACACATCACAATCAAATAACGTCATTGACACACAAATCACTAATGAATTGCATTCAAACAACGTAATAATTACAGAAGGGTAATGCTCTATGTTGATTTACGCCTTCTTTGCGTGGTTTATTTGTACTTTTGCTGTGGGAGAACAGCAAAAGTTTGTACTTTTTGCTCACATAAATTCACGTGACTAATTTTTATCTTTGCAATATGCACAAAATGTACGTATTGTCAACAACTACAGATCCAAAACAGTATGTGTGCCTCTGTGTGATGTTTGTTGACAGGGAACCTGCTAAAATGTTTGTATAGTTGGGTGGTGCACCCACCCAACCAGCACTAGCACAGCCCCCTACCTGAGTTCATGAGAATAGTCTGTGTGGAGTTTCAGTGGGTGTATGAACCCATCACTCGGCTTTTTCCATAAGAATGGTCGTTATTTCCCAGTTTGTCTCCTGGTGTTTAGCTGGTCAGTCCATTCTTTGTCCATCCCAGCTGTCAGTCTGTTCTTTTTTCTTCCTCCAATCTTGTCCTCCGTTCCCTCCGTTCCCAGAGGGGTAACCATTCCTCTCCTTCCACATCCCTGATTCAGAACAAGAGGGGCTGTAACCTCAGCCAAACGCACACTCGCACACAAAGCCACGGCAGCGGAGCATTCCAAGATCAGTTACCACATTTGCATCTCAGGCCGGAGCTTGAAGAACAGAACCAGAAGAAATGAAGAGGGAATTCTCCCTTTGCTTGGAGCTCAAGCACATTTTATTAAGTGCTGTTGGGTTTGCAACAGAATGGATTTGTTTAAGAAAATCTACCCAGTGAGGGGTCTTTCTTTACAAAAAGTATTCCCCAGTTCTGTCAGAGTAACAAATGTTAGTCTCTTAATTTGTGAAATCAGATGGTTTTGACACCAACTCCCTCTGACATCTGCATCCGTCGCTTTTCCATGTCGTCATGAGACTGTCATGTGGGAAAAACCTGAGGAACGTTGGTTCCAAACCAAAGTATGGTGGAAACTTGACCTGCATCAAGGGCTCCAGACTGACAGAAACAAGGTTGGTTCCACAAAAACAAGGTTCATTTAGGAAGAATGAAGCTCAGAAAAGAGCTGAAACAAACAGGGCTTTAAACCTGAGGAGGAGTTCAAAGACAGTATGAATGAATACAACTTTATTTATAAAGCACTTTACTAGTTTCAAAGTACTTACAATAAAAGAAAAGGAAAGGCAAAGTTAAAAGTTATGCAAATTATGAACAAAAATAAAAAAAAACTATAAAATAACAAACGGGAGTAAAATACATCAAAGATAGATACGAAATTCTAGCTAGAAAGAAGGTGCCATTAACCACTGTGTAGTAAAGCCATTCTGAAAATGTAGCTTTTGTTGATGTTTAAAGCTGTTTAGGTCTGATATCATGTACAGTTTTGCAGGACTATTAAAGACAGTAGGTAAAGGACGCATACTTATATAGTACTTTTCTAATTTGCTTTAAGGTCCAATCAAAAGTCAGTCCCAGACACGCACACACATTTACACAATGATGGTGGTTCTGCTGCCTAACACTGGCACTAACCTGGAACAACTAGGAGCAATGTGGGGTTCAATGTCTCGCCCAAGGACACTTCTGCACATTGGCGAACCAGCAATCCTCCAATCATAGGTCGACCGCTCTTCCTCTGCACCATTCAAACCTATCTGACCATTTTTGAGGCCATGACCGGCTCCTGAAGATGAAATCAGACAGTTTGGCAGAGCATCACAGGGCAAAGGAAAACATAACATGTTGGATTTATCATTGAGTTAAAGCAATGATAACTCTGTAAAAAAAAAACTTGAAAGTTCAACAAGAGCAGAGCCTTAACCAAAAAGAGGTCATGTGATGAAGTGGCCCACAAGTGTCAGAGAACAAGTGTTCTCTGGCCTGCATGGTAGTGCAGTGGTTAGCACTCTGGCCTCACAGTGGGTTCTTCCTGTGTGGAGTTTGCCTGTTCTCCCTCTACATCCGTGGGTTTTCTCCAGACACTCCAGCTTCCTCCCACAGTCCAAAGACGTGCCCCATGGGTAAATTGGTGATTCTAAATAGTCCCTGGACATGAATGTGGGTGGGTTTGTGTGGCCCTGTGAAGGACTGATGACCTGATGACCTATAGGTGGCTCCAGCAACTCCATGACCCCTAGAAGGGATTCTGCAGATCCAAAAAGTGGATGATTGAAAGGCTGTAGGCCACATTGTCGCCCATGTGTTCCTTGCTGGTCGTCATGATCTACCACCTTTTCTGTTTTGCAGTTCTCCCTGCCCTGTCTAGCTGTAGGGTCAGAATTTTGGTGACAGCAACATTAAAGCATGGATGTCCATCCTGCCTTGTATCACTGGTTCAGGCTGGTGGTGGTGTAATGGTGTGGTGTGTAGTTTCTTGGCAGACTTTGGGCTCCTCAGTACCAGTTGAGCATGGTTCCAACGCCGCCGCCTACCTGAGTATTGTTGCTGACCATGTCAATCCCTTCATGACCACAGTGTACCATCTTCTGATGGTTCCTTCCAGCAGGATAAGGCGCCGTGTCATAAAGCTGGAATCATCTCAGACTTGAGTTTCTTCAACATGATAATGAGTTCACTGGACTAAACCGGTCTCCACCGTCACCAGATCTCAGCGCAGTAGAGAACCTTTGGGATGTGGTGGCATCATGGATGTAAAGCCAGTAGCAGCAATTCCGTGATGCTATAGTGTTAATATCAGAATCAGAAATACATTATTGATCCCACACGTGGGAAATTTGTGCGTTACCGTAGCAGCATTGTAATCCTAAAAGAAAATAGAATAATATAAAAACAAAATAAATGTAAACAAATAAGGTGGTATAATTTAAAAACTATTTGCAAACTGTACAGGCAAAAATGTGCAAATATTTTTAAATGTGCAGAAGTTATCTGTTACCCTGTGAGCAATTGTAAAGTGTTATTGTGTTGGGTAGGATGGGTTTCTGGTATCGAACAGTTTTTGAGCGGAGCTGTCTGAGCCTCCTAGAGAAGGAGCTCCGCTGTTTGTCCAGAACAGAGTGGAGAGACGGATCTGGGTTGTCCATGATGGATAAAAGCTTGTTCAGTGGCCTCCTCTCCATCACTGCTTCAAATATTTCCTCCAATATGGACCAAACTCTCTGAGGAATGTTTCCAGTACCTTGTGGAATCAATGCTGCCAGGGATTAAGACAGTTCTTAAGGCAAATGGGGGTCCAACACCGTACCATAGCAAGGTGTTCCTAATACAGTGGCCGGTTGAGTGAAGACAACATCTGAAAAAAGATGACAGAGAAAGATAACCTTAAACGCTCTGTGGTAGAGGTTTTTTTTTGGCTCTTTCTTTTGTGTAATAACAAGTCTACAGTCAAGTGAATAAAGTCAACGATGTCATTCCAAACTAAATATAACAACATTTTAATAATGACAGTATAGCAAAACAAAGAAGGAGTCAGTAGAAACTCTCTAAGCATGCCTTATCGGACAAGAAGGCAGAAAAAAAAACATGAAGGCATAGTCTCTTCTTAACTTTTTTGTGTGTCCACCAAATTGCAAGTGGTGAAGGTCCAGTAATATACCATGAAAAAAAAACATGGAAAGTAGAACGTAGGCATCATCAATGATAGAAAAAAGTTCTTATGGAGAACTGGCATAGGTCTCCATCTCCAGTTGGAAAACAGCCATGGGAATCAACTCACCAGCCTGCTCTTTTTCTGGGAGGCAGAGGAAAGCAACATCGTCTCCATGACATAAGAAGACAACCACTCTTAGAGTGTGTGTGTTTGTGTGTGTTGGTGTGGGTGTGTGTGACCTACTGTGTGCTGCTTTCCAAACTTTGGGATCCTGGCCAGATGTGTGCACAGATGAGCCCATGTCCAATGATAGATCCGTAAAGTTGCTGCATGTAATTATCTGATCCCTCTGGGAAAAAATACATGTTTGTTGCAGCATTCTTATACTTTTCCCAGCATTCATTTCTCCCTGCGGAGTTGGATCAGATGAGACCAACCCGCTACGATCCGAGGCCAACTGAAAACAATTATGCTTCTGATGAAGCTCAAGCATGGCTTGACTTTAAACTGTCTTTTTTACACTTGTTCTGATTAGTTCTATTGCAGTTTCCCACCCTCGTAAATCTCCCGTCCAAAAATCCATGAGTCTGGGCTTCCTATTCAATCCCTCTCTAGCTCTTTCACTTTGTTAGAAATGCTCTTCCTTCCGCCTCCTCATCTTCACGCCACTTCAGCTGCTCACCTCATCTTCGGGTCTCCAGAGGTCCTATCTGTCTTTCATTTACTGTCTGAATCTAACTTTGTAATTAAAATCCAGGAATTTCTGTTTGAGGTGGCTCGGGCCATCTAGTCCGGATGCCTCCTGGACGCCTCCCTGGAGAGGTGTTCCGGGCATGTCCCACTGGGCGGAGGCCCCGGGGAAGACCCAGGACACGTTGGAGAGACTACGTCTCTCGGCTGGCCTGGGAACGTCTCGGGGTCCCCCCAGAGGAGATGGAGGAAGTGGCTGGGGTGAGGGAAGTCTGGGCATCCTTGCTTAGACTGCTGCCCCCGCGACTCGGTCCCGGATAAGCAGAGGAAGATGGATGGATGGATCCTTGAAAACCTTTGCTTCTTTCAACCATTTTAACTTCAACATACTTTCAGCTAGAGACACCATTCAAACTACAAATCATTCACAAGACTTTAAACTGATTCAAATTCTTTCCAATTTTTTTAATTTGTTTTAGTTTTTGAAATATAAACCTTTCAACTTTGTGGTAGTTTCAGCTTTATCATGGGTTTCAATGGGAGAGAATTCCGGCATTTTCACCAAAGTCAACTGTGTTTTGGAGCCCCTGCTTTTGGCATTCTTTCAGCTAGAGACACAATTAAAACGCTCACAAAGCTTTGGACTACAACATATTTTAGTCTTGTGAATATGTAATTTACAGTTTAATCACAAATTGACTTAAAACTTTGATTTCTTTTCAGCTATCTCCCCGGCTCTGGCGTGACGTCACATGCTGTGCCAGTCGACAGAGAAAAAAAAGCCTTTAACTTTTACAAACAAAGTTCTCTCATGTCTAGAATATAGAATCAATCCCTATAAAAAATATATAAAAACGTAGGTATTTTTGTTGGCTTTTCAAAAATGTATTTTGTGTGAAGATGTTAGTTTGACTTTTCTTTTAAATCAACCCTGATGCCAGAGAGTTGCAGAGCCGTAGAGTCACTGCAACACTAAATGATCAAAAACAGCTGTTATAAGTCCCGCCCACTGTACCTGGTTGGTGGCGTCGTGGTGTGGGTACCAGATGTTCTCGGGTTGCCGTATGTTCTCGGGGTCCTTCGGGGTCCTAAGACCAATGATGACGTCACACTATTTGATTGGCTGTAAGTTGCCACGACCAATGAGTTAACGTCGCTAAGTTTTTTAAAAAACTTTATTGACAATTGCGGTATCATACATTAACAATGACATTAACGTTAACAACGAACAATAACAATGTAATCAATATTGCCTCGAAGATCAGTCACCATTGCCAAACATAACATATTAAGATAGAGAATGGAGAATAGAATAGAGGGGAAAAGAGAAACAATGAACATAACACACAAATAAATAAAAACACAAGTAAAATAAAATAAAGGAACATAGAAAAAATCTAAATAGTCTAATACTAGTTAAGTTAGGGGTACTCGTGAAGTTTGTATTTCTGAACAAAACTAAGCAATTTCAAGCCATTCTTCTTTTTCATATAATGAAGTGATTGAAAGTAAAAACAGAGCTCTTTATTAAATGTTATAAAAAGTGGTTTGGTCTTCAAAACTTGACCTCACCAAGATGGCGGTGCTCTCCTCCAATGAGGAACCACGTGATGTCTCCTCTAGTGATATAACTCATTGGAAGGACCCCGAAGGACCCCGAGAACATCCGGCAACCCGAGAACATTCGGTACCCACACCGGCATGACGCGTTAGCTGTGGTGCACAACTTCACTGGTTTGATACCCGGCGCTGGCCTTTTTCACACATATATCTTTCTTTGTTATGGTGCTGTTTTCACTTTATTTATGGACAACTTTGATCATTTATCTATTTAATTTATATTTTTGCCAATTATTACCCTTTAAGTTTCATTTTTATTCAGCAATACAGCATTCAACCTTGCATTTTCTTCTGGAAGTGCAGCTCCTTCTAGTTTAAATTAAGATTAGATTCTATTAAGGCTTTTAAAAACTCGACACGAGCATCTCTATATCTTTAATTTGAATTGAGCCAAAAGCTTGAGGTTAACGCAAACTTTACTACTTTGTCAACAGAGCAACTTGTAAAAACAGGATATTCAGCAGCTTTTTTGCACTCAAAGGACCTGTATCAAGCAAAATCAACTTTTTTGAGCTTTTAAGTGTATTATAATGTTCTTTCCTCACATAAACGACCCCAAAGTGATATTTTGATCGAGTCACACATGTCTGAGTTTTCCTCTAAAAACCTCCACTCTGAGCACAAGCCCCTCCCAATCCACGAAAATGAGCAGGTTCTCATAAGCTGTGTCCCTGTATATATGGATATAATTTACTCTGAAAAGCTTAAGAAAATCAGGATTTGGGACCGTTTTTGGAATTTTTTCCTTCTGTTTTTCACAGCTGAAGTGTTTCTGTGATGAACATTACAGACTTCTTGCAGAATCGATGACTGACAAATACTTTTTTTGCCACACTGAACTTCAGTCTTGTGTTAGGTGCAAAAAAAAGCAACAGCAAACAAGTGCAAAGGGGGAAAACTGTAAACATTTTTTTAAAGGAAAAAGATAGCAGCTTCACAGGCCAGATGGCCTTGTTATCAGCTTTACCGTGTCCTTTAATGTATTACTGCTTATTACACTGACCAAAAATATAAATCCAACACTTTTGTTATTGCTCCCATTTTTTATGGTATGAACTCAAAGATGTGAAACATTTTCCACATACACAAAATAACCTTTTCTTGTGGCCAGTCTAAGGCACACCTGTGCAATAATCATGCTGTCTAATCAGCATCTTGATATGGCACACCTGTGAGGTGGGATGGATTGTCTTGAAAAAGGAGAAGTGCTCACTATCACAGATTTAGACAGATTTGTGAACAATATTTCAGAGAACTGGTTTACATTTTTGGTCAGTGTATTTTTATTTTCCAAAGGCTTCAAATTATTGCTCAAATGTCTTTAGTTCTGTGCAAAATACCAGCAACACCATTTGTTTATTTATTTATTGGTTTTTCATGTAAAAAACAAAACAAATAACAACTGCAATAAATATTGCACTGTCATGGTAAAGGGGAGTTAGCATTAGCATGCTAGTTGGATCTGCTTGAAGCTAAATGGCATCTCCTTTCATCTTTTTGAAATTGTTAGAAAATTAAACAGAAACACTTTATTGGTGTGGTTTTTCTTTCTCCTGAATGACCGGATAATTTGTGAGTACAGGTTCAACAAAGAAAACGAGAAAAACTAGCTAGGAATTCTGTGGATAAACTGGCAAAATTCTTCAGAAGATAAATAATCCTGGCTGCTTCCAACCCATTGCTACTGCAAACAACTGTACTTAAACAGTTTAGTCGCTAATCTTGGGATGTTTAAGGGGAAAATGGCAAACTGCTGTTTCCCAGAATGGAAATACTTCGTTTTAGCAATGAGTCATGGGACCTGTCACTACACTGTTGACATTGTTACTGGGAATGGAGCAAAAAACCAAGAATAAAACCTTATAATTAAACTTGGCATGAAATATAATCCTTGACAGTTTTATATGGAAACTGTCACCATGATGCACCCCTGTAAGTTTAAAGTATTTTTTATGACATGCAGGAAGTAGTATGAGACAGCTGGAAGTGACTGAGAGTTTCCTCATGGGTTACTAGAGGCGTATGTACAGAATCCTCCATGGACAGTCGGACACAAAAGTATTTGGCTGCCAGAGTTGTTCAGCTTAAAACAATGACAGAGGCCTAAAATCCAGAAAATCACAATATCTGATTTTTAAAGAATCTGTTAGTAAATTATGGAGGAAAATTGGTATTTTGTTAAAAATTCATCACAATACTTTGGCATTGACCTTTTACTAGTAATGACAAAATCAAAGACTTTCTATATGTTTTCACCAAATTTGCACTGTTATTTGGGTCCATTCTACCATGCAGATCTCCTCTAGAGCCGTGATGTTTTTGGGTTGTTAATAAACAACACAGACTTTTCAACCTTCTCCAAAGATTTCCTATTCTCTCACTTCAGGGCTTTAAAATACATGCTTTTTATGTAGCCACTCCTTTGTTGCTACGGTGATCTGTTTGGCATGATTGTCACACTGTGAGATCCAGACATGTTTTATCCTTAATGTTCTCAATGATGGAAGCAGGTTTTTGACCAAATTTGACCAAACATCCTTTGCCAAAGATAGATCAGTTGTCTTGTCCCCTTTGCAGAAAAGCAGTCCCCAAACCATGATGGTTCCACCCCCATGGTTCAAAGCAGTCGAGCTTTTACCAAAAAAGTTTGGTTGATGACTTTGACAGCTCTTCGTTCATAGCGCCCAAGGGTGTGGACAGGTGTATTTACACAGCTAACCAGTTCAAACAGGTGACATTAACGCAGATAACAAGTGGAGGAATGAAGAGCCAGCCACTACCTACATTTTGCACATTTTCCTCATATGACATTTCTGTCTTTCGTGATACATGCATGATATACGTAATTCAAGAGTGTTTCTTAAGTTCGGCATTTGTCAATGTGCGCGAATTTCTGTCAAGGATTTTTGCCGACGGCTCTTTACATGAATTTGGTTTTGAACTGTTCAAAATTATTGATCAGTTGAGAATTGTGCAGCTTACGCATATTTTATGTAGTTTATACACAATTATTACACAAAACTAACACAACTGTGCGTGATTTTTGCGAGAGACATTTGCAAATTTGTGGCTTTCCATGACCATTTCACATATGTCTAACGGATTTTCACGGATGTACCACAGATGTGCAACTTATTTCACGTAAATGGCGCACATATAATGTTCAAATTACGTACTTGATGCATGAATCACTAATATTTTGCATATAAACAGAACGAAAATCCCGTACGGTTCGTGGTCTACGTGGATTTACGTGTTCTTTTTGTGGTTTATTTGTACTTCTGTGGTTTTAACGTGGTTCATTCATGATGCATCTGTGAAAATTTCATGCACTGACCACAACTTTTCTCATTTTTTCCACATATATTCACCAATATTTGTCCATGCAAAATGTACACAGTGCCTGTGACACAGTGACACAGCCTTAAAGATGTAGGCGGTTGCCCCGGCCGGTTGACTGCCTTGGTCCCGTCGAGGCCTGACCAGAGCTCTCTCAGGGCCGGCGCCTGGGGGTGGGGGCCTGGGCTTGCTCCGGTGGAGGGGCGGCGCTTTCTGGCTCCTCTCTCTCTGTGTGGGGTGGGTCGTGCTGGGCCTGGGGCATCGGCGCCTCGGGGGATGGGGCCCCGGGGCTGGGGGACCTGGGCCCTATGCTGGGGGGGGCTGGGAGATGGCTGTTTGACCACCGGGGGACAGTCTACCAACTGTCGCCAATTTACCCCCTTCCTCATATAATCTCATATAATCTCATATTAGGGTGAGGGGGTGGGGGGTTTAGCCTGCAATGCACTTTGGGGGGGGGGGCTACTTGGCAGTGGTCCCCCTCCCATGGTTGCCGTATGGAATGGGCCCCCCCTCTCTCGGTTTTATTTGCACCTTAGACATGTAGGGCCCTTGGTAGGGGGGGTGCTTGGACATCACTGCCAGCAAACAGCAGATGTCCTCCTAGCACCCTACCTACCAATTTTAACCGCACCTTAGACGTTGGTGGGGAGGGTGAGGGGACATCACTGTAAGTAATCAGGAGATGTCCCCTCAGTGCCCTACCCGCCAATTTTAACTACACCCTCTTAGTACACACACTTTTACTCCTCAAAATATAAATTCAAACATACACATGCACACACACACACTCACAAACACACGCACACACATTTTGCAAGGAAGGTGGGTCCAAGGTCCATCTGTCCCCTACCCCATCCCTGGTGGGGGGTACTGGGCCCTTGGCAACGGCGGCCGTATCCCCTGGGTGCCGGTTTCCTGGGCCCGGCGGTGCTCTCTCTGCGCAAGTGGGGGGGTTCACATTACACCTGAGCCGGGGGTTTCCGTATCCCTGTGGGGTGGGTTCGGGTTTTTGCCCCTGAGCGCTGGGCCCCGCCCAATTTCCAACTGTGGCCGAGCCTGGTCGGGCCATGTTTACAACACCCCTCGTGGGCCCCCCCCCTTTCCTCCGGGGTGCCCCCCTTCTGGGCGGGGACGGCTGGCCCCTGCCTTGCTCCTTCCTGGACCAGCCGTGGGCCGGGTGGGTGGTTGCCTGGAGCGCGGAGCGGGTCTCCCTTGGGGGGTCCTGGTTCGTACCTGGGGTTGGGGCGGGGGGATGCCCGGAACTCCTGGGTGGTGATGGGGTGCTCGTCTAGGGCTGTGGGCGCCCTTATCGGGTGGGGCCCCGCGTTGGGCCCTCCGGGCGCGGCGGGGAAGCTGCTCTTCTGGCTGGGCGGGGGCGGCGCTCTCTTCCCCCCATGCCTCCCTGCCTTGTGGTGGTCCTGCTGGCCCTGGCCTGGGTGGCGGATGTGATCGCCTGGGGGGTGGTTGTTTTCTGCCTGCTGCCATGTGGTGTTGCGGGGGTCTGGCTGCCGCTGCTGCTGCGGTGGGGGTCTTGGTGTGGGGATGGCTGGTCACTCTCCCTCCTTCTTTTCACATTCCAGCATCCTTTTAGAAGAACATAAACACTCACCTGAGCACAGGTGTTAGCTCACCTTTACACTAACAGTTTGCATGATTGAATGAACGAAATATTTCACACCAGTTAGTTTGAAGGCATAAGTATGCGTGTGTGAACAATATCTGTATTGTGTTCATGTTGACATGTGGACATTTTTGCAGCTAACAGGTGTGTTTATAACATTTGAGTGTGTGGACAGGCCCCGCCCCTTTGAGATTTGTATTACACTTGAACCTCAACGTAATGATAAACATCCAGCAACTTGTTGCTTTAGGCTGCTTCATGGTTTTATCCCCCCCTCTCCCATTATCACCCTTCTACCCCCCCCCCCCTCTAACATCCCTCTCTCTTATTCCCTCCTTTCCTTTAAAAAAAAGATGTAGTAACAGGTGTTAGAGCCCAAATTTTTGTTTTGTTGAAGAATTTCATTATAAATAATATGATGCGATTTCCTTGATTGGAGTCTCTCATTGTTGAAGAGTATCTATGATGATGATAGTGATGATGATTACAGGCCTTCATCCTCTTTTTAAGTGGGAGAACTTGCACAAACAGTAGTCTTTTATTTGCCCCACTGTAACTGCAACTTATTTGAATTTGCTATGACATTCAGCAGCATAAAACGCGTGTCCAAGGGCCTTCCTCTATCTGCTCACATAAATCACTTCCATGGCTTTCAGACGTCATCGCTTAGAACAACTTTAATAATCGCCACAAGGAACTTGTAACATTACACTGATTCAACACTAGGGAGTTATGAAGGCTCACCCTGTTTCAGGGTTAAAAGAGGCTGAACAGTCAACAACTTCAAAGAGTCATGTGAAAACTATATGTGAAGTATTGCAGCTGCTCCGGGCGGCAGATATGTTTGCTCACAATAAGCAGTTTGACCAGGATGGTGTCATCTTTTGCAGTTATCCATCTACGATAACTATGATTTATTTAGGTAAAACAGTAAAGAGTCCAGATGTGGCACACAGATGTAACAGTTTTACCATCTAAACATACTTCCATCATTTCAGAACTCCCCCAGAAATAGCTCTGTTTCATTAAACACAATCCAAAAACGCAGCTTATTTTAGATGAGTAAATCCTGACATGGGAGCGATTGGTATTTTTTACTTGTACTGGCAAAAAAAAAAAAGACACAAGTGATGAAGAAATCACCAGTGGGATTCAATCCCCAGCCAGAGGATCTGGATATGTTTCTGAGTTAAATCTGTGGGAACAGATACCAGGCAGACAGATGTTTGCAAGCGCATCTCTGAAGTATGAACCTTGAGGTTCTCCTTAAAATGTTATAATTAGAATAACAGCCTCCCAACACAGCAGACTATTGTAGCCTGAGCTCTGCATGTTCCCCTAAATTTCTGAAAATGAGCAGCCCATCGGGTTTGAAAATCTTGTGACTCAATGGTTGTCGAATTTAACAGCAAACCAGTCAATAACACTTTGAAGGCGTTGCCATCTTGTGTTTTGTTCCATAGTAAATGCCTCCTTGTTCTGTGACATGTCAGCGATAAAGAAAGCCAAAGAGTTTATTCCTCTGAGCCTCAAGCCAGTCTGGTCCCTGTTATGTAAGATTTTAAAAAGCTATTTCTTTCATGTGTGAATATAGAGCAAGGCACTGTGCTTCACTTAATCAAGATCAAACCTTGGAGGATGGAGGCAATGAGGTTCGGTCCAAATCTGCACCGAGCATAGAAATATACTGCAAACATTCCTTTAAATCTGATCTTTATTCTCTGTGGATAATCTGTTTTTAAAAGGACGTGAATTATTGTTTAATGGACCTTTTTAAATTATTCACAACCACAATGATTGTTATCAACTGGCAACAGAACCTTTGATACATTTGTAAATTCATTTCTGCATCAAATCCTTCCTCCAGGGATGGGCAACTCTGGGTGTCGAGGGCTAGTGTGTCTGGATGATTACCAGATACCCAAGGATTACCTGCTTCAGGTGTGTCCAGCCAATTAGAACATGGGTATGTTGGAAAACATGCAGGAAAATTGGAGTTGGCCGTCCCTGCTTCGGCCATTCGGTCACAATTAATTAGTTGCACAAAAAATCAAACACCCAGCACTAATTCTATGTCTCTGTGGTTGCTACCATCATGGTTGAAGTTTCTGAAAAACAGCCATGATGAAGATTCTGATGATGGACAGCCAAATCTGATCTTTATTTGTCTATTCTGTTTTCTTTTATTTGCTCCTCAACACATAGCTTGTTTCAAGCTATGTGTTGAAGAATACTAATACTCTACAGCCCACCTGAGGCAATTTTATGGATAATCCTACATGTAAAAGCATTTATAAAATTACTTAGTAAAGCAAATATTGAACATTATATAAAGTGTATCTAAGATGTAAAAGCAGGACTTTTGATGCCAGGCTGTGGGGAAGTTTGTTTCAGTTGAAAAGTTGAACCATTTAAATTGAAAAGGACAGAGAATGACTTACTTGTATAATGAAAGCCAGTAGCTGTTACTTCATGTACTGCGCTTGGCTCCAGCTAATTTCATACTTTGATGAGCTTTGGTCTGCAAACAAAAGGGTTTCCACATGACCATCACCCCATCAAACACCTCTGGGATGATGAAGAACAAAGGTTTAGTCAGTTTGAACTAAAAGACCCTTCCTTTTGGGGAAACGGATGCGGAAACTTAATGGCATCATTCAGATGCACTTGTGACCATTATTACAGCACAATTACCTTCTAGAGTCAACAAAAACAAAGAACAACTTCATTCAAACAAACAGAATCATAGTTGGTGGCTTCTAAAGATCAGGGGTGAACTGGGGACCTTGTCCGGGAACCGCCATGACCCTAATCAATGCAACACAGATTCAGAAATCTGATGATGTCTGTAAGATGGATCACACCGATTTCCTGTTTATTTTAATTTAATTCAACGTATTTATACAGCTTTAACAACCAAAGTCGTTTCAAGAAGTTACACTATAATTTTAGCATAGTTTCGATTTACCGACCATTTTTAACCATTAAAAGGTTTGAATATTTCCAATTGGTTACATTAACAACATCTAAATTATACTTGTTGTACTTTAATAACATGACACTAACCTTAGTTTTCCAGTCTGGCCTTTCTTAGTGTAATCCCACAGAAAGAACTTGTTACTTGGAAACACCACACTGTAAAAAAAGTCCGTAAAATTTACAGTACAATTTTGTAAAATACCAACATAATTTTACTGTAATTGAGAAAAAAACAAAATTGTGTATTTTTTACGTGCATATGTAGCATTTAAAATAAGTAAATATCCTTGTTATTTTAACAATAAAAACATGTTAAGTATGTAGATATTTCCTTGTAAAATATACGGGTCACCATAAAATAAACACAGTTGATTTGTCATTTGGAAGACAATATAATCTCATGCCACCAACAGCATAAATATGTGAAAAATACATTTGTCCTTTGTTAAGAAAAAACATTACTGTGTGTAAATGTTTTTCGTTGCTAATGTATTTTTTGTTTTCGTGAGACCACACTTTTATAAGTATATTAGTGATTAGTTGTTAATACATTTTTTTAATCATTGTCTTTATACACTAAACATTTACCTATACCTCTGCATTTGGGCAAAACCAATTCCCAATTACCTAGTTTACTGGGGCAGGCTAAGCCCCTTCTTTAATTTTTTTGTTTTGTTTTAAGTCAGTGTTTAGATTTTATTAAAGCTCAGTCAAAACTAAGCATTTTTTGTTGGTGGTGGATTTTGGATGAACTCAACCAAGTTTCCCATTTCCCTTTGTCCTGCCAGGGTTCCTTTTTTGTTTTTTGTTTTTTTTTTTGTTATTTGTTTTTGAGGGTAGCGGAGTAATCTACAGGAAATGTACCTGGAATAGTCAGCTCATTAGGATCCCCTAATAAGGAACTGAAATGCTTTTAGCAGGAGGAAAGTGTTAGATAAACAGGGTGGACGGCTGTTTCACTACATAGATTTTCACAAATAGTAATTTTTGCACTTTAAACAAGATAAATAGGGACTGATTTGCTATAAAATCTAAAAATTCATGATTGTAACTTGCTTTAAACCAAAGTCCCCTTTGTTGCCTGTGGTTAGAGGCTCCTCTCATGGACCCGATCAAGTCCATCCCGAAAAAACGATGCAGGATTACTCTCCAGTGGCCCATCCACCTGCAGGATTCAATTCAATTCAATTGAATTTTTATTTGTGTGGCCCAAAATCACAACAACAGTCGTCTTGATGGGCTTAAATAGTAAAATAAACTAACGAACTGACTAAGCTATACTGGCATCCCTGCCCTTAGACCCCCCTTCGCGGTAAGGAAAAACTCCTAAAAAAACGGATTCCGGAAAAAACGAAGAAACCTCAGGGGTGCCCGCATGAAGAAGGGATAAAAAGGAGAGCTCAAAAGGGGCCGGGCAATGTAGTTTGGGTGGCAGTTGGATGTGGGTGCCTCAGCGGCCCAAACCCTGGTCATGGAGCTTGACTTTAGGGCCATGGAATGTCACCTCTATGGACGGGAAGGAACATGAGTTTGTGCAAGTGGACCAATTTTTTAACCTCCACTGTCTCTGTTGCTGTTTGGAGCTGTGGTCGCAATGACTCTGGGGCCGCTTGTGGTGGCAACCTCCGAACCCGGTGGTGGACACCAAAAGTAAGGGATGAGAAGTAAGGGATGCCGGCAGTCTAAGCGAGCTGTGGCCTGGGCTTTTGCATCCTCAACAGCCGGGGCCACAGCTTTTGGCCTTTATCTGACCTGTCCGGTGGAACAGGTCAGATAAAGGGCAAAAAGCTCTTTATTGGTGAGAAAGGGCTGCCCTTTATCACTGGTTCTGTTCATAGTCTTTATGGACAGAATTTTCAGGCGTAGCCAGGGCCAGAAGGCGATCTAGTTCAGGGACCACAGGATTTCTTCTCTGCTCTTTGCAGATGATGTTGTCCTGTTGGGTTCATCAAGACAGGACCTTCAGGATGCATTGGAGCGGTTTGCAGCAGAGTGTGAAGCAGCCGGGATGAGGTTCTTAGACATAGTGGTGCTAAGTCTGAGACCGCTTTACAGCTAAATCTGGGGCCATGGTTCTTGATCGGCGAAAGGTAGTTTGCCCTCTCTGGATGGGTGGAGTGCTTCTGCCCCAGGTGGAGTAGTTTAAATATCTTGATGTCTTGTTCACGAAAAGGAAGGATCGGAGCGTGAGATCAATAGGCAGAATGGAGTGGCATCCGCCGTTAAGCAGTCAGTATACTGATCCGTTGTGGTGAAGACTGAGCTAAGCCAGAAAACAAAGTTCTTAAATTAACAGTCAATCTTCATTCCTATACTCATCGACATGATCATGAGCTCTGGGACATGACCAAAAGAACAAGGTTCTGAATACAAGCAGCTGAAATGAGCTTCCTCCACAGGGTGGCTGGGCACTTCCTTAGAGATGGGGTGAGAAGCTTGGTCACCCAGAGATCTCGGATTAGAGTCGCTGCTCCTCCACATCAAGAGGAGCCAACTGAGGTGGCTCAGGCATCTGGTCTGGATACCTTCCAGACACCTTCCTATGGAGGTTTTCCAGGCATGGGCAAAGGCCCCAGGGAAGACCCAGAACGCAATGGAGAGACTATGTCTCTCAATTGGAATGGGAACGCCGTGTGGTCCCCCTCTACGAGCTGGAGGAAGTGGCTGGGGAGAGGGAAGTCTGAGCATCTTTGCTTAGACTGCTGCCTCTGCAACCTGGTCCCCAGATGAGCAGAAGATTGATGGATAGATGGGTGGGTGGATCCATGGCCGGCCCTCCCTATACGCGAATTACGCAGCCGCGTAGGGCCCCCGTCACCACCAGGGCCCCGAAGTGGCGAAAAAATGACAATAAAAAAAGATCCAAATCTGGCAACCCATTTCATAGAACTTCCGTACCAACGTGCGCTTTAAAAAGAATGTTGCCTGCACTTCAATGATTCCCCCCCCCCCCCTTGAACACACCTGAACCAATCTGGCAACCCAAATAATGACGTTACGCCACTCTTAGCAACGATTGGTCAACATCCTTGCATCTGAGCCTGGCACAGTGTGCATTTACGAGCGCATTGTGTTTCAATAAAGTTGGGAAAAAGAAAAAAAACAAGCACATTTAGTCACGCTGATCAAAGCGACAACAAGAGAACTTCATGCCAAAGAGACTTTATCCATCAGGAGCTGAGAAAAACAGAAGAACTGAAACATCAATCACAAGGTGAGTTTGGAGGATGTTGGAGCATATTTTTACATTAATCCTGCCTTTCTGTGCAGCTCGTGATTTACGTAAATACTAATCGATCCGAGGTGAAGATTGCACAGAACCTTTATCATAAACGACCCTGTTTGTCGTCATTTCCAATGGAAAACTCGAAAATAATTCTGATATCCAAGTTTCCAAGAAGATGAGGACAGACATGAGCTTCTAAAACGGTGGAGAACAGAGAAAAGTAAATAATGACAACGGCATGGTGGCTGATAAATGTTTTAACCCACGTTATCATAACCGTTATCATATTGTTTCATTGTTTTGCTAACACATATTTAGTGCATTCTACATTTTCCGGTTTATGTCAGTATAAAAACTGCTGTTTATCTGTTATAGACAGTCAGGTAGTCTAACTTTATCAACAATGTCTTAACATCTAGCATTGGCATGAAATATGGAGAATCAAAACTGCCAAATACAAATAGGAAAATAATGTTCTCATGAATGAAAAAGAAAATAAATGTACTAATTTTAAAATTATGAACATACAAAATAATAGATAAAGAAGTGCATAAATGCTTATATTTCCATTTATACTCAAATCATTGTTCACATTTATTATTTATAAATGGATACATTGATTTCTTATTTGTATTTTGCAGTTTTGGTTTTACATAATGAAGATGTTTTGCACAATTTATTCTGCTCTCAAAAAGTATCAAAAAGTACTGGAGGTGGTGCAGCGTCCACATCCCATAATGTTCCTGACATCACTGAAGATGTCATCTAAGGTCATTTTAATAGCATGTAAAGTCATTTAACAAACAGTGTCTGCATAAACCCTTTTTTCATAAACAGCAGCTGAAGAGCATGAAGCCCCAAACTGTTCATAATTAAATTAATAAATATGACCTCATGCAAACATACAATCAAACAATAAATCTCTTATAAATATATTAACAGATCTTGAAATTGTGAAAAACCTGCACACAGATTTTAAATGAGCCACTAAACTATTATTAGTATTCTGCTATAGATATTTTATTAGCTTTATCATTGATTATTGTATAATAATAATTCTTGTTTTTTAGCTGCAGAAGAAACTGTTGTCACCACATCTACTGTTGGAAGGGAAAACATTTGACTGTTTTAGTTTTTACTGTTTGCTTTTATTGAAGTTCTGTGTCTGATGTTCCAGAGGCTCCAACAGAGGCATGAATGGAGGAGGAGCTACTGGATCCAAAATTCCACCTACTTCAAATCCAGTACAGCTGAAGTCCAGCTGAATGGCCAACCACACTCTCTGATCCAGTAAGAATGGATTTGGTGCAAAGACGTCCTTTTCAGACTGAGAAAGACTCTGACTTTCCAAAATCCCCTCATTGAGCTGTTGTGTTCTTTATTTTGGATTGTTTGATCGTTATTTGACTTTCTATTAAGTTGCTGTTTTTAATAAGTTGGAGTTTTGTGAATGTCATTTGATGAGTGCTTAATGTTTCATTAAAAAATATATATATCTATATACATTTGTCATTCAAATTTTTTTCTTTGCATTTAAAAATTGTTTGGCACCACTAATTGTGGATCCAACATGCAGGCAATAAATATACTGTGTTCAATTCTTCAGCAGCAACAATAATTCACAAATGTATTCATAGAGAGATCTCATTTATATTACAACAACAGTTGTGTTGTTTTTAAGCTGCTGATCAGTTAGAGGGCCCACAAATTACATTTCGCTTAGGGCCCCCAGAAGACCAGGGCCGGCCCTGGGTGGATCAGAATTGGCCAAAAAATGCAGACTTCGAGTTAATTTTTAGTCATAAAGGTGTGGCTGTTAACTAGTTCTCATTAAACATGTTTACCTAAAATAAACACGGCCTGTCTGAATAACATGATTTGGCATTTTTATTAAAAAAAAAAAGGAAATTAATAAATAGGATAAAAACAAACAAGCAAACAAAAATCCTATATTGAACAGAACTGTTTCTTTAATGTAGTGTAACATTAATTTGTCGTTATAAATGGCAATTATTAATAGTTACTTTATCTTTGCTCTAAATAACATTTGGCATTTTTCATTAAACATAGAAATGAATGCAGAGAGTAAAAACAAACAAACAAACAAAAAACAATTGTAATTTTCAAAAACAGTTTTTTCACTGTAGTGAAATATTAATATTTCACTTTTGCTTATTTAAATGCAATATTTCCTTTGTTTTTTACATATGGGATCGATTGGTCGTTACCTTAACTTAGGAATTACAATGCAATATTCCCTCCAGAAAACAGGGTTAGTGTCTAATTTTAAATTTTAGGCGCCTCATCTGCCCCTATCGCTGTGCAGCTTAGTTTGCTTCTGCTTGCTGATTGGACCAACAAGAGCGCACAGTCCGCCCTCCTGCTGGAACTTTCCATACGTGATTGACAGCCACACCAGAAGAGATCTGCGTGCGGTAAGTTTTTCTGTTCCTTCCAAACTCTATAAAACGCTAATATTATAATATTTTCCTGAGGTTAATCTGATGTGTTTGTTTTTCTAATGCTGTGGACTGACGCTACTTTAGCTAATAGATACGATGCTAACAGGTTTGTGATCGTTTACGTGTACTGTCCTGCTGCAGACCGTCGATGTTAGCTTAACATGCAGTCATGCTGTAAATGTGGCGCTAATGTTTGTTTCAGCCTCACAGACAGAAACTCCACAGATATGTGGGATTTATGACACGTTCTTCTTTTAGCTGAGAAAATTGTAATGATATTCTGTAATAGTATTTATGAGTGTTTTTTTTTTTGGTAGTAGAGAGGTGAAGTTTATATGCATTAGTAGTGCTGAGAAAAGTTATATTTTTAAATATTGGGCTCTGAGAGTTGTCAAATGACTGAGATTTTATAGAAAAGTCTAAAATCTACATATTTTCATTTTTTATTTGACTGACTAAATTAAGATGTATTTATTGTATTTTTTCTGCTTCAAATTGAAGGGTTGTTATCCAGGACACACCAAGAATTTATAGAAAACTCAGGAAGTTAGCACAGGGGAATGTTCTGACAATAAATATGTAAATTTCTCTTAAACAATTTTCTCTTTGTACAGTTCTGCATGTTATTAATTGTTAATTTTTTCTCTCTCTTGTTTTGGCTTTTCAGGTGCAGTTATTGGGCCTTTCATTCCTGAAGGACTAGACTATAGTTGGTAAATATGATTACATGTCAGTTTTGCAGTTGAATATAAGCAACATTAAGGGGATTTGCATTGTATTGTAATGTTCACAGAAATTAACCTAATAGTGTTTTTTTTAAGCGCCATGACCCAAACTGTAAGCGAACATTTACTACTTATGCTGCTTTTAAGGCCCATTTTTATCAGGTTCACAGTTTGCCCACCCTAAAGCTAATTCTTCTTGTGTTGGCATAGATTTAAAATGTGTTTTTGACCTGTGTCAACTTCATACTGTCAAAGAGCTTGTAATTTTAAAGACCTCATAAGGGAGGGTTGCTTTGTATCATGTCCAGTGAGTGGTTTTAAAAACACATTTAATTACTGCTTATGTCCAGGAAAAATAGAATATTTACAATGATTGGAAAATATGTGTGTAGTGTTCAATAAAACAGTTACTAAGCTTTCTGATGTCACTTATGCAGTGATCTGCTGCTGCCCGACTTGGATGAAAAGGAAGATGCAATGTTTTGCCATGTGGATGACGTCTGCCTTCCAGAAGAAGTAAAAACAGATGACGTGAATTTGACTCCTAATTGTTGTAGTATGCGGTAAGTAATCAATTTTAATTTTTTTATACTGGCAGGTGCAAATAGTTGATGATGGTAAAACAGATCTGTGACTCAGTTGTCAAGTCATGACTTCTTATTACGTGTGTGAATATTTTTCACTAGTTGTATCTCCAATCTGTTTAATCTCCAATCTGTGAATAGAGATAAACCAATATGCAATTTTAGTAGGGAAACTCACAAAATGTATATAGAAATACATAGGTCGTATTTTTCTTGAGAAGTAATTCCTTCCATTAAAGTCTCATTAAAATGGCTTTTCTGTTTGCTTTTAATAAAATAACTTAAGGCTTTGTGGTTTGTTAAGACATATGTTCTGCAGAGAAGCTGTAGCTCATTAGAAATTTGCTTCTGAGTTGAGGCTGAAACTGTTTGCATGAAAGTTAGCCTTTCACTAATTTCCCTCAACCCTTTGTTTAAACTATAAGCCAAAACTAACATTAGTTTAGCAAAAAATGGTGAACAACATTGGAGCAATGCAGCCGTACAGTTTTGATCCAAATGACAGCTGAGATGAGAAAAATGAAGACCAACATGGATCTTTTTTTCTGTAAGTGGAGAATTCAGAATTTGAGTGGAAGACTTTCACCCACCCATCGCTTTTTCAAACACCGGGTTTTTATCTGCTCCTCATCCAACACAATTTGAATAAATAAATACTCAGAAGCCAAAATTTAATCTTAAACTATTTTATATATATTCTTCATCATGAGAAAAAGGCTACAAGAACCTGTTAAAAACACCAAAAAAGGGGGGTCTTGAAAGACCCACTCCATTGGAAAATCTTGTTCTTGCTCCTTCGTGGAGCAGTTTAAAAAAGCTTGTGTTTGTGACACAGCAACTGCGATGGGCGAGTCAACGTCTCCCTGCTCTGATAAAATTTAATCTGGCTCAAAACTGTACAAATGGATAGCTCCAATATTGTTTCCACTTTTTTTTGCTATGCTAATGTTAGCTTGTGGTTGTGGGGAGCTGTAAGCTAGCGAGAGGCAGTTTAAACAAAGGAATGCTTGGATACACTATATCAGTGTATCCAAACCTAAAAGTATTTGCTAACCCATCCAGAATCAGGTATCTGAATCACTTGGTCTGGCCACAGGTGTATTAAATCAAGCCTTGGGTTTTTAAAATTACATAAACCTAACCTTTTTTTTTTCTACTCTTCCTCATTTTTAGGGCATTCCTGCCTTTCTGCAAGAAAGTTCATGCTATGTCTGGATGGAAACCTTGTGCAGGCCAGCATTGCTTCCCACATTTCTCTGCCATGCATGATCTTCACAAGCTACTAGAGCTTCAACATCCACTATCCACCGGAGCTGACATCAACTTTGGAGTTTTTACAGAGGTTTGTCTTTTTAACTTCAAGTTATAATTTTACAGATTTTGATTGCTCTAGAACAGGGGTACTCGCACTTTGTCAGCATACGAGTTACGTTTGACACTACAAGCTACAAAAGATCTATATATATAAAATTAAAATTATCATTTATGTGCTTAAAGACACATACTAATCGTGAAAATCAGATTTAAAATTGAATGGATACATTTAGATTAACATGTAAGATAACAACATGATAAAAAGTTTCCAGCAATTTCCCTTTGACAACTTGTTGAATCGTATCATGTCAGCGGCTCCGCTCAGCTTCTGTGTGCGTTCTGTTCTTGTTCTCTTTTTTTTTTCCTTTTTTGAGTGACTGACCCCAGGCCTGTCTAGACTAAATAAAGCGCATTAACAGCTACATCTACGGTTAGGAGTCTGACACTGAACATTCACACCTTTCTTAAGACGGGAAAAAGAAAAACTCTACATTTAGCGCTCATTTTTTTACTTTTAACTTTGAGACAAGCATATGCTATTGGTAGGATCAACCAGGTGTCCCCCAGAAGCCAGACCGTATGGGAAGGCGGTGGGGGGGGGTCACTGTCGCTCACTCAGGCTTTGTAATGGGTGGCGGGGCTGGCGGTGAGAAGTGGTGGCGACAGAGTACACGCCGTGCAGCCCAGCCAGGGCCCCGGTCCTTGGGCAGGGCGTGAGAAGCACATGCTTCTGGACGACGGTGCTGCCTGAGCGGGCTCGGATCCCTTGGGCAGGAACTGCGGACTTCCCAGCAGTCGCCATGACAGGACGGCTTGATCAAACGGGGCATCTCTGTCTCGCTTCCAATTAAGGATGAATAAACACTCCTGCGGGTCGTACTGACCCTCTGCTGGGACCTGTCACACAGCTGGGCCAATAGAGGCTCTCTCCCATGTCAGCCACAATTTGCCAGTCGATCACACATCTGGCACTCAGTGTAGTTGAACACGCATGTGCAGTGACATGTATCAGAGGATGTTTGACTGGCCATTGTTCATGTCAATCAAGTGACATCATGGTGAGGAGGATTATTCCTTGACGGCAATGTTTTAAATGTAATATATTTGTATTTTTTTGAGTATTTAGTTTTGATGTCCCGCGGTTTATTGGGTAACACGATTGACGTAATGAGCACCCCTGCTCTAGAATACTGGAACCGCAAAGTTAATATTTATCTAAAGTGAGCCCTTTCATCGAGTGTGTATCAGTAATGACTTGCACATTACTTTCTAACTTTGACCCTTTTTTTTCTCTCTTTCTGAAGATGCTTTTCTCCATCAACCCAGAGAGGGGGACCAGAGTGGACAAGGAGGGCAAATCTCGTCTCATCTTGAACCCAAGAGTCCTAACCTCAGCAACGGTCAGATTTTGAATGGAGAGGCGTGTAAACACTGTAAGCAACATTGCAAGCAGTTTAGTTTTAAGGTTTCTTTGTTCTTTGTTAATCTTTTGCAAAAAAAAGTGATTACATAGTTTTCTGTTTTATGTGCTATATTTTTTAATAATGTTTTATTATCTACAAATGACAAACATTTGCTGTGTTTAGAGGCAAAAGGTTGGGTAAAATAAATGTATGTAAAGACGTCTTTGTATTGGAGTGATTCTTCACTTTGAATTTCGCTTCACAGTTAGCAGATATTTTGAAACTGGGTTACATTTTCAGTACATTTTGCTTCTTTTTAAGTCTTAGCAAATCTAATGACCAAATGTAATAGATTTCAACAAAAAAGTAAAACGTGCAAATATTTTTTTTATCAGGATTGTTGAGCAATGCTTTAAATTCATCAGTAAGATTAGGAAACGCCTAAATTCAAATTTCCAAATTACATTTTATATTCTCTATTTGTAAAAAGTATCTTGGTTTCAAAAAAGGAATTAAACACAAGAGTATGTTACTGTGATTGCATTTTGCATGGAAAAAAAGGAAAATTTTGTTATTTTTACGAAAACAAATTGGCAGCAGTGGTTGCCAGAATAAAAATGTAGAAAATACGGTAAAAATGTAAACAACTTTACAGAACATTGTATAAATTTAATGTCATAATCTTGTAAATACAACAACACATCCCAGACTGTGAAACATCAGGTTGTTGTAATTAAGACATTATTTTATGTAAAACAAATGTTTAGTGCCGTAATTTTTACCCATAATATTGGTCAAAATAACCTTAAAATTCAGTATTTTCTATAAAATAGGACTGTTAGAATTACAGTATAGACCAGCAAATTTAAAAAAATTACCTGTAGGTTTTATCAGAAAATAATTTTTAAATTACAGCTTATTTACTTAAATTAAAACATTAAAGTATGTAATATTTACGGTGTGCCTGTAAAGTTGTTTACATAGTCGATGTATTTTTTACAAGTTTATTCTGGCAACCACAGCTGCCAGTTTTTTTCTGTAAAAACTACGGAATTTTTTTTACAGTGCAGGGAGCCTAAATTGATTAAAAAAATGGAAACCACTCCAGCAGAACCAGACTCAGTGAAGACACGAATAACACCAACAAAAATATTGTTCAATTCAATCAATCATCAGGCTCAAGAATTCCCATGCGCTCCATATTTAATGTTTCTAAAAAGTGATGTCAGTGCAAAGTACTTTTTGTTTTGATTCTTGTCAGAAATGATGATAATGGAGGAGCAAAACTATGGAGACAGACAGATGAACCACATCCCAGTGAGAAGTTCAAAAGTAAGGGGTATCTTGGAGACCTCCTCAGAACAGGCAGGTGGAAGTAGTTTTCCTCTCCACTGTCATTTTCTGCGGCTGCACAGTGGTGTAGTGGTTAACACTCTCAGCCTCAGAGAGACGACCCATGTTCGGCTGGGTTCTTTCTGTGTGGAATTTGCATGTTCTCGTCTTGCATTTGTTGGTTTCTCTGGGCACTTTGGTTTCCTCCCAAAGTCTAATCAAATGCTTCATAGGTTGATTAGTCATGTGTGGCCCTGCCACAGACTGGTGACCTCTTCAGGATGCCCCCTGTCTTTACCCTACAGTAGCTGGGATAGGCTCCAGCAGCCCTGCAAGACCAAAAGAGATTTAGCGGATTTAGAAGATACAATCACCGGCCACTTTATTGGGCACACAGGTTTGACCCTCTTTTGCCTTCAGAAATGCCTCAATCCATGGTGGGATAGATTCAACAAGGTTCTGGAAACATTCCTCAGAGAGTTTGGTCCATACTGGCATGATGGCATCACTTGATTGCTACAGATTTTTCGGCTGCACATCCATGATGCCGATCTGCCGTTCCACCACATCCCATAGATTCTCTATGGCAGTGGTCCCCAACCTTCTTAGCGCCACGGCCCGGTATGACGTCAAACAAAGTTGTCGGAGAATTACTGTACTGTCGCTAGGCTGAAGGAGGAACAGATACGTAACTAGACGACTCCTGAGCTTTTGTTTTGACACGTATGAATCAGTACATCGCAGAGGTGTCTTCATCCTCCCCCCTTCCCACACTCATGGGGCAAAAAAGAAGTACTGTCTATTAAATGTAGCTTTCTTTTTTAAATCGAAGGCTCCCTTTCTGTCTCCTGGCTGGGCCTTTTCCCCTTGGCAAAGAAACTTTCCAAAGACGTTTGTTTTTTACTCATTTTGCTAGCTCCTGCTAGGGCGGGGGACGGGAACCTTTTTGGCAGAGAGAGCCATAAACGCCACATATTTTTAAATGTAATTTCGAAAGAGCCATACAATAATGTAGCGTTCCTTTCCCACACTGAGGCACGGAGACTTAACCTCTTTTAGGGTTCTTTATTCTGGTTAGTGTAGGCCGTAACCAACACTGTACAATTAATTCAGTAACTCCTCAATATCTCCCGCTGAGACGAGAGCGCTCCTCCCAACTTTTTATCCCCCCCCACCCGCAACAGCCTTCTTATTTCCCTGATTCGGCCCATAGCAGAACCCCATTGGTCAAAACTACCTAACAACAGGCTGAGTGACACAACTGAGAGCCAATCAGATCTCTGCTTGATCCGTTCAATGAACTCCAGAATTTAGAACGCGACCCAACAGCCACCCAGTTAAACTCAGTCCGCTACAATATGTTTAAAACTAAAAATACAAGTGAATGTGAGCATTTGATGTAATTTCAACACTTTTAAAGTACTATATGTCTGTGGATTCTTTTTAATAACATGGTTATCCTGTTGCTAATAAATGATGATTATTTCTCAGCATGAATGTGACTTCTGGTGCTGCACGGTTTTGCTGATGGTCTATTCTGGTTGATCCGTGGTGAGTTTCAGCTTCATGCAGGCGTTGAGACTTTAATCGTGATCGTAGGTCTGAATGTTCTGTAGATGTAGAAAGACTGCTCACATGCAGACGTGGAGACAAACACACACTCACACTGCAGTGACAGGCAGCTGTTTTAAGTTTTGACAATCAGTCAGATTCATCTTGCTGCCTCTGCCCCCCCCTCCTCTCCTCACACATCCCGTCCCAGCAACTACGCGCTCTTTCTCGGAGACGGGAACGCGCAGCGGCAGTTCACAGGTTTCAGGCTGTTAGAAAAACAGTTATATAATAGATAATAGTAAATTGATAGTGGTGCAGGTTTGGCTCGTATCAAGAGTGACATTAACAAATGTAACAGAGATTCAGGCAATTTTTCTAAATAAAAAATCTTTTTAGATTCCGAAATGAATAAAACGGAAGTACTGTAAGTTATTTATTCTTACTGTGCGGCCCGGTACCAAATGACCCAGGGGCCCGGGGGTTGGGGGCCACTGCTCTATGGGGTTGAGATCTGGTGACTGTGGAGGCCGTTTGAGTCCAGACGTCATTTTTCCAATCTTCTATTGTCCTGTTTTGGTGAGCCTGTGTGACCTCTGGCCTCAGTTTCCTGCAGTGCCACCTGGAGTTGTCTTCTGATGCTGAATCCCATCAGCCCCAAGGTTGGACGTGTTGTGTGTTCAGAGATGCTCCTCTGCAGAGCTCGGTTGAAGCAGTTGTTCTTTGATTTGGACTGAATTGGAACATGAATTAAACCTGGCTTTGATGTTTGATTTCTTTTGTGTTGCTCCTTGACAACTTTGTTTGAGAACTCGCAAGTTATTAACCCTGTAAAGCCTACTAAATCAAATTGACAGAAAACTTTTTTTTAATTTAAGATGTTTTTCAAACCCAATGATGAAATCCACAAAAATAATTTAGCAATATCATTTTTTTCACAAGATAAAGAAAGTATCAATTAAGTTGTTATTCAGTGTTAGTTTAAAAAGCTACTATTGACAAGAGTTTCAGGAAAAAAGCCCGTTATATGTCCACTGTTTCAAATTGGATCCATACATTTTAAACTGGGATTAACTGTGTCATAAAGAATTATCATCAGCAAACTTTGCATTCCTTCAATACAGAAAGTAGCCATTGAAAAAATGGATACTAATAAATGAGTTATTCTCACCTTGAAGTTTTGATAATAAGTTAAAAAAAAGTATTTTTGAGATTTTATGGAGGCAGTCATTTTGAAATAAACAAAAAAAAAGCTCCTACTACTGCCCCTAGTGGAATGATGGTGAACTACAGAGCAGAAAACATGGACCAGAGTGTTTTAAAGAAACCTTTTATCTGGCCAGTGAGATAGGGGGTCTCAGAAATGCACTCATTAAATATGATATACATGGTTATAACAGGGGAATTAAACCAGCACATTACCTGAACAAAGCATGGTTCACATTCATCCCTTGTTCTAATACAACCATCTCATTCTAGAGCTAAATATAGACTCACAGTGAAAACTATTAAAGTACAGCATACTTAAGCATTCACATAAAAGCTTGTGCCTTGTCAGAGATTAATGGACGATGCAGACAAATGCTCTGTTCAGTAGCTGGAATAGAAGTGTTGTCAGCTCTCCGTGAACCTCGTGAGGAGCATTCAGCTTTGACCGCAGGTGTCAAACTACCTTTTAAAATCTCATCCAGCAAACAATCGCACAACTGTTTTCTCTTCAATCTTCACACCACATGAACCGAGTGAGATCATTTCAAGGCTCGTGGTTGGTATGCTTGAGACTATTGGTTACATAATGAGATAACAAAAAGGAGAGCTTTTCAGTAAAACGTGGACTAGAGTTCTGGCTTAGCATTTCCTTGACTTGAAACAGCTCCTCTTCTACTTCTGATTTCTTTCTTTGAATTGTGCTCAGTTGAAACTTCCATATAAGTGAAATATTTAACCTTTTCTTCTAGAGTTCTGAAAATTATATAACCGTATATTATTATTGAACTCAGTAAAGGACAAAATATCAAAAAGGAATACAATGAATGTTTAAAAAAAAAGTTTTATCTGCAAACAAGGAGGTTTTGGAATTTCTGGCTTATAACAAATCATACTTTAAAAAGTTTTTTTTAAACAGATCTAAAGATGACCTGAGATTATATCAAGGAAAAAGGTTCACTGAAGAAAAAGAACGGGCAAAATGCCAACTTTGATAATGAACCCAACTGAACTTATACGGAGTTTACTAGCCTCAAGGGTTTTAACAAAGAAAGGAAAAACTGTAAACAGTCTTTTAGCAAGTTGTTTTCATCTTTAAAAGACCAACTCTGATGAAAATTATTGGTGTTTCTAACATGTTCTTGCTGCATTTTCTGATGATTGAGGACATATAAAGAAAATCCTTCATACTTAGGACTAGAGCTGTGAAATAAACAGCTGACATTAGGTTCACAAGGTTTGCTTCGACATTTTACACCAAGCCTCTTCCAACTGTACGTACATGCGCTAGTATCGGGTAGTGACCATCCATTGTGAACTGCTTATGCTAAATGCCTGTTCAAGAACCCGTGTTCGATGTGTATCACATGTCCGGTGATCACGACTCAAGAGGAGCAATGCCAGAACCCTGCAAATGACTCCAAATGACCTCCAGCCAGGTGTCAGGGTCGCCCTCGCACACCTACCTGAACATCGAGTCACACGCACCTGTTCTGCATCCAATCAGACAACCTTTATTAGTCCATCTGTGACCCTCCAGCCATTGTCGGTTCATCTGCTTCTCTATGGAAGATGCCACCGATCGCCACTGAAGCCAAGCTAAGCTGAGCCAAGCCACGCCACACCAAGTCACTTCTAGCCAAGCCTAATCAACTGTAGTCTCATCAAGTCAAGCATCGTATCCTTCTGGATTCATCCACTCTATGCCATCTACGAACTTCTCTGGACCAACTGCCCATCTGCCAGTTGCCTCTTCATCGGATCAGCCATCCTCATTTCTACGATCAATAAACTGCACGACTTCTAACCTATGCCCGGTCTGCTTTTGGGTCCAGCCTATTCAAAACCTGACAAGAAGCAGACCGCATGAGGGTGGTATGAGGGCCAGACTCCCACAGGTTGTGCTTACAGCCTACCACAGTGCAAGACGCTTGGTATTTGCTAGAGAACACCAAGATTGGCAGAGTTGCGTGAGTCTGGAGACGCCGTGGACACCATCAGTGACATGTCATAGTCCGGCGAGGTTTTCAAACCCACAGGGTCACCAACGGTCTAGTCCGTGCGTGCGTCTCAGCAGAGCTTCGATCAGTCTCTGCTGCAGAAGTTCAGAGCTGAAACACACAAAGCGCAGATTCATGATCATTTGTCCGTTTGGTGCTTTGGGCGGACGCCAACCGTCTGCATGAGCGCTGAGTGAGGCCTCGCATCTTATGACCGGGAAAAGCAAAGCAGGCTCCGTGCTTGACAGGTGATGAGTCCAGAGGTTCAAGGCGGAGCTTCTCCCTGCTGGCGTCGTGTCCATAAAACATGGTTGCAGGAGTCTTGTGGTTTCCTCAGATGCAGCTCTTGTTTGCATGTTCTCCTCGGGCAGAAAAGGCTTTCTCCTAAAGACAAACACAGCTTGTTCCACCATTCTCCAACAATGCTGTGATTGACTTTAGAAAATGCTCATGGTTTATAGTTTGCTGAACCGCTGAGAGTTAAACGAGTATATAAGAAACTCTGTTTGAGGAACGCTTCTTCTGCACTGCAGGCTGCCCGCTGCAGGGTGATGGACTGAGCTGATCAGAACAGCATCTTTATTTCATTGCTAGGAAATCAGACCCTTCAGAATTCTGTCCCTTGTTGTTGCCCCTCACAAAACTGTGGGGAATGCATTTTGAGGTTTAGTGTTCAAAGAGGCTGATAACCAAATCTGGTTTGTTTACGGCTTGATACTCAGTTGCTCTAAGGTGTAAGAAATGTTATAATGACGCCTTTTAAAGGAGGGAATACAACTACCACCTTTGTTTAGCCGTTTTTTTTCTAAGTTACTCTTATCTATATTTGTATAAATAGATTTTTTAGCTAAAATTACATTTCAGTCACGTTGAACTGAGGACAAACAACAAAAAGTCTGCAAATTAAACACCTCTTCAGAGGATTTATCCTTTATGATAAATCAAAAAGCTACATTTTCCCCACTCTTATGGCATTTTTACAGAAAAATATAGCAAGAAAACACAATTTTCCCCAGAGTGGGTTAAGTCCTGATGACAGGACTCAATATCAAGGACGTCACCTGGATGAATGAGAATCTTCATCAACACTCTGATTCTTTGAAATAAAGCCATCAAAAAGGATAAATCCTTGTGGGTGCCGCCCATTTCATGACATCATCCCAGAGCCAGCCTCAGCAGTGTGACGTCCACAAACATACAGGTCTCAGGCTGGAGGGTACGTAACATAAAACACACAATGTATGATTTTTGGAGTGTGTTTATTGAAAGAGGAGGAGGGGAGATAGGGACCAGGTTTGGCCCAAAGGAATTAAATAAATAGAACAAAATCCGGCCTAGCCATCACAGCTCTAAAACTAAAACAAGAAAACAAAAGTCTCACTGACTTATCTACAAAACAGGCATCTAAACATACAAGAGGTGGCACCAACCAGCTTTCCTAGTGTGCATAACAGAAACTAGGGATGGCCCGTTTGACACGGACGCTCCAGCACTTGTTTCACCTTCATGAAACAGAGTGTTTCGGCACAGTGTTTCGGGGCGTGTGTCAACTATCGCAGATAACGTCGTTGATGACGTATGAAGCGCCAAATGCTTCGTTTGGTCAAACCACGGTTCAGATGTCACTTGTGTTCAAACAGTTGGGCGCGCTATTCTGTAGAAACACAAATCAAACTCAAACTTTTGAGTTTGAATTTATATACAAATGAATCCCGAAGGTTTCCCGACCAGTTCTATTGTTTCCCCTGTATCAGAATCAGCGTCAGTTCATTGCATTTTACCATGGCTCCTGGTAAAAAACGTACTGTGTCTCAGGATCGTTTCAACTCAATTGCTCCTAATAAGACAACCAAATCTGGTTTGTTTACACAAAGGTTTGGTTACACTACGAACGTTATTTATAAGGAAAATACTTCTAAGAATGTATGATGGCGAGGTATGATTGTAGTAGTAGAGGAAGCTCAGTGGAATAGTCATGGTGTCTGCATCCAGAGATCCTTGTTTTTTTTATTTGCTTTGCGTTTATGTTCTTCAAGTGATAAGTGTTTTGCTGTGTGAAGCACTTCTCACAGAAAATGTAACTCGTTATGTTGTTTTACGTTGTTTTTTATCATCATTAACAACATTGTTTTATTTTACGTTTTTTCATCATTATTTCCACATTGAAGTGTTACAAGGAGCTTAGTTGAAGGATATAATGTATGTCCAGTCCGCCACCAGATGCCGCTATTCTGTGTGGGTGGTTCATTTTTCCGCCACAATTACATGAACCCCTAGGAAAGCTTCATGGGGCTTCAATTCCCATCCCTAACAGAAAGCAAGCTACATGAGGTGCATAGGGTACCCTGTCTTACCTGTCTTACCTGTCCACAAACCTCCCACACTCTTCAGTCTATAAAGACGGAAACATGTGTTTGCATTGTGATCCAGAACAAGCTCCCTCCCAAGTGATCCACAGGAGCTTATGCAGGCCTGGGGGCCGGCTCTGGGGCCTGATTGCACAGCTCGTCAGGTCTCCACCAGGTGTCTTCACTCAGCAAATGAAGCACATGCAGAGGAAGGAAAAAAAAGAAAGACAATGAAAAACCCCCTGCATGTAACAAGCGTGTTTGTGTTTCACCCACAAAAACATCGGAACCTTTGCAAAGGTGGACGTGCATATTGTTCACATAGAATAAAAGCTAATCCCCACTAGCTCCACTGAGAAAGCGGGTGTGTGTGTGTTAGCCTGGGGGCGGGGCCACAGTCTCTTCCTGGAAGGGGCTGTTCTCAACTTCGTGATGTCACAATGTGAGGACCCTCCTGTTTGGAGGGGCTGGAGCTCAGGGCGCAGGTTTTTAGAAGAATGCTCAGGAAAAACAACCCCTCAAGAAAATAACAACTTAATCCACTTAAAAGGTGAAAAACATTGATTTTGGATGATATAGTCCCTTTAAAGTCTTACGTTTTAACATGAGGGTAAATAAGGATTTGCCGCCTTCTGAAAGCAGTCCCCAGTGGCCATTTAAGGAACTGCAACACTTGACCTTTGACCTTTTTTCACCACTAACAGAAGGTGTGGCTGGGTTTTGGTTTGACTCTGACGTTCCTCATCATGTGGACCCTTGAGCCTCTGACCTTCCAGTGAAAAAGAAAGACCCCTCCCATCTCTTTGTTTGTCATGCCGGCATTCGGGCAACTGGCTGGTCGGTAGACAGCCAGCCAGGTGGTATTGTAACATACTTACAACATACTCTTTGGCAGTCAGTCGCTTTACATTCGAAGGCTATTTATATTAGGCTACATGCTAACTAACTAGCCGATAATTTCTCCTATAATGTACGTCACAGATTTACAGCAGATACCTTCACATTTCTGTCTGTGTGTGTCTCATTTCAGGACATTGAGGATGTTTAGAGATCAGATTTATTTATTTTTAAAAGCACAAAAGCATCCATCCGTATTCACGTTCATTCACATGATCATCCTCTGGTACGCTCTCCGTCCATCTAGCTGCAAGAGCCGCTTTTTGCCGCTACTTCCGTTTCTCTGTGAGCATTCAAGGGGGTAAAAATAAAAGCAAGAATGGTCTGTCTATTATTGTCTCGATGAAAATCAGAAAAATATCATGAGATTGGGCTGGCTGCTTCAGCTACCGCACATAGCTTTTAGCTCCTAGCATTACAAACAGGGCTGTGGCCAATACCCCAAGATGCATCACGCTTACCCAACATGCATTTCGGCCAATCACCGTGTCCCGGTAACCAAGGTGTAACAACAAGACCAATTGGCCGAAATGCATCTTGGGGTATTGGCCAAAGCCAATCCACTTGTTCTGGTGTTCTTTCGCCAAACGGATCCTCCAAACTGATCCTGGATCTGTTCCGCGGTGATGTGACTTTCGTCGTGGCTTTCTTCATGTAAAATGCATGTATTATGCTCCCCTGGCATATCTGAAGTTTACTTTGTAAAATTGTGTTTTGTATTGTACTTCTGTTTTGTACAAAAAAGTTGAAAAAAATTTCAGCCGTTTTTCTAGATGCATCACTTTTTTATGTTTGCATTTATTTATTTATTTTTGCTCCTTTTTTTAGTTGCTGCAATGGCGGTTCTCGGCCACCGTAGAAAGATGCCTCAGTCTTTTTCTATGGCACCAGTGTAGCTACAAAGCAGCTGTCAGCTCACGTCTGCCCCCTGCTGGTGAGGCATGCCTCACCTGACGCCCTTTCTGTGGGCATACAGAAGCGTTTTGAGCGCACGTCTCTGTTTACATTGAGTCCTACCGTCAGACATGAAGCACAGAGATTCAGCTCCGTCTGTGATCGCGCAACACTCAAATTCAGCAATTTCAACCTCAAAAACTGTGGAAAACACGTTGATTTGACTGAAAATGTATATTTAACACAGATCAGTGGAAATAAAATTTACTTAATTTACCTTTTTCTATTTTAGCAGAATTATGACAGGTGAGGCTCTGCCTCATTTGCCTCACCTGACCGCACGTCACTGGTGAGGAGTTTTTATTCTATCCGTGCAAATGTGATTTAAATGCAGCACAATTCTCTGGAAGACGGCATGAAGTAATGACTTCTGATTTAAAATAAAAACGTCAGTCTGATGTGACTGCCCACTTGCTCAGGGTGAAACCTGCCTTCACCCAATGGTAGCTGGGATAGGCTCCAGCAACCTGCGTCCTCGGTGGGCTCTTAATACGGATGGATGACAATCCTAGCAGGTTGAAATTTTAAAGTAAATGAAGTCATTTCACTAGGAAACCACTAAGGTTTTTGCTTTTGTTTGTTTTTAGTTTCTCTGATAAATAAAAGTTAGATTTTCTTTTCAATTCATCCATCTTCCTCCGCTCATCCGGGACCGGGTCAAGGGGGCAGCATTCTAAGCAAAGTTGCCCCGACTTCCCTCACCCCGGCCACTTCCTCCAGCTCCCCTGGGGGGACCCCAAGGCGTTCCCAGGCCAGCCGAGAGACGTAGTCTCTCTAGCGTGTCCTGGGTCTTATCCAGGGAGGCCCCCGCCCAGAGGGACATGCATGGAACACCTCCCCAGGGAGGCATCCAGGAGTCTAGACTGAGACTAGATGCCCGAGTCGCCTCAACTGGCTCCTTTTGATGTGGAGGAGAAGCGGTTCTACTCCGAGCTCTCCATGAGTGACCGAGCTCCTCCCCCTACTCTCTAAGGGAGATTTTCTTTTCATTTTAGGAAAGAAAGTAATTGTTTTCTAAGTCTTTCACACAAATAAATCAAAGTTTTTAGGCCCTCTTAACCAAGCATAAAGCATAAAGTAGCACCACCTAAAACATGAGAGCCCCTTGTTGCTGTCTTTAACCGGTTTGGAGAATTCAATTTCATGTTTTCAGTTTTTTCTAAAAAAATAAAAAAAATAAAAATAAACTCAGGTCTTTTTAAAATCATCCTAAAGTCTCAACAAACTTTATCAGAGACAGAAGCTGTTAGCCTGGATCCACCCACCTGCGGCTTTTTGAGGTTTCATGGCGGATGGCGCCCTCTAGTGTCTCCATGAAGTAAACGCAGCTCCTTTCTTAAATGTTTTTTTGTTCTTGTTTCATCAGCTAGATTTGTTTTGTGTTTGAAACATCAAACTCGTGGATCATTGATCTTCAAGCGGGTTTTTGTGTTGGAAAGTTCTGGTACTGGTCACATTCTGTGCAAACATGCTTCCTTCCATTTCATGGATGCATCTTCTCCAGGTGCTGCTCAGAAACCGGATCATCCTGTTTGCTTCATCGCTTGGAAATGCAGCAAAGATTAACGCAGAAACCTCTCAGGTAAAAATGAAACTCTGAGGATGAACGAATGTAAAAGAACACAGCAATTAAGAAATATCCTTTTTAAGTTTCTTATGTTAACAGACAACAGGATTTTGCAGGATAAAAATATGGACTACAGTTACATTTAGATCCTACAAGAAGAATTTTTCTACCAGCTATAAATCTTTTTTTTTTTTTGGTTCAGACATTTTTCTGATATTTGTCTTTTTTACTTTTTGTCGTTTTTGCTGTCTTTCATTTCTTTCACCTTTATTTCATCAGAAAACTCACAAATTAGATTAAAAAGATTTTTTTTTTTTTTTGGAAAGGAATCCTAACCAAAGGACAGCAATCCCCAAATACAGATGATTTAATTACACAAAGACAAGCAAACAGGAAAATATGAACTAATTAAAGAAGAACTTCCTGTTTGGATTCAAAATCGTTTAAAAGACAACACCAGTTAATTCCAGTCTTTCTCTTTTAGTAGCATTCACTAAATTCATCAATGGGTTGATGTCCCTCAGGGAAAAAGCAAACTTACAGAAATGTTGCTTTCATGTGGTGTTGGAACAATTGGAAAAAAGAACGTCCGACTCGAAAATCAACAAATCTTCCAACAGCGTGTGATTGTTGACAAACTTTCAGCACCTAAACAAAGAAATATTAAGTTTCTGTTGTGCAGAATCTATGGGGAGACATTAAAATTACAGGGAAAATAAAACATTATTAAGATTTATCTATATATTGTATTTCAGATTAGGTGGTGGCCCCTGGGGCGTAGAGATCAGGGGTCAGCCGTCCTCTGTGCAGCGACATGCAGAGAGCAAATGTTCAACCCTAGACACGGTTCCTCCTTCCACAAACTTCCAGAAGCATTTCCGTCTCAGTCTCGGTTTCGTCACTAGTTTATCCGTTGGAGGTGACAGAGTTATCCATCTCCTCACCAACGTCTGCATCCACATAAACCACGTCTGTGTTGTCGTTCTCCAGAGTGGACGCTGGGACTGACTGAGGTTTCTTGTTGGACCCGGGTCTAAGTCACAGCTGCCCTTACGGGTGGATCCAGACCGTCTGCGAGTCAGAAACGAAGGAGCCTGTGTGGAGAATGCAGCAGAACCCAGCAGTATGAAGGCTGCAGGGTAGAAACGTTCCTGCACATTTACCACGGGCTTACCTGCGAGTGTCAGGTCGTATTGAAGACAACATGTTAGGGTGGAATAGGTGAGACTTCCTGCCCACTGTGTAAGGACCCCCTTAGTGTTGCTACAGCCATAAGAGCGTGCTCCTTACTGTCAGAATTTAAGAAAGTAGGAAACCAAAGCGTACTTTGTGTGCACATCCTTCAGGTGTCCTATGGATCACCCCGTGTGTGCAGCATCTGCATGTTCAGTTAGGAGCAGTTCAGTACACCTTACTTTCTAACGGCGAGTCGTACGACTCGTGCATGTCAGTTACAATACCCACAAATACTTTATGATACAGTTATCACACACACGACAATGGTATGTTCCATTTTCAAGCCACAAGGCCTTCCTTTGGTTTCAGCTGTGAAGTCACATAGACTTGTTAGAGTCGTGGTTTACATTTATCAACAACAGGTGCTTTGGCAGAGTTTTTTTTTTCCTTTTCTGACACAACCCTGTGTTTTGCAGGCACAAGGAGACCCAGACAGGCGGCAGCGCAGAGGGTCTTCTTGACTAAAGACCCACACTGGATTTTAGCCCATGGGAGGCATGACGGCCCTACATCCAGACAACTGAGCTATCCAACCACCTGATACATATCAATCAAATCATAATCAAACTCCGGTTGCTACTTTTAGGAGGTAAACCTCCATTAAAGCAGGTCCAGGGGACTTTCTATGAGCCTGTTTGCCACTGACAAAAACCAAGTAAACCCTCAAACCCTTACTGATCTATTTAGAAAAACTTAGCCGCTGCTTTGAATTTATTTTACTGTAAGTACGATAGTATCAATAAATGAGCTTTAGTTTTTTAATGATTAAAAAAATTGATATATACTACAGGGAAATTGCCATTTAAAAAAAGATCAAATATTGTTTTTTACTTGTTACATAGACACACATGATGTACTTTGAAAATAAAACACTATGTGTTAAATAGGATCAATAAACTTTCTGTAATAAAAAAAAATGTGGGAGTCCAAAATGGTCATCCTTTCACAAACCTACTGCAGTGGTTGACCTTGATATCAACATTCCTCATTGGTTCAAAGTGCAATAGAAAAAGTGTAAACATTTGTACAAATTCAATCAACAACTTAACATTGTGCAGCAAGAACCCGTTTGTGTTTTCTAGTTATTCTATTAATGAATAAAGCTTCCAGAAGATTAAACGTTTCACTAAGTCTAGAGAACCATTCAAAATTTAGAGCGTTTTCAAATGATTGTTTTGGGAACAGTGATATAAAAAAACCTGAAACGGTTCATCCTGCTGCTTTAGAGACACATCAGCCTAAATTTCACAAATCTGACAAATTAAAAGAAAAACATCAAAGATACCCAAGAGGCCTTTTTTGGTGTATTAAATATAATCATTTTTATTAGTCTTAAGCCAGAGAGAAACAAGGGAGGAGTAAAAGAGGCAAAAAAAAAGGAGGCGTAACAAAGACAAATATGAGGGGTAAAAGGATCAAAATGGAGGAGTAAAAGAGCCAGAATGCAGGGGTAGAAGGGCCTCAATGCAGGGATGAAAGGACCATAAAAGAGCCAAAAAAAGACGAGTAACAGAGACACATATTCAGGGATAAAAGAGTCACAAGGCAGGGGTAAAAGGACCACAAAGGAGGAGTAACAGAGATAGCTTTGAGGAGTAACAATAGAGGGGCAAAGAGCCTCAATGTTGGGGTAAAGGGGCCTCAAATAAAAGGGGTAAATGGACCACAAAGGAGGAGTAAAAGAGCCAAAAAAAAGGAGGAGTAACAAAGACACATACTCAGGGGTAAAAGGACCACAAAGGAGGAGTAACAGAGATAGCTTTGAGGAGTAACAATAGAGGGGCAAAGAGCCTCAATGTTGGGGTAAAGGGGCCTCAAATAAAAGGGGTAAAAGGACCACAAAGGAGGAGTAAAAGAGCCTAAATGTTGAGTAACAAAGTCACTTCTGAGAAGTCAAAAGAGCCAAAGAAAGTGGAGTAACAGAGCCACATGTGAGGGGTAAAAGAACCATAATAGAGGAGTAAAAGAGGCATGAAAGGAGGAGTAACAGAGACACATTTGAGGAGTAAAAGGGCTACAATAGAGGGGTAAAAGAGCCAAAAATGGAGGAGGAGTAACATCTGTTGGAAACGCTGATAGTTGGAACCTCCCTCTCTGTGAACAGGCGCATGACCACCCAAATGCAGCATCACAGGCGGTGGCCGCTCCTCCACAGTTAAGCAGTGATGCAGGTTCCCTGCGGTTGGGGCGGGGGGATGCCCAGAACTCCTGGGTGGTGATGAGGTGCTCGTCTGGGGCTGTGGGCACTCTTCTCGGGATGGGGCCCTGCGTTGGGCCCTCCCAGCGCGGCGGGGGGGCTGCTCCCCTGGTTGGGCTGGGGCGGCGCTCTCTTCCCCCCGTGCCTCCCTCCTCTCTGGCTCTGGGGGCCTCGTGGTGGTCCTGCTGGCTCTGGCCTGGGTGGCGGGTGTGATCGCCCGGGGGGTGGTTGTTCTCTGCCTGCTGCCGTGTGGCGTTGGGGGTTCTGGCTGCTGCTGCTGCTGCGGTGGGGGTCTTGGTGTGGGGATGGCTGGGCACTCTCCCTCCTTCTTTTCACATTCCACCATCCATTTAGAAGAACATAAACACTCACCTGAGCACAGGTGTCAGCTCACCTTTACACCTTACTCAAGTAACTTGTTGCTTTATGCTGCTTTATGGCTTTACCCCCCCCCCTCTCCTTTTATCACCCTCCTACCCCCCCCCCCCCTCTCTAACATCCCTCTCTCTTCTTCTCTCCTTTTTTTTCCGTCCGGTCCAACACCAAGGATGTTCAAATATGATGGAATTTAATAAAGTTTGTCCTGGATTCCAAAAGGGGTTTATTCAGACATTCCTCTGGTTTGTCTGAAGATTCATAACCCCTGTTGTTAAAGTAAAATATGTCCAACACAAGAGGCCTTCAGCTCTCATCTGTCTGCCCAGCTGTTGGACAGGACAAGTTAAAAAAAAAATGCAGGTTCCCATCCAGAACCACAGTGGCTGAACAGCATCCGACCCAGAGAGAGAGAGCTGAGGAAGCACAGCAAAATAAATGAATACATAAATAGGTAAATAAAAAATATAAAAGAGAATGAATCACATTCGCCGGCCCGGTGCCTCAGATCAGCTGATCAGATGCTTCTGGAGGTACCGAGGTCCAGACGGAAGCTCAGAGGGGACAGAGCTTTTGCTGTAGCCGCTCCAAAGCTGTGGAATACATTAGAGAAGCCCCTTCACTGTCCACTTTTAAAACCCGCTTAAAAACCCATTTTTATGCTCTGGCTTTTAACCCAATATGAGACCACTGTTTTTCTAACTGTTTACTGTTTTCTATAGTTTTATCTCCCTCTGTGTTTCTCCCCCCCTTAACATGTTTTAAAGTTTGTCTCTTACTATTGTGTTTAGCACTTTGTCTCAACTACTGTTGTATAAAAGTGCTATATAAATTAAGTTGAGTTGAGTTGATAAAAGCTACAAACAATAAAACACTGAAATAAGATAAATTAAAATTAAAATAACACGTTAAAATCCAGTGTAAGTTCATGAAACAAGATAAAACGGATAAATAAAAATAAATAAGTAAATAAATAAAACAAATAAATAAATAAATAGTGGTAGTAAAAAAATTAGCTGAAAGCCAGGTTAAACAGATGGGTTTTTAACCTTTTCTTCAAAGCATCAATGCTCTCTGCGGCTCTCAGGTCCTCTGGCAGACTGTTCCATAAACGGGGGCCATAGTGTTGAAAAGATGCTTCTCTGTATGTTTTGGTTTTTACTGGTTGAATAGTTAACAGACCAGTGCCAGAGGATCTCAGGGTCCGCCAGGGTTCATACCTTACTAAAAGATCTGATAAATAAGAAGCTGCAAAACCGTTAAGACATTTAAAAACGGTTAAAAGTATCTTAAAATCAATCCTGAAGCATATGGGGAGCCAATGCAGGGATTTTAAAATTGGGGTGATGTGAGCCCGCCTCCTGGTCTTTGTAAGAACTCGTGCAGCAGAGTTCTGGAGAAGCTGAAGGTTCCTAATGTTGGTTTTTGGAAGACCAGCAAGCAGGGCGTTACAGTAATCAATTTTACTCATGATAAAAGCATGCATTAGCATCTCCATATTAGCAAGAGAGAGTAGTGGGCGGACTCTAGCCAGATTTTTGAGATGATAAAAACCAGTTTTAACCACCTGTTTTATATGTGGGATAAAAGTCAGCTTAGAGTCAAAGATAACGCCCAGGTTTCTGACTGTTTCAGTCAGACAACTCTTTGCAGTAAGAAATATTTATTTGACATTTTCCACATACTTTAGTTGGCATTCACATCTTTTGGTTTGGCATAAGGCTCCGTTCAATTCCATGAGAGATTTCCATAAAACTTTTTGGGTAACAAAACCCCCCCTTTACGGAGCCCACAGGTGGAAGCCGGGGAGGAGGGTGGGGCGAAGAATGAGCGCTGAAGGTAAGAAAGAGAATGAACGCCTGCGCACCTGGGCTTAAATAGGACGCTGAGCAGGTGCGTTAATTGACTGGACCGCCCTAGGGTAAGCTGGAAATACTGCTACGAGTTGTCGCCCGAAATACGATTACATCGTCATTTCAGTCAGACAACTCTTTGCAGTAAGAAATATTTATTTGACATTTTCCACATACTTTAGTTGGCATTCACATCTTTTGGTTTGGCATAAGGCTCCGTTCAATTCCATGAGAGATTTCCATAAAACTTTTTGGGTAACAAAACCCCCAACACCAAGATCATCCAGAAGAAGAAGAAGAAGAAGAAGAAAATGTGAATGTGAATGTATAATCAGTGTGTAAATAAGATGAGGTGTGTTTTCGGCGGCATTCCATTTTCACTTCATTTCATTTCATTTTCCAGTATGACTGCTATGTGTTTACCCGGTACCATTGACCGTTGGGCCGCTCCCTTCGAGAACCACCTTACGAAGGGAACATTATATCTAGTGTATCTGCTATGTGTTTACCCGGCACCATTGACCGTTGGGCCGCTCCCTTCTAGAACCACTCTAGGAAGGGAACATACTATCTAGTGTATCTGCTATGTGTTTACCCGGTACATTGACCGTTGGCCGCTCCCTTCGAGAACCACTCTACGAAGGGAACATTCTATCTAGTGTATCTGCTATGTGTTTACCCGGTACATTGACCGTTGGCCGCTCCCTTCGAGAACCACTCTACGAAGGGAACATTCTATCTAGTGTATCTGCTATGTGTTTACCCGGTACATTGACCGTTGGCCGCTCCCTTCGAGAACCACTCTACGAAGGGAACATTCTATCTAGTGTATCTGCTATGTGTTTACCCGGTACATTGACCGTTGGCCGCTCCCTTCGAGAACCACTCTACGAAGGGAACATACTATCTCATGTATCTGCTATGTGTTTACCCGGTACATTGACCGTTGGGCCGCTCCCGTTCACGGGGAGCATACTATCTGAAGAGAGAGGGAAGAATGAAGGGGAGCCAACATAAAATTACTCATACCTGATCTTAGAACGTAGCTCACTTCCCCAAAACAAAACGCCGTGCAGAACTAAAATTTAAACCGCCAAGCAACCCGTATGATACACTAACTTAACATCCAAACCAAAGCTTCCGATGGCGCAGTAAGACAAGCTGAACAGCCATTAATCGAACTCTATTAAGCGAAGAACAAGCTTTATGGCCATAACGTCTTCCATTGAGGCAACTGATATACACGAGCTAAAGTCCATCCATTATTTTTTGAAGCTCCCAATGACAGTACAACGAACGAGCTTAATAGCCATAATTTTCTCCATTAGGCATAACAACTATAAGCGCTCAAGGAACATATTTAATGGAGAGCCCATCCAACAGTAAGACGAGTTCAACGCCCATAATTACTAAGCGTCGACGCCCATAAGTACCATGCTTCATTGGCATATTACAAAATTGGCTTAAGAACCAAGCTCCAGCGCATACATGATACAGCTTAGAACATCCTAAATTTTTTGAGGCTTCCACCTGGCTATAATTTTCTGTAACATCTATAAGCGAAGAATTTACATCCATTCCGCTGTTGACAATGATTGATTAATTCAGTCAGAAGTGTCATTGGAATGCAGAGGAGGTCCACCGCCCCGTCACTTTCAGTGCAGCAATAGGTACGTCGAGCAGTCATCGGTGCAGCACCAGATCAAGGAATGCAGGGGAGACAACACTTCCTGGAAACGGAGAAGCTGATCGGGGCGTAGGGGTGTGCAAGCTCAGGATGTGGTGCATAGATAAAAACAAAGCAGTATTAGTCTTGACAAGAATATATAAAAATCCCAGATACCGATAAGATTCAAAATGCTTGAGATAAATGAAATAACAGTGTTTTTAAAGAACAAATCTGAGAAGTGAAGTTTAGTAGATAGTTAAGGTAAAGACCCATTGTGGATTTATCGCACCCTAGAAACCATCATAATTATAAATTCCAACAGTGAAATGATAGTGAACTATAGAACCTGCACAAAGTCTGAACACCAAATTTTTATATATTCCAAAGATAAGAAAAGTAACCTTTGACAGTTTCAGAGGGACGCACCTTCAGGAGGCCATCGAGGAGTAGGTGATGGGAAGAGCAGCCGAGGAGATTGTAGATGAGGAAGGTCAACATCCCACGTAGCAAAGGATTACAGCTTGGCTGGATTTGATGCTTTGTACTTGATATTAGTGGTCCTCAAATTGGTGGACAACAAAGTACAGGCCACTGAAATTGTAATTAGCCAAGGGCGTCTGGATACTGAAAAAAAGAACTTAAGAGCCATGAAGGACCATAGGTTTTGATAGCATTCTTTTCTAGACTGAACCTTAAGCATGTAGAGGCGGAGTATAACAAGCCAACAATGGGGAACATCTAGCAGACTGTCATCTGCTTAAGCAAGGCAGATAGAAGACTGACTTGTGAACACATGATTTAACTCTTGAACCAAGCTTGAGAGCACAAGTGATATACTCCTACGGTCAGGGTAGAAATTGCTCAAGGTGGTATTTAAACATTAACCAAGTCAACCGATGACACAATACTATCATTCACTATTGAAACAGCCTTAATACAATCTCCAAGGATGAAATAACCGGACGACACCTTATAAATCAGAGCTGTAGATTCTGGCGGCCGGACAAACACAAACCACTCTTAAAATCCTTTCCCCCAAACCAGAAGGCACAGCCTCAGAACAAGTGGAGGGAGCCTGAAGCAAGACAGGCATCATAACATAACTATGTCAAGCAGAGAGAGGGAAGGAACAAACGCAAGACACGAAATCCAGAACAGGAACACAGGGCCCAGGACGGAACTACCCAGAACAAGAACACAAGATGAACGGATGACCATAGGACCAAAGCCACAGCAAATGTCAGGTGGCCCAATCGACAAATCACATTCAAACCAAACAATGAATAAACAGCACGCTGCACAAAAGCCAAAGATGACATAATGGGGAGAGACAAGCAGCAATGAACCATCCGATCCATAGAAGAAAAATAAATCCGGAAGGGTGGAGGACCATACAGTATAGACAACGTGGAACCCAGATTTGAAAATAAATTCCCCCCCCCCACAGAGATCCAAAAGACCAGGGATACAGAGGAAATTCGGCCACTGAGAAACCATCAACAACACGCAAAATGAGGGGGACCCATCGCAGAGAGGCATATAGGCAGAACAGGGAGAACCTCAGCGATAAGACATCCACAGCCATATATTGTGCTCGGAAGAAAATCGCGGAGACAGCCTGGGCTGACACACCCACTAATGCGACCGACGCAAGTCCCCCAGCCAGGGCAGGACCCACTGGTTACACAGAGCGGGGAAAAAACAGGCGAAGCAGAATCAGATGCAGAACGTGCGGGGGCAACGAATGAGTGATCAAAATGAGCCAAAGACGCTGCATAAAGAGACCAAGCATAAGGAATTTGTCCACAGAGAGACAGGTCCAAAGAGACCAATTCAAATTCAGACTAACCAGCAGCTACAACAACGAAGAAAATAAACAGAAGAACCGCCATAATAATAAAGCCAGCATCTAATCAAAGATAGTCAAGAATCACCTTCAGCACCCAAAGAACAAAACAGCAACAAAGAAAATGCAAAAACCACAAATAATTCAACCAGCATGAGGAACCAGGCCAGACGAGGACCGCCAGCCGTCACGACCACAGAAAAGACCCCACAACGCCTGAAACAATAATCGGACGACGCAGAATAACAGCAGAAAAAAAATCAGAAATGCCACATGAACAGACCACGAGACACAAAACTACAATTCCCAGGGTCCTTAGGGGCGCGACGTCACCATACACGGAAGTAAACAAAACAAGACTCAGCCCAGAAAGACTACACAGGAAAATCCGCCGCCGCTCACCTTAGAAGACCGTCCGACCACGGCAGACGATAGACCCGGACAGCTCCAGATCCGGGCCCACGGACAACCCGAACACCGCGGAAAGCGCACCCCCCCGCAGATGCACGCGACCGCGGCGAAACGAACGCGCTGGGCGCCGTTAGCCGCACGGCGAGCGCCGCTAGCTGCCCGGCGAGATCCGCAAAAAGGAGCAAACGCGGCGAAAACGGAAAACCCACATCAGAAACGGGGATCATCCATCCAAAGGACGGGGGGAATACAGCAAGACGTCGAAGAAAAGGAGATCCGCCGGATCCGCGATCACGGGGAACGGCGAAGAATGAGCGCTGAAGGTAAGACAGAGAATGAACGCCTGCGCACCTGGGCTTAAATAGGACGCTGAGCAGGTGCGTTAATTGACTGGACCGCCCTAGGGTAAGCTGGAAATACTGCTACGAGTTGTCGCCCGAAATACGATTACATCGTCATTTCTGAATGACTTAATGAAAGCTCCTGTAGCTTCTGAAACTGTTTCTCTCTCTTGGCTTCAGGACCGATAACTAAAATTTCAGTTTTTTCCTGGTTGAGCTGCAGAAAATTATTTGCCATCCATAATTTCACATCTAAAATACAGTTAAGAAGTGCTTCTATTGGTCTTGTGTCATCAGGAGACATAGCTATGTACAGATGTGTATCATCAGCATAGCTATGAAAGCTGATGTTGTGGCTTCTGATGACATTCCCCAGAGGAAGCATGTAAATGTTAAAAAGCAAGGGGCCAAGGATGGAACCTTGAGGCACCCCACATTTAATTTCATGGACCCCAGGAAAGTCTATGTCCATGGTAACCGTAAAGCTTCTCTCCATGAGATAAGAATTAAACCACTTCAGTTCCTGAAAGGCCAAGACTTTTCAGTCTGTTTACAAGGATCAGGTGATCAACAGTATCAAAAGCTGCACTTAGATCTAACAGAACTAGTACTGAGATCTGACCTGAATCCAAGGCACACCTGACATCATTAACAATTTGTAACAAGGCTGTCTCAGTACTGTGGTTCATTCTAAAGCCATAAAGCACATCTTATCTAAAGATAGGATATGCCTTTGTGGTCACTGTCCACTTGGACCATGAAATTGAAGCAGTCACCATCACCGTGCAAAAAAAAACTAAATCTAACAAAGTATAATATAAAAATGTCAATGTGTACACAGTGTATCAAGGAAATGTGCAAATAGATGTGTGTGAATGCAGTTTGGTGTGTGAGTATCAGGCGGTTGGTGCGTACTTTTTAAAGATTTGTATGTGTATTTAGTTTCAAGCTGGTGTCATGTTCAGTTGTGCGTGTTTGAATTGCGTTTTTCTTGTGAAAACACAATGAAAGCGCACACATTTACACACAAAATGTATTGTATGAGTTACAAATCCATATTTACGCACACACGAATCGAATGAGATCATTTTCTCTCCTATTTTTCGGTGTCGCAGAAAAACCAGAGCATGTCATTTCATTTATTTATTTGTTCCTGTCATGAAAATTGATGTCCAAATGTTTACATGTTTCTCTTACATATTGAACATTTTCATGATTAGAAGGGAGCAGAATTGAAGAATAGAATTCTTATAATTTGCTGCTCCCTTTTAAAAATTGCATTTATATTTCTCACACCATCACCTGTGCTCAGATTTCACAATGTACAGTTCCAATACACAGTAAATACATTCCAGTAATTTAATACATACATTCCATTCAACAGTCAAGTTTGTACAAACTAATTTGTTTAGCTTTATACATCCGTTTAAATTGAATAATATTTTGACAACTTTTTAACTGATTCTCCACATTTTTACTCCTGCTATAGACAAACACTTTTGCTTTAGTGTTGTTCGAACAATCTGTTGTTTGAAATCAAATTTTCTCCTATGATTTTCATCTCCTGTGATAAAAATAAAAAGCTTTTGTAGGTCTTTTGGTAAATCTCTGTTTCTGGCTTTAAACATAACTAATAAGGTCTGCAATTCAATTAAATTTTTACGTTTTAATAAGCCTGACTTAATAAAAAGTTCATTTGTGTGATCTCTAAATTTAGCTTTGTGAATAATTCGAATAGCTCTCTTCTGTAATAGAATTAAGGGCATTATATTAGTTTCATATGTATTTCCCCACACTTCAATACAATATGTAAAATAAGGTAAAACCAAGAGCAATATAACATGTGCATAATATCACATGGTAAAATATATTTGGATTTGTTCAGAACAAAAAGACTCTTGGCTACTTTATTTTTTACATAAAATATATGAGATTTCCATGTTAATTTGTCGTCCAACATAACCCCTAAAAATTTAAATTCAGACACCTGTTCTATGTTTATGTTGTCAATAGACAAAGTCACTTCTGTTCTGTTTTTATTACCAAATACCATGAACTGTGTATAAGCATGAAAGATGACTTTTTGTTTTTGTTTCCATCTTCCTGTTCGGATCGTCAGCTTTCGTTCATCTGCCGCCTCCAGTGACTGTAAAAACAAGACGGCATCTTCTCCAGGATGTTGCTTCACGTCTTTCTACATTAACAGGAACTGTAATAATTACAACAATCCAATCCAAAACAGTGCAATGCAATAACAGGGAAAGAACAGGACAGGGGTTATGATTACCTGTTACACAAAGACAGTGAAACTGACGCACAAATCACTTTCTTATTGTCAGAATGTGTTATTATGTTCATGTATCGTTTGACTTCATTGACAAAGATAGAAAATCGAGGGTTATGATTTGTAAAATTTGAATTTATGAATGTGCCGTTTGTATAAAAATAATACGAGAGAAATTATTTAGAATTGTTCTTTTTTATGAGATGGACAGTGGTTGAGGCCAAACAGTTCATGTTCTAAGCAAAGATGGAAGTCTGAGTCTATAAATGAAATGACCAGGGACCAGGGACATGACCAAAATAAATGTACAGCATCTTCAGGGTGTTCTTGACAAAAACAGCAAGCGGATGTTGCATCAAGTCCAGATGAGACGTTCGGCTCTTCCTCTTAAACTCCAAATGTTGACTTTTTTGTCAGGAACTTAGCATTTTATCAAAACAAATTCAAAATTGAAATTCAACTTTATTTATATAGTGCTTTTCATGCTACATATCATCTCGAAGTGCTTCCCAGAGAAAGAATTTAAAATATATATAATAGTTAAAATAATAAACATAGTAAAAAGAATACAAATAATAATAAAATAAAAGAATTAATAAAACACACAAAAACCCAACACATACACATCCCTCCATTAAAATCAAAACAAATGAAATTAGCTGTTAAAGTTTTATAAAATCCAATAAAAACATGTGGACAAGTAAAAACGATGTAAAAGCTTTACTAAAAAGATGTGTCTTAAGTTTTTTCTTAAAAACCTCCACAGTGGCTGAAGCCCTCACGTCCTCAGGCTGTTCCACAGGCGAGGCCCACAGGGCTGACAGGAGGCCTCGCCGTGGGTTTTAGTTCTGACCTTTGGGACCACCAGCAGACCTGCACCTGTGGGAAACATCCACCAATATATGTGATCATGGAGGCCTTCTGACACAACTTTTTTAGATTTTAAAGCTCAAGCCGATTTTATTTTTTTATTTTTTACCTCATTTAATTTTGATACATCCTTCTGCTTTTTACTGTAGCATTTTTATTTTTGTCATCAGCTGGTTTTAGTGCATTTTGCTGTAACAGCAGGTAAACTACAAGAACAAAAGCCAAATATTTAGCATCAATTAACAGACACAACAGAATACATGTAGTTTATATGCAAATTATTTTTTTTTGGTGAGCTTCATCAAAACCAAACTCCTTTCTTTTCGTGTCGCTTTTCCACCATCTCTCCACTAGAGGGCGCCCCCTCCTTTTCCAATGTGGCACAGCAAATAAAGAGGAGGAAAAACGCAATTTCCTTCCTGTCACGAGAACAGACTCACGCATCCATGACGATGAGTCATGCGGATTTCAGGTCATTGCATCAAGGTCTTTTTGTGGGATTTTATTTTCCTGTATGATTTTAATCTGGGGCTGAAGGGAAGCTGCTGGATGGGAGCTCAGATTAAGCAGCATTATTAATCCAACAGGACACAAGGATCTGGTGTCAGACAGACATGGGGTCAATCTGAGAGGCACGTTATCCCTTGTGCTATCTTGTGGGGTCCAGATGACCCCACTCTCAATGAGGCACTTTAACGTTGGGAGTGGGGTCATCTAGACCCACTAGACAGAGCTCTGAACCTTTGTTCTTCAATGATTTGTGATCTTCACTGGTGTCCATGGATTACATGAAATCCTCTCCACCTTTATCCACCTTTGTCCTGGTAGGAGAACACGTCAATGTAAGGGTGGGGGTCATCTGGACCCCTTGGATAGCACAAGGGTTATATTTGATTATATACACACAAAAACTCCCTTCTAATACATGCAAAACCTGTAACATTGAAGCTACAGGCTGATATAAGTTAATGGTTAACTAGATTGACCATTACGGGTCGAGCATCAACACATTACTGCTGTCATCTTATTTCTCTTCAATTTTTTCAGACGCTTCCTTTAAATTAAAATGAAAAACCCTTTCCTGTTTTTCACCTGGTTCAAAGGTCTCAGGACTGTCAGTGGATGTCCGCACACACATATTTTCCATTCCAGCATGAATACACAGACGTGCGAAGAATGCTGCTGTTTACAACACAACGAGGGGAAGTGTGGATGAAGAGGCCGCAGGCAGAGGTCGCGTAAGGTGAGGTCATTTGGTCTCTACTGTCTGGAAAACCGAAAGCATCAGTAAAATTGATTTAAAAAGACTAATCTGACAGCTAAAACTAAATGAACAAATAGAGTCCATTTCCAAATTGTACTGGGTTCACACTCATTCATTTGACTATTTTTTTGCTGTAACCCTTGTGCTATCCTAGGCACTTTACCGTTGGGAGTTGGGTCATCTAGACCCACTAGACAGTGCTTTGAACCTTTTTTTTTTTCAACGATTTGTGATCTTCACTGGTCAAAGTAAGGGTGGGGTCATCTAAGACAGCACAAGGGTTAAAATGTACGAAGGATCGTGGTTCTCTTTCAGATAAACACTGTCAGACGAGCCATGCTGTGGTCTTCTCTGAAGAAGTTAACAGAAGAACTTGCAGGGTTGAGTTTCAATGGAGAAAAAATGAGAAAATTAGGATTAAATCAAGTCTAAAATCTTCTGAGTTATGGAGAAAAAAGTGCAGGTTCATGTGTTCGGAGGAATCCATCGGGCTTATGGACTGGAGTTTACCGTACTCCTCCTGGTGGGCGAATAACCATATGACATCCATCCGTCTTTCTATCTGTGCATCCATCCTTCCACTTCTCCTTTCATTCATCCTTCTTCCAGCCAACCATCCATCTAGTCATCCTTCAACCAATTATTCAGCTATTGATCCTTCTATTCATCCATTTTCCATCTATCTACCCATCCATCTAACTGTCCTTCCTTCCCTCCTTCCTTTAATCCATCCATCACCCATCCTTCTATACATTCATTCATCCTTCTTCCCTTCTATCCTTCCTTCCCACCATCCATCCTTTCTTCCTTCTATACATTCCTTTATCCACCCTTGCTTCTCTTCTTCCTTCCTCCTTTCCATCAATATATCCATTCAACCATTCCATTCTTCCCTCTTTTCATACATTCAATTTTTAACCTTCCATCGATCTATCTGTCATTCATCCATCTTGCCATCATCCTTCCTTCTTTCTTTCCATTAATCCAATCATCATCCATCCTTCCATACTTCTTTATCCATCCATTCTTCCTTCCATCCATCCATCCATCTATCCATCCACCCATCCATCCATCCATCCATCCATCCATCCATCCATTCTTCCTTCCATACATTCATTTATCCTCCCTTGCTTCTCTTCTTTCTTCCCACATTCCATCAATCTATCTATTCAACCATTCTTCCCTCTTTTCATACATTATATTTTAAACCTTCCATCGATCCATCTGTCATCCATCCATCTTTCCATCATCCTTGCTTCATGCCTTCCATTAATCCGAGCATCATCCATCCGTTCATCAATCCTTCCTTCCATACTTTTTTATCCATCCTTTCTTCCTTCCACCCAATATCCATCCAATCATCCATTTACCCATTTATGCATCCTTTCGCACATTCATCCATCTTTCTGTACATCAATTCATCCATCGTGTCCTGCTTATCTTGAACCGGGTCACAGCAACAGCAAACTGAGCAGAGACGGTCAGACCTTCTCCTCAGAAACTTCCAGCAATTCTTCTTGGAGAACTCCAAAGCGCTCTCAGGCAGCGGAGACTCAAACCCAGGTGCACCAATGGACGCCATGCTGTTTTGTCGTGGACAAACTGTGACCGTCACAGATCAGAGAGGCCATTTCTCCAAATCCTCCCCTTTTAGGTATCACTGTTGCTTCCCACAAGGGCAATGAAGTCTCCCATTAGAACTACGGAATGCTCTGTGGATCCATATACTAATCTTCCTCTTAGAGACTCCTGGGAGGTCAAGTATTCTGTACTGCTGATTGACCTGTAAGCCCAAACCAGAGACCTGTCCCTGACCTGGAAGCACACACATGACGACCAAGCTGGTGGTTGGTAAACTTACCCAAACCAGCCAACAGTTTCTCATCATGAGAAACTCCGGGAGAGTCCAACTCTTCCTGATGAGATGGGTCTGAGCCCAAACTCTGGGCAGAGGCAGCCCAACTAGCCAGTACCACTCAGCCTCCTGCACAAATTCAGGCTCTTTCCCACTAAGTGAGATGACAGTCCTTGTCCCGATGGTTAGAGTTCAGTCAAGGCGGTTGCTCTTGACCTTTGCCCAGATGACACAGTCCCAGTTTATTGAGGTTTCTCCATGGGTTGGTGGACCTACAGGAAGGCCTTTCCATGTAATCCTTTTGGGCTAGGCGTGGCCGGGTCCCGTCGGTCAAAAACCAGGACAAAGAGGCAGTTTATGTAGGGCATTACTTTGTTATAATGCCAAATACTTATCCAGCAATTGAGCAGGTTGAAGTCCACTACATCTAAGCACACACATGAACAGAGAACTCACACATTTCAAAGGGGTAGGTTCTTTTATAAATAGGTTTTTGTCTTTCCTGATGACACTGACTAAACTCAAGACAGTACAGGATTGATTTTTGTCATACTGAAAAGGTCAAATCCTCATAATGAGAAGAGAAAAACGCTTCAAATGATCCAAAAACATTGCAGTGGTAAGTGGAGAAAATGTTTTCATGGCAAATGTATCCACATCAGCAGCAACCTTTCAAATCTACGAGGAACCAAATCCATTTAAACGCCATCTGACCGCAGCTGCTAACAGCAGAGAAGTGGCATGGTGGATGGTTGGATCATCCATTCATGGGTAAAAAACATGATTCATAGGTTAACTGGTGATTCGAAAGCGTCCTTTAGGCGTGCATATGAGTGAGTGTGCAGACAGGTGACCCACCTGCACCCAACAGTAGCTTTGATAGGCTCCGAACCCCGTGACCCTAAAAGGGATTCATTCAGTCATTCTAAAGATTTCATAGAAATATGAAAAAAGTCTGACCTTTGTTTGTTTTCTCATGTAACTCATCGCAAAGCTGCTCCCGCTAGCTTAGGGTAGAACTTTTACAAATGACTGAACTTTCAATTATCAGTTTTGTAAAACTTGATTCAATTTAATACGAAAACTACGGACGATGACGTGTCGATACCACAAGATGATCAAGATTTTCTTTATGATGTTCTGTTCGCAGGAACCCAAAGCTTGAATTTGCCTTCAATTTAGGATAAGCAACAAGTGGAACAACATGTTGATGCAGATTTTTCTTTTTATCTGCAAGTCATTTCTACAGCTTGATTTGCCCTCACACACACACACAAAAACAAAAATCTACCCTTTCTGGTACTGTGAATACAAACCCAGATTAAATAAACAGGAATCTGTGCATGTTTTAGTCCTGATATTTATTTCTGGAGAGTGAAACTGCGATAACTGCCTGTAAATTCCAAAAAGGTCACACAGAGTGTGAGGGAACTTTCTGAGAATTGTACTTTTGTTTTGCTGCAACATGAGGAACTCAGGGGAGAAATCAGGCCTGTTGCAAAACAGATAAAACCACTTATTTCAGCAACTTCAAAGCAATTTATAACAAAAGACCGTTCTTTATATTGCAGTTTCCTAAAACCGTGTTTTCCCCACCCGGAAAGAAAACCAAGGCTAACAACAATACCGCTCTTTTGCAATTAACCCGATTGATTTGGGATTTATTTGAGGAACGCAGACAGCGTGACCAGCATGAGGGTCAGGTTGGGTGTCAGACTTTGTGAAGTCAGACGTTTTCTGCCCAACAATGGACTGAGGGCTCTGGACAAACTGTTCTGACAAAGAGAACTTTGCTGACTGACGGAGGAAAAACAGCTTTTCTTTTTCTTCAAGGCATTACTGGTCTTTCAAGGAAACGTCCAGATTAGAAAACCGATGAAACTGTTGGACGTTCATCTTTCATCCCAAAAACGAACAAAACTTTAGTGTTTCTTCTCTGAGCTCCGAAAACCAGTTTTTGGAAAAGTATAAAGTACAAAGTTTGAAATGATTGAAAAAAGATACATTTTTTTAAACTTTTTTTTAGCTGCAAAACATTACTAAAGTGTTTTCAAATTAATTCAAAACAAGAAAGCAAAGTCAAGTTCAAAGTTGAGTTAGCTTAAATGCTAAGTACTTAGCATTTAAGCTAACTCAAAATGACATTTTACACCCTAACCTCCAAAAAACCTATATAGTGCGGCACTATGTAGTACCCTGAATTTTAAAAGCAATTCAGACACCATGCTCACTACTTTTTTTGTTGTTTTATTTAATGGCGGATACGACGTCATCGATTTCAGGAAGTTGAAATCTAATTAAGCAGTTTTATTCATGATGGTGAATGCTTTTGTTTTACTAAATGAATTTTCTTCTAGGAAAACTGGAAAATCTATTTGACTCATTATACAGTAATCTAACTACAGCGAGACAGAAGTTTAGCTCAAAATGGGCAATTTAAGCCTTATTTTGACATAATTATGGTCTAGAATTAAGAATACTCCCAGGTAGAGGAACCAAGCTTGAGTGAGAAACCACCCACGGAAGGGTAAAAGGGGCAAGTTTCATTTTTGTTTTATATATATATATATATATATATATATATATATATATATATATATATATATATATATATATATATATATATACTTACTGTGTCATAACTTATTAAAATTGTTGTATGAAACCTTATCAAGATACATTGTAGGTCTATTAGATTCATTGGCAGATTATTTTTACTAAAAATAAAGAAAAACATTCTGTATTTTCTGGTAGAATTTTAGAAGAACAATAGTTTAGTGAAGCTTAGAGTTCAATGTGCACCCAAGAAGGGAAAAAAAACTAACTGCTAGAAAAAATTGAATGTTATACAGCTCTTATACAGTATTTTTGCAAGATGTAAGCAAGTAGTTTTTAGGTATCTGACTGTAGTTTGTTTTGCTCACAGTGACTTTACTTGTCCTGTCCAACAGCTGAGCAAACAGACGAGTTCTGAAAGCGTCTTGTGTTGGGCAGATTTTACTGTTACACCTTGGGTTATGAATCTTCTGACACACAAGGTGTATATTTGAATAAACTCCTTTTGTAATTTAGGCTAAACTTTATCTATATGTTTTTATTTATAACAGTTTTTTGTTAGACCGGACGTTAGACAGGGAAGGGGCAAGTGCACAAAAGAAAGGGAGAAAAAGGGGGGTCAGAAAAATAGAAGGATGATTATAGAGGGGGGGGGGCAGGATCATAAAGCAACAATTCGCTGGACGTTTATAACCATACCTGCCAGGTGTAAATCTTGTTCTAAAAGGGGCGGGGCCTGTCCACACACTCTCAAATGTAAACAACGTACCTGTTGGCTCCAAAAATCGTCACATACAAAGATTTTAACATGTACACAACACAACTACAGTTCACATACGCATACTTATCCCTTGGATGAGGTTAACGTGCCTCCAAGGTAGTTTAATGTTGGGAGTGGGGTCATCTAGACCCACAGTGCGCTGAATCTTTTTTCTTCAATGATTTGTGATCTTCACTGGTGTCCATGGATTACATGAAATCCTCTCCACCTTTATCCACCTTTGTCATGGTAGGGAGAACACGTCAATGGAAGGGTGGGGTCATTTTGACCCCACAAGACAGCACAAGGGGTTATGTATTCACACTAACACATGTAAAGCATTGCATTCAGTCACACAAACTATTTGTGCAACATTTAATAATTTCCTTATCTTTTAATGAGACAAAAACATTCTGGACTGTTCTGATTTTGACAAAAGCTGGTAAACCTTCAAGTCTAAAAAACAGGTTTGAAATCAAAGATCAGATCATTTTCAGCGCAGGTTAAAACCATGTGATGCTATGGGCTGCCATGGTCACATGTCCACTAATGAAAGCAGGATCTGTGCAAACGCAGTGAATTCTGGCACAAATGAACAAATCGAATTTCAAGCAGTTTTACAATCAGATTGCAAAGCTTCCTTTATGTCAACACAAGACAAGCACAGCTTTAGAACAGCCGAACTGCTCACAGACCTGTTATCTAGAGTCTCTGGAAGGTTATATTTGTTTGATTTTTGCCAAATAAATCTTGTTTGGGTTCTTTATTTGTTTATTTGAAGGAACGTCTGTTTGTTTGTTTTCTGAATGTTGAGTCAAAGGGAAGAAAGTGGAACACTCACAGCTTGGCTTGTGTCCACACTTGCATAAGATCATTAGAAAAAGTACTTAAGTGTCAGCAGGGAGCTGCTGTTGATGCAACAAGGTAGCAGTTGGTCAGGAGGGCTGGAGGTTTGGAGGGGGCTTTAGGCCTTTCAGACGTTAAAGACAACTAGCACAAACTGCTTTAATGGATGCATAGTGTTGGAGGGTGGGAAACTCTGTTCTTTCTACGCATCAACGGTCAGAAAAGGATTCAAAATCCCAAATGTGAAAACCAGGAGCCAACCGGAGAAGCTTTAAACGGTTCACATCTATAGGCACCAAAGCATTGGCTGACACACTGAAAGTCCCACTCCGATCCTCTTTTCATCTGTTTCCAGAGAGTTCCCAGCGGTCTATAATTTTATTTATGATGCCGTTTTTAGACAAAATCATAAAATCTGTTCAAACAGTTTTCTCAGAGCAGCAGGAGTTCATCCCCTCACACCCCCTACCCAACATTACCGGCTGCAACCAAAATGGTGACCAATACTGGAGCCATCCAGACGTACAGTTTTGAGCCAGAATGAGGGACGCACTTTCTACTTAACAATTGTCGTCATTTTTGTCTCCTCCTGATTCACTAACGTTTAAATCGAGAAATACTCCGACAGAAACACAAATTTAAGCTTAATTTCCTTTATATATGTCCTCCATCAGCAGCAAAAGGCAACAAGAACATGTTCAAACCACCAAAAAGAGCATTTTTCATTAGAGTGGCTCTGTAACCCTTATGCTATCCTAGGCACTTTACCGTTGGGAGTTGGGTCATCTAGATTCACTAGACAGAGCTCTGAACCTTTTTTTTTCAATTTTTTGTGATCTTCACTGGTTCAATGGATTACATGAAATTTTTCCACCTTTATCCACCTTTGTCATGGTAGGGAGAACATGTCAAAGTAAGGGTGGGGTCATCCAAGATAGCACAAGGGTTAAGAAAACACAAACTGACTGAAATCTGGGCTTAGGAGTTTCCTCAAATTGTTGAGGTCAGCTGAGGTCAGGAGACATGTTTTCTAAGTCTCCGATAGAAAATGAAAACAGAGACTGAACAGCATTTTCCTGGTCAATCAGATCAATTGTCAGTTGTTTTGTTGTGGAATGAATTTGAAGAGCAGGAGAGTCACTGCCAGCTGCCTCCTCTGACTTCCTGATAAATCCTGAAGGTCATCTCGTTTGTTTCGGGGTGGTGTGCAAAAGAGGTTCCTCAGGAATGAAGCCTTGAGCTGCTATCACTAAAGATCAGGGTTACGGCGGCCTTCACCAGCTTTTATGAGCAGCATGGAGGGACAGGACGCAAAGCTCCGCCTTCTGACAAAAACTGGCAGAGCAGCTCCCAATCATCCACATCAGAGGAAGTAAGTGGAGGTGACCTCTGCCCAAAACGCCGCCTTCATGACCTCCTGAAAGGCACTATGGGTACTCGGAGCCCGGATGCATGAGGCTCCGCAGCGACGTCAGGACAGGCCAAACAGACCACATCTAGTGCATTAAACCAGCAACATTTCTTGCTTACCCCTATAGTGAACAGACTCATTCAGTTCCGTGTCTGGATCCGAGTTTCTAGTCTTTACCGCCTAGAAAAGTTCGATTCATTTCAATCTCCTTTGTGAACTTCTTACTGTTGACCGAGTCATCTTGAAGCAGCTGTCAGTCGCATTTCTGTTGCTTTACAGCTCAAATAAATGCCACTGATGGGAAGTGAACCATCCAATGAGCCAAGGAGGGAAATGGTGTCGCTGCCGGTCCAAGCAGCCAAGATTAGCGCGGCCTAGCGAACAAAGAATGCACACAGGCACCGCCGAATCACCACACTCAAGGTTATGTCACCATGTTCCCTAGGTCACGCACCAATGCCGTGACCTCCAGTAGTTTTCCTCTCACCGGGTTGGTGCACGAGCCTGGTGTCAGCACAGAAAAGCAGATTCTTCCCAGTTTTTCCTCTCAGTTTCTTTGCAGAACCGCTGATTTACATTCATGCTGTGTTTTCCCAAGAAGAGATATCAGCGCAGAGGAATGAAAAAGACCGAAAGGATCAAGTAAACATTGGGCTTTGTGTCACTTTCTAGACCAAAACTACACTTTTTGTCAAACGTATTTACATTTTTTAGTATTTAAAGACACACAAAAGATCTCTTGACAACATTTGTACTTTTAAGAATCCAACAGGAATGTGACTCATTAAAAAATCCATTTTATTGGTTCTTGGAACTTATTCCGTTTACAGTGACGTGAAATGACATTCTCACTGGACTAGAGGTGATAACAGGACAACACCGTACCAGGAGCCCAGACAAAGAGCTCGATTGTAACTCAAGAAAAGCAGTTCTGTGAAATTCTTTCATCCAACAAAGCTACAGACGATACAAAGCAAGAAAGTGGAAGTCAACATGACTAAAGCGGGAAATTTACGAATAGTGTTCAACAGAGAGCAAGGAGGAAAGTATTTCAGATTAAACAAAATCTACGTAAAAAAATAGGGAAATATTTTACATTTAGAAAATTCCAGCTGCAAGGACGTTTTAAGGCCTCGCCAACCACTTTTGACGTGCCCTCAATGCTGAGAAGCTGCCCCTCATCTGCCCCCACCCATTATCAGAGTATTTTTTTTTCAAATCCCTTTAGTTTTATCTTCATAGCAATTATTTTATTGGCAACTGAGGGTTTTTTTAAAACAAGCCCACATTCCTGTTATGTTCTTATCGTATGTCGTGTCGTTTGGTTCTACTTGAGCCAAGAATTCGTGTATTACATTTTCCGAGTATTCAAGTAAAAAATGTGAGCAACACCACGTTTTCAAGCTCGCCACGGGAACGTCGTTCAGAATCTGCAAACCTTAGGAGGCGATGAATCGAAATCTCCAGGGGGAGTTTCAAATGTTAAAGGTTTTTTTTTAATTCAAGATTGTTGACCTTTGACCTCTTTCCAAGGTCAAAGGTCAACAAACTTTGGTTTTTGGTTGCAAACTTAACCTGTTTTTCTGTCATGAAGATCGCTTGGACAAAAGTGTCACTTTCCCATATTGTGCAAAACTGAGAAAATTGCCAAATGTCACATAGGCCTTGTGACCATCCCATAATAATTTCTAAACTTGATTTAGATATTCCTGACATGTGTGTGTCGGTCTAATTAGTGGATGTGGATTTTGAAGTGTTGTTTTTTTTTTACCCAAAACAGAACTATTAAGGTAAAAAAAACAAACAAAAAAATTTCCTTCAATAGTTGTTTTTTTTTCCAATGACCCTTTAGGGGCTCCGTACAAACACCAAAAGAAAAAAACACTGAATGGGATCAAAATCTCTTGTGGGTTAAAAAAAAACAACACTTCAAAATCCACATCCACTAATCAGACTCACACACGTGTCAGGGATATCTAAATCAAGTTTAGAAATTATTATGGGATGGTCACAAGGCCTATGTGACATTTGGCATTTTTTTTCCCATTGCACAATATGGGAAAGTGACACTTTTGTCCAAGCGATCTTCATGAAATCTCAACAAGTCAACAAACTTGAATCTTGAATAAAAACGCTCTGTATCTTTGTCTTTTTTTTTTTGTTTTTTTTTTATATTTATTTTTTAAGGGAGGGTTGGCTGGCTGAGTTTTTGAGTGGTGGGGGTCAAATTTCCGTTCGAAGGCACAGCAAGAATTGCGAAAACTGTCTGGTGTCTGCAGTCCAGGACTGCTGCAGGACATAAGAAAACAATTTCTGGTCAGGTTGAGCAGTTCTGCTTCCGTGTGCTGCCTGCAGGTTAGTAGTTGCAGCTGTCTGCCTTCCTGCAGATATTTGATCAGATTTCATATCAAACCACAGATGGTCACAGCAGATGCTGAACCCGACGGAGTCTGCTTCTTCTGGAAGTTTCCTATCACTGTCGCCTTTTCCTTTTCAGCAGAAATGACTCCTAAAAACCCATCAGTGTGATCTTCTGGTCACTCATATAGACAATTGGGCTAATATGTCTTGAATGGAATGATCTGGATTGAATGGATTATGAAACTCATAACTAATATCGCCCTCTCTGGTGTTTTCTGGATGTCAGAAGAGTTCAAAGTTGTTAACAATGTTGTTTACGTTGCAGATGCAGTGTAAATCTTCATTATATGAGCAGAGATTGGGTTCATCTATCGCTGTGTTGTGACCTGAGACGGAGGTGTCCTTCCTTGTGTATTCTGGGTGGTGGTGGCAGATGTGAAAACACTTCTAGGACAGACAAAACAAAACAAAAGTGAATTTTGGCTCAAAAAAGGCGGAGTGGGAAAACTCAACGAGCGGTTTTGAAGACAGACAAAGGAGAGATGGTTATGTAAGGGTGTCTCATCTTTCCATCCATCCCATTTCTCAACCTGCTGCTAATGTGAAAAGATTCAAAGTATGAAAGATGTGCATCTGAGTGAGTTGAGATGAAGTAATGGTCCTTCTTTTCTGGCCAGTCCTAGTTTTGGTCTAACAAGCATCTTTGATAGGAGCTTTGGTCTGTTCCTGAAACTGCATTGTGAAAGCAAATGCATTGCAATCTTCCCTTTACGCCCAGAACTACGCTCACAGCGTCCTCGGCAACAAACTCAGCATACAAACGCACGGCGTTGAGCGTTCAACCAGCTCAAACTTTGACCATTCAGGGACTTGGCGGCGGCGTTTGGATGGCGTCCCTTTCAGTTTATGGTTTGAAAGATGATCATGGAGGAGAAATGACTGACGGCTGGACTTCTGTGTTACCAAGGTTGTTTCCGGATTCCCTCCATAATCCCTACCTCCTAATAAAGACGTTATCTAGCGCTCTGGGCTTTAAAAGCAGTTATTCATTCATTCTTCTGTTAGTGTCTCTGTTGAAAAAGGAGGCAAGCGAGTCTGTGAAAATCTGAAACATGTTGAGTCTCTTTTCTCAAAAAAAGTCGAGATTTTCCATGTTTCCTTTCAAATAACTTCAAACTATAATGTTTCAGTTTGCTGTCTCACAGTAACCTTTCCTACTTTTTATTAATTTGTGTTTTTCCTGAAAAATACAGAGGGCTAAGAGGATCAAATTCATTAAAGGACCTATATCATAAAATCTATTTTTTGAGCTCTTAAGTGTATTATAAGGTTCGTTTCTCACTAAAAATAACCCCAAAGTGGTATTTTATTCTCACATTTCTGGGTATTCCTCTAAAAACCTGCTCTCTGAGCGCCAGCCCCTCCCAATCCACGAAAACAAGCGGGACCTCACATTGTGACATCACAAAGTGAGGTCCCGCCCCTTCCAGGAAAAGTCTGCACTGCCAGCTCCGCCCCCAGACTAACAGACACACCCACTTTCTCCGTGGGGCTAAACGCTTTTATTTTGAGTGCATTATACGCACGTCCATCTCAGCCAAAGTTCAGATGTTGTTTGTTTTTGTGGCGAAGCACAGACACGCTGCAGAGGGCGGCTCGTCTTACTTCCATGTAGGGAAATGAGCTGCGAAAATAAATAACTATCTTATTTAAAGAATTGGTTCTTAGCGTGCCAAAAAGTTATTTATTTTCATATATATGGATGACTTAAGTACGACGGAGTTTTAGGGCCACCAAAAAAAAAAAATAAAAAAGTATCTCGTAAATTTAGGAGATTAAAGTGGAAGTGAGCATGCAGAGCAGCAGGTAAACGCCGCGCAGCAGCAGAGCAGACCCACTAAACGTAGTTGAACAGCTGAGCTGAATGTTCATTGATAACGTTCCAAAGGTCTGGAAGCTCATTTGTTTGATTTACAATTTATTAAAGTTTTATTTATTGATGGGTGGTTTGCAGGATCTCTGCAGCCGTTGATGAAAACATCGTCGGTATTCTCGCTGTTGTCCTCTTGAATCCTTTCTTCCTCCACCAAAGACCAGATCTCTACGTTCGTGTGACGCTTCCGTCATTTTCAACGCTCTAATGCTAATATAACAGACTATTTTCATTCCTCTTTATTGTTTTATCTTGAAACGGGACGTATCACCTGCAGGAGGGGGCGTATGTAACACTGTTTACTTCCGCATTGGTGTTTGGATGACAGGTTCATGACGTAATGAGACAGATGAACTTCGGGCTTTGAATGTAAAGGAGAATAAAGTATTGGTCCTCTACACCCAAACGTGTCTCTGAGCTCCTTATTTTACATAAGAAACTCCGCTTTACTGACACTGAACCCCGGAAAGACGGCTACACTGACAATAATCTGATTTTGAGTCATCAAAAGGTTCAAAATCTCTTTGTTTTTTAAACCTATAATCCGGATATAACGCTTTTCAAAAGCCTCCAGTATTTCATCTTCAAGCTAGGCTCCGATAAACAGACAACTTCGGTGTTTTCTCCTTAATCTACGACTTTTTTTCTCGTAAATTTATTAGATTTTAAGTCGTAAATGTATGAGTTTTTATCTCCTAAATTTATTTAGAATTTTTTTTGGGTGGCCCTAAAATTCTGTTGCACTTAAGAATGTAGGCCCTTCAAATTAATTAAAACTTTAGTTAAAAAGAAATGTAATTATATTAATCCAAAGCGGGGGGGGAACTGAACTAAATAAATAAATAAAGATGAGAATCCCACAAAAGCTTCCTGACATTTTTTACATTATAAATACTTGCAGCTCTCTGAGCTTTTATGCAGAACCACAGAAACATGGAGGGGGGGTTCATGGAAAAACATCCTAAATGGAATCAAAAGATGGAAAAAAGCCTCCTTGACAGATTTGAACCCACCTGTCAGCCCGTTTCTGCTCTGACTTAATCATCATGGTGAAATGGCTTTTGTCTTCAACCTTTCTTGCCCCAGAAATGCTCTGGAAATCATCGCCTCCTCTTTTCTGACTACTGCCCATCCACCTCAGCTGCTCTCCTCCCGTCCCTCCACCTTTCCTCCTCCGCCCTGTCTGTGGTGTAGCGTCTACGTGAGCCTCAGCACATCAGAGCGGGAGACGCAGAGAGAAGAGAGGCGGACGGCGAGAGGGCAGGGGGAGTTCAGAGGGACGTGACTTTGCTCACACCGCCCATCGTTTGCATCTCTGCCCCCGCCCGGGTACATGTTGATGTTGTCATGGCAATCCTATTAGTCAGCAATCTCTAATCCATGAACCTGGCCAGGATTTGAACCGAGTCAGGACAGCGGTATAACAGGAAGTAAGCCTCCGCCGTCAGACGAGTTAAGAAGCCACCTTGGCACCAATTCCTGTTTTGGATCTTTTGTTTGTTTTCTGTCGAGTTTGGGAGAAAACAGTGATCCAGAAGTCATCGCTTTAATAAACTCTCATGAATCAAATCAAATCAAACTTTAATTATAAGCACTTTTCCTTTTCAGCAGCACCGCAAAGCGCTAAAATGATTAAAAATGAAAATATAAAAACACACAAACACCCTCCATCCCCCCGAGCCCCAACATTATCAAACATGAAATGACGTTTGAATAAAACTCAAAGTAGAAATAAAAATAGAACTTGAAGTGGAATTTGAACGCAGTATAAAGGTTTTTAACAGAAAAAGCAGAACATTGCAGATATATTTTGTTTTCAAATGAAAGAATTGATTCTTAACGGTGCGAAGAGTTTCTGCTGTGCTGCTGCTTAGTGGACTTCATTGAAAATTGTGTTTCTGGTGTTTTTAACGTGTTCCTGGGACATTTTCTGATGACTTGTATGAAGAAAATTGAGCTCAAAAAACATTTAGGATAAAACATTTTATTCATTTTTATTTCCGGTGCTTCCTCAGCTGGAACCTCTCCCTCTGGGTGCTGCTGCTCAGCCACTGTGGCTCTAGATGGGGACCTGCATCACCGCTTAGCTGTGGTGGAGCGGTCCCCGCCTGTGGTGCTGCATTTGGCTGTCTATGCGGCTGCTCACGGAGGGGGGGGTTCCGATTACCAGCTTTTCCAGCATCATGTTTTTGTGCTCAGCCTATTTCTCCTTGTCTTTTCCCATCAGTTAGAGGGTGGGAGGTGTGAAAGGATTGGGGGGCTAGGTACGGGAAGGGGGGCCCTATTTATTTAATTATTTTTTATTTATTTTTTAATCGTCAATGCTTGTTTTTATATTTTGTTGTGTTTTAAAGTAAAGCACGTTGTGTTATATTAATATTGAATGAAAAGTGCTTTATAAATAAAGTTTGATTTGATTTGATTTGATTTGATTTGATTTGATTTGATTTGATTTGATTTGATTTGATTTGATTTGAGAAGGGGAAGTGGGGGTGGGCTTGCTCAGCACCAACAGTCCCGCCCACAACTCAGAGGTGACTTTCTAAAGGACTCCTGCTGCTCTGCAGAAACTATATTTTAGAAAACCACACAGATTTCAATTCCTCACCACTCAAATTAAACTTTATTTGGAGAAATTTCATTCCAAAACGTAAAAAAGTGAAACTTTTCATAAATCAAATGATACATTTCTGCATTTAAAACTGATTGAAAAGATGTGTTTTACCTTAAAACAACTTTAGTTGAAACTTTTTATTGAATTTGATGAATCAGTTTACTGAAGATGTGGTAGATTTGGAGCAATCATCCAAGTTTTTTTTTTTTAGTTTTTTTTTTTTGCAGAGTGGCTGCAAGAAAACATGCAACTCAGGATTCCTTCCTGTAAAGTTAGTAGCTCAGGAACAACAGATGCCTCTGCAGAGAAAGGCCAACTGGGACGCCGGAGCCTGAAGCCACAGCAGCAGCCAACACACACAACAGGAGACAAGGTTGTGGTCTGCAGCTTCTACACGTTCCTCTAAATAAAGATGAATGTGCCAGCGTGTCAGGACGACTCACATGACAGAGGCGTGCACGTGATGACTGAAGAAGGCTGCGCTGTAATCGGGAAAACTACTCAGACTTTTTTTAATCTGCTCCGACCCATTCAAGGCCCGCTGAAAGACGCATCCGCCCTGTTCACAGCAGAAATCTCTCCCTCAAAGGCCGCTGCATCAGCTTTCACTCTGCCACACCTATAATGACGATCACACGCGCTTCTCAAAGCAGAGCAGGAAGCATGTACGCTCAACCTCAGCAGAACTCACTGAATGTAAGATTCCAAGTGAAACCTACAGGGAATTTCTGAGCCGTTACAACATCAGATTCCTGCAAAAGGGTTGATGTTTGACTGAAGGTTGGTGTGATTCCATGCAGGGTTGGCACTGAAGGCTTTACGGAGAGCAGCTGACGTTTTTGTTGAAAGTGTGCGGCGAGGCGGTGAATTTCCACCCACAGAGCTGTTTGGAGATGTGGGCCAGTTGGAGCGTCTCTGCAACTCATTGATGACAGATGAGCAGCTGTCATAAAACCAGAGATGTGTTTAACCCTTGTGCTATCCTATGGGGTCCAAATGACCCGATCCTTTCATGGTCTGTCATTCCTACCAGGACAAAGGTGGATAAAGGTGGAGAGGATTTCATGTAATCCATGGACACCAGTGAAGATCACAAATCATTGAAGAAAAAAGGTTCAGAGCTCTGTCTAGTGGGTCTAGATGACCCCACTCCCAATGTTAAAGTGCCTAGGATAGCACAAGGGTTAATTTAGAAGATGCCATTTTTAGCCCAAATCAAAACATCAGTTGTTTTCTGGGTCATAGTTTCTGCAGAGCGGCAGGACTTCATTAATAATTCATCTCTGAGTCCCGCCCCCTCCTTCCCCTCCCCGTGTTGCGTATTTGCTAAATCAGAAATACTTTTTTTTTTCAAAAGGCTTTTTTTTTTTTATCTAAAAACTCTTTAAACTCTTTCTATATGACCTTCATGGTGGGAAAAATGCCTCAAAAACCTGTTGAGTTTCATTTTTCATTTCATTTTTTTCTTTACATCAACTGCTCCCCAAATCTACAGCTTATTTACAGTAAATGCATCTGTGATCCAACAAAGATGGAAAACAGATGGGACACATAAAACTTTCAGGAAACTGGGAAAAATAATTTCATTTCATTTATGTATTTGTTCCTTTTATTAATATTATTGATTGTCTAATATGTTTATATGTTTGTTGTACAATATTGAACATTTTCATGACTGGAAAGAAGCAGAATTAAAGAATTAGGGCTGTGACGATAACCGCGTTGATGTGATGAGGTCATCACCGCATTTTTTTTTTTTTTTTTTTTTAGTTCAGCATATGGTCCGTGATTGTAACTATTATAAACATATTAAACGCATTCATCTTTGCTGATAATTTTCTTCTTCTGCTAGTCCTGTGTTCAGACTTTCCTTCTTTCTATCAGAATCTTCTCTCCTTCTCTCCCACCGCGCCTGTCACTCTCTCTCGTAGCGTGCGCTCTCGCTGTCTGCCTCTGCGCTGCACGTGGCTCCTTTTACTCACACACAGGAGCGCTTTCAGAAGCACATCCTCATTCTACAACAGAAGTTTCCGTCTCACGAGGAAATACGACAAATTAACTGCATTCTAATTATTCATTTCCATTGTATTCATTTCCATTACAAGCTGCGTGTGTTCTTAAGTGCGCGACACGGCCGCCAGCCGGAGGATTTTGTGTTGGGGGGGGGGTTATTACTGTTCTCCTTCACTCTGTAACACCAAACATGAACGCGCGCTATTAAAGTGCGATGAAAATCATTTCATGTTGCCTCGCGTGCAGCTAGAGAGCTGTCCGCTGTAGAAGGATCAACACGCACCACAAACACACGTGTGTGCGCTCCTCCTCCTAGTTCTACACACACCGCGCCCCCTGGTGGTTTATCACCGCGGTGATCAAAAATCCAACACCGTCACAGCTCTATGAAGAATACAAGTCTTATTCTTAATTGTCTGCTCCCTTTTAAACATTGCATCAGATTTACGTTTCACCATCACCTGTGCTCAGATTTCTCCATATATCCTCCTGAGAACCGAGGAAAAAAAGTGTCTTCCAATTTTAGTTTTTTTGTGATTTCTTATCTATTTGGGCCTAAAAAAAACACCTTACAATTTTAATTTTTTTAAAAATATTTTTTATTGTAATTTCCCAACATGTCCACTGTAGAGGACAACAGGACGATATTGCTGTGAAAGTAGAACTCAATTAGGAAAATCAGAAAAAAGGAGCAGATTAAATCTTTAGAGTGATATTCACCCAAAAAACATCACATTTTGTTCTAAAACAATAAAATTCTATATCAGTCTTTTGTCACTTGTTGGACCATCTGCCACAGAGGAAGATTGGCCAGTAAATTGAGAGCTTTGCTTATTGGCTCAGCTCTCTCCTCACCACAACGGACCGGAAGAGCAACCACATAACTACGGACAATGCTCCGATCCGCCTGTCAATCTCACGCTCCTGTCTTCCCCCACTCATGTACAAGATCCCAAGATATTTAAACTTCTCCACCTGGGGCAGGGACACTCCACCCACCGAGAGATGGCAAACTACCTTTCTTTGGTCGAGAACCATGGCCTCATATTTAGCGGTGCTGACCCTCATCCCAGCCGCTTCACACTCTGCCACAAACCGCCGCAATGCATGCTGGAGGTCCCGGCTTAATGAAGCCAACAGAACAACATCATCTGCATAGAGCAGAGATGAAATCCTGTGGTCCCCAAACCAGACCCCCAACGGCACCTGCCTGTGCCCTAGAAATTCTGTCCTTAAAAACTTTGAATAGAACCGGTGATAAAGAGCATCCCTGCCAGAGTCCAACATGCACCGGGAACAGGTGTGACTTACTGCCGGCTATGCGAACCAAGCTCTTGCTCCAGTCGTGCAGAGACCGGAAACCCCTCAGTAAGGCTCCCCGGACCCCATAATCCCAGAGCACCCTCCCCAGGATACGGGGGACGCGGTCAATTGCCTTCTCATAATCCACAAAACACATATGGACTGAATGAGCGAACTCCGGCAATCCCTCCAGCACCCTAGATAGGGTGTAGAGCTGGTCCACTGTTCCACGACCAGGACGGAAAACTAACTGTTGTTCCTGAATCTGAGGTTTGACTATCGGACGGACTCTCTTCTCCAGTACCCTGGTATAGACTTTCCCAGGGAGGCTGAGGAGTGTGATTCCCCGGTAGTTGGAACACAACTAGATCAAAAACAGATCCTCGAAAATGTCATCAATGTCCTGTGAAAAGTACAGGTTTGGACTCCAGTATTCACAAGCTTTGGGGGTCATCTTGATAGGCAGGGCGCCCTGTTAGCACAGGTGTAAACCTGTTATGATGGACATTTAAAAAAACACAAAAAAATCAAGTTAATAAAAAAACAAGTTATTTTTTCCTGAATCTCATCCTCCTCTTCCTTTTCATCATCTGAAAGCTCCAAATCTAAATCTTCCTCGACTATCTGACATAGAATCCTCTCTGCTTCACTTTTTTCTCCAAACATTATGTGCAGCCATTAAATACATTAAAATGGTCCTGGTGTCCTCTACAGTGGACATTCATTAAATGCCTGCTGTTTTAAAACAGAACCCATGAAACTGTTTTCAGATCTAAAAATATTGTTCCCAACATGTTTATGACCAAGAATATATATAATTATCATGGTAAAAAAATGAATAGATACAGACTTTTTGACTTGCCGTTCACCTTTCCATAAAAATAGGTAAATGGTATGGAAGCCATCTTGGTAGAGGTAAAACCTAAAGTTCCCAGCATGCAAACTCATCACATGACACATCACTGGAAAGCCCAGGATGTCCTCTACAGAGTAGAGTAGGATTTGGAAAGGTATCTCTTAATTCCTTAAAAATATACAGGTAAACAAAATGTCCATTATAGAGGACATAAATGAAGGAGGATATACAGTTCAACTGAACACAGTAAATACATTCCATTCATTTAATACAGACAATTCAAACATTCCATTCAACAGTCAAGTTTCTACAGTTGAATTTGTTTAGCTTTATACAACCGTTTAAATTGAATGATATTTTAAAACCTTTTAACTGATTCTCCTGGGAATTCCACAGTTTTACCACAACTATAGAAAAACACTTTTGTTTTAGTGTTGACATGAAATCTTCTATGATTTTCATCTCCTGTGGTAAAAATAAAAAGCTTTTGTAAGTCTCCTGCTAAATTTCTGTTTCTGGCTTTAAACATAGCTACTAAGGTCTGAGTAATAATCTCTGGATCAGTCGATCTTTCCCAGCTTTTATTTCCACACAGTAAAGAGAAGAAACAGTTTCCCTAAAAAATTAAATAAAACGTTTTGGGGTTTTTTTTTATATCAGGGCTGTTTGTTTATCCGAGTGGAAAAAGGCCAAAAACGCTGCAAGTTTGCTGTGGTTTGGTTTTAAACTGCGCACCAAACTGTCTGGAGACATCCTGCAGAACAACAGCTGCACATCTGAGGATGGTTTGGTCCAAAATGAGCTCAAACCAAGAAGAAAAACCAGCTAAAAGAGGAAAATCTGCTGGTTTCTCTAGCTCTCTCACTGATAGCTGGCTCCCCTCACTCTGAAACCTTCATCGTTTTTCTCTCTGACATCACTTCCTCTCTGTGGACCTCTGGATGCTTCTCACACTGAACTACAAGAGTCTTCTTATATGTGTTCAGACAGAAAAAATGCTCCAAGCTCTGGTTCACTGATGGGTCCACTCTGCACACCCCCGTAGTCTCAGTAGTGCAGTTGTCTGTGATCCACATGTTTGTGTGTGAGGTTGGATTCCTTCCAGCTCATACCATGGGGCAGATTTGCTTGCAGAAGATGACCTAGATTTCAAAGATGAGTCTTCCAGTGGGGGACGAGGTTGTGCGTCCAGACACCGGCTTATGATGAGAAGTCAGGCCACCAAAAGGGTCAGCAAACATGTCACAAAGCAGCCCGTCTACAACCTCCAATGTCGAGCTTTTAGCAGTACACTGAATTTCAAAAGCACCTCCCAACCCGGTCCCGGGACACTCTGACGGGATGACACGCAATCCTTCGTCAGTGCAGCATTAGCCAGCTATTTGTGGAGCCGCTGGCTTAGCCAAGCCTGTTAGCACAAAGTCAGCGTCCCCATTCAGAGGCCTGACACAGCAACTCCACTCTCCCACAGAGATTACTCACACATGCATTGCCAGTTCAGGCAGTTCAAGCAACAGTTGCCCGGACAACGTGTTGGAGGAGACGGAATCGGACCAGACAGAAACGACGGGGAATGCAAACGGAGCTCTTCGGCCACATGCAAATGGTGTTTCATGCAAACCGAATTCAAAACAGGTTTAAATGTTTCCCTGGAATGACGGACGAAACCTGCAGAGGGCTGTGTCACCCTGTGCGAGTTTCGGGGAGGGGCTTGTGGTGGTGGTGGGGGGCTGAGTCCAGCCAGTGGCGGACCTGACTTGACAGCAGTCACATAGCCGCTCTGCCCAAAGTCAACCCAACTGAGCCGAGCCATGCCTGTCAAAGCCAGAGCAAACAGGCCGGCTCATTCAGGTGGTAAATACAGTCGGTGCAGTGGCCCCGCCCCCACAGAGAACGCCGTTTCTAAAGTCATGGGAATTCAGGAATCTGCTTGTTTATGCTTTATTTGCTTTATTATTTGAATACATTTAAGGAGCCATTCTGATCAAAACTGTGTTTTTAACATTTTCTGATGAGGGAGGACACACATGAAAAAATGGAAGCTTGAAATCTCTATTGAAATCCTTGTGAAATGCTGTTTAAAAACGTAAAAAACATCAAAGGTCCCTGCTCGGCTCCCTTCTGATGATCCACTGACGTCTTTGTGTTCCTCGTCTGACCTGGAATCTGGATCCACACTGTACGGCTGGATGCTGGCTGTTGTTATTGCACCGGTAATGTCAGGTTGGGGGTGTGTGTGGGGGGGGGTTGTAAGCTAGCGGGAGAGCGTGTAAACAGAGAGCTCTCAGCCACGGGGAGGGGAAGGGGCGGGGTTGCTGTGCACCAGTGGTCCTGCCCACAACTCAGAGGTGAATTTCCAAATAATTACTGCCGCTCTGCAGAAACTATGTACGGAGCCCGTGAGCTGACACAGGTAAAATAATAAATATCTCATTCCCACAAATTAATATGTCGTTCCAACGCAATGATGAAGTTGTCCGAACAAAATAATATCTTGTTCCTACAAAATAATATTCCGTTTCCATGCATTAATTAATTTGTGCGAACGAAATATTTTTTCACGTTATATGTCATTCATAAACACGGATGTTAGCGATACTTGGATGTGGAGCAGATACCGTCACATTTCTGTCTGTGTGTCTCATTACATGGAAGACACGGAGGATGTTCAGAGATCGGATTTAATTATTTTAAAAAGCTCTACAAAAGCATCTGACTCGTTAGCAGCCATTTTACATCCAAAGGCTAGTAGGCTACATGCTACATATCCCATAATGCATCTCGACCAATCAGCATGGCCTTGTAACTGTGGTGCATTGAAATACAACAGGATAAATGATAGGCTACGTAGCATGTAGCCCACTAGCCTTCGGAAGTAAATTGCTAAAGAGTATGTTAATAAAAGACAAGTCTTAAATATTATTATTGCTATTCGACCCTAAACTACACTATCAGCTGGGTGTCTGTCTACCGGCCAGCCAGCTCCCCGAATGCCGGCATGACTAGCAGAAGAGCTTCGCGGCGGGCCCGAGCTCGTAGAAGCTATGTCCGGTATGGCGAAGCAGCAAGATTGGGCATCCTAAATCTTATGATGTTTTTCTTATTTTCATCGAGACAATAATAAATCCATCATTCTTGTTTTTATTTTTCCCCTCTTGAACGAATGTGGGTCACAGAAACACGGAGGTAGCGGCGGAAAGCGGCTTTTGCAGCCGGATGGAGTGCATATGTGAATGAATTCAGACGTGGAAACCTGATTACTGATGCTTTTGTAGAGCTTTTTAAAATAAATACATTTGATCTGTAAACATCCTCCGTGTCTTCCATGTAATGAGACACACAGACAGAAATGTGACGGGATCTGCTGTACATCCAAGTATCGCTGACATCCGTGTTTATGAATGACATATCACGTGAACAATTGTTTAGTTCGCACAAATTAATTAATCCATGGGAACTGCTGAATATTATTTTGTAGGAACAAGATAATATTTCATTTGCACAACTTAATTATTGCGTGGAAACGAAATATTACTTTGTGGGAATGAGATATTTATTATTTTTTATTTTACCCGTGTCAGCTCACGGGCTCCCTAACTATGTCCTAGAAAATGTTTATTTCTATTTTTATTTAGACTTTTAAAAAACTGCATGATTGTAGTTAAGTAAACTGTCAGCCAGACTGTTTCAGTTGGGTGTGAAAACGGCATTTAGGAGTGAAGCAAATCCTCTCACTTTTGGAGGCGTGTGGGGGGGGGGGGGGGGGGGGGTCAGGAAGCAATAAAAGCTTTGGGACATTCACATGTAGAGAGCGATGGAGGCCGCCACATCCAGACCATCACACTGTTTAGGAGGAAAATACTAACAAAACGTCTTCCTTTTGCAACCAATAAACACTGACACCACACAAAAGATCACACCCGCGGGGGGGGTCTATCCATCTGACCACCAGCGAGGCAAATCTGCCCTTAGACCAGTGTTTGTGGGAGATGGTCAAGTGTGCCGTGGGAAATTGCCCTCATTAACTGATCTAAAACCATTTTCCATCTCCAGGATTTCAGCTCTTTGTCCATCCAAACAGGCCCTGATAAAACACTGAGTAGTTAGGAATATGAAAGATCATAAAACCCTTTTTTCTTTGTGTTTATTTGATTCTATTAAAGACACTTTGATAAGAATGACGGTACCACGATTTAGCCGCAACTTCAGCTGTTTTCTGAAAAGTCCCGCCCCTTTAACTGTCTCCACCAATCATTCTTGGAGATTTAATCACACGTCATCAGTCTGACCAATCAGAAGTGGTTAAAGTCTTCACTGCCTTGTTTTGATTCTGCTCATAAATCTCTCAGTTCCAACAAAAATACCAGCTAAAGCTCGTCTTTAGCTTTCCACAGAATCCGGTGTGGCTGCCGGATCGTCTCGGGCTGTCGGATGTTCTCGGGGTCCTTCGGGGTCCTTCGGGACGACGTCACACTATTTGATTGGCTGTAAGTGGCCACAATGACGTCTACGATAGTGATTGGTCAATTTATAACTCTCCGTTATTTGTGAGCTCGATAATAACAAGTTTTAAACGGGAAATATAGTGTGGAATTCAATTAATGCTTAGGACTGTAGGCTGCTCCTTTTGATTATAGTTATCAAATGACAATGGTTTTTTCTGAGATTAAAGGGAAACTGACATTTGGGAGAATTAAACCAGACTGCACACCATAAATAAATATTGTTTTTATACAGTCATACATTTGCTCAAATTGGAAAAATAAGTTATATTGCCAATGGCTCTCCCTTTAAAACAAAAAAATGCCATTATTAGTTATGAGTGAGTAAAAGGAAACGTAAAATCGCTAAGTAGTTTGTCCAACTGGTGTTACCGTAGGGTGACGTCTTTTTTTTTTTTTATCGAACTTTTCAAAGACAAAAATACAAACTCCAGCAGAGGATGAACACACTACAAATTACACACTCACTAGAGGGGGTTCAAAATACCCGTAGGGTGACGTCGCTAAGTAGTAAAATTGCTAAACGCTAAATCGCTCGCTAAGTAGTTTGTCTAACTGATGGTACCGTAAGGTGACGTCATCAATGTTCGAAGGACCCCGAAGGACCCCGAGAACATCCGGCAGCCCGAGAAGATCCGGTACCCACACCGGTGTCAGACCGTGGAACAAGTGAACAAAACCATGAAGCTCTGAGACGCTTGTCTGTCTGCGGTTTTTTGCACTACATCTCCCATGATGCATTGGTTTAAAGTGACAGCACAACCAGTCTCTCCTCTTAACGTCTTAAAACAACAAACTCACATCAAACAGTTTTTGAATCTTTTAACTTAACTTTTATTACGTCTTTTAGAAAAAAACAGCTGCGGCTTCCAGATTTTTCTACCACAATTATCACAAAAATGCGCGTGAGATCATGGAGGGACTGTAGATCAATACAGATACAGTACAGTTACAATAAAGTTTCTCTTTTTTTTTTTTTTTTTTGGAGGCTGGTGTGCCGCAGGATTTTTTTCAAGGTTAAAGTGTGCCGTGGCTCAGAAAAGGATGAAAACACTGCCTTAGAGGACGTTTCTAAACGTGAAAATCTCCCAACATGGGCAGAGCTACAGAGGTGGGGGCTTTGCCCCACATGTTTGCCCACAGTTTTTGAGTCAATATTAGTATCATTATTGTCAAAAAGTGTGCATTCCTAAAACAATTTAAGCCATTTTAAAAATGAAATAACAAAAATTTGTTAGAAACTGGATTTTGGACTTGTGGATTTGGACAGCGCTACAATATAGTGAAGAGATTCGCTCATAGCCCTTACACTGCATGTATCCTGTAGCCGTCATCTCTGTATCTTCTCTTCCTGCAGTTTTTAACACTTCCGCTCTCATGACAGCAAATAACGGGATTATTTTTGTCTTTACATTTTTTTAACCTTTGCCTAAAGTCTAAAGAAACTTCTGGTGCATCACTTGTGTTTATCTTTTATGACATGAAGACCACACTGCTATTGACCAACAAAAACTGAGTCCAAATCTTTAAGGACCAACAGTTTTCCAAGGTCTGACATTTAAATAGCTTTTAAACTTGAATCTTCACCTGGAAAAAGTCACTTAAGAGATGTGGTCATTATTTCTTTAGTTTCCTAGCAGATGACCATCAGAAAAGGAGCACCTCAGGGAGCTGTATTGGCATTCCTCATGTTTGTTTTTAGATTTTTTTAGTGAAACTGTTGAGTCGTCTGTAAAAATACATGAATGACTCATTAGTTGCTGGGCAGATTAGTGTTGGATGGTGACCAAAGTGCATTTTATTTCATTGTAGCAAGACCAGAGAAACACTTGTTCTCGCCAATATTCCAAATACTTTCCACAGTAAAAAAAGTTCCAGAAGGTGCTGAAGGGTAAACATTTGTCATTATAGCCCAAAGTCATGATTTCTTGTTGTAAAACCGGTTTAGTTATTTAACTTTACTTCCTGTTTATTATTGGAAAAAGGTTTGTCACAGAGGATGAAGGCCATTATCAGGTGGAAATGCAGCGTAGCAGCAATAAACTGATCATGTGACCTCAGTGCATTTCATCATAGTCTACAGCAGTGGTCCCCAACCACCGGGCCGCGGACCGGTACCGGGCCGCGGGACACTTGGCACCGGGCCGCGGAGCGGTCCCGGGCCCGCGGAAATTTGGCACCGGGACGCAAAGAAAGAAAAAATAATTTCCATTTTATTGTTTTTTTTTTTCCGACAAAAACGTTTTATTTTGAAAAAGTGACCGGATTCTCTCTGTTACATCTGTCACACTTAACGCACGTCAAAGTCGCGACCACCAAACATCAGGTGATAAACCCCACTAAAATGAAACCCAAACAACCAAAATGAGCAAAAACAAACTTCTTTAGAAAGTTGCCGTGACAAGGGTAAAATTATTATTATTATTATTACTAAAGAGAAAATACCACCCCCGGTCCGCGGTAAATGTGTCTTGCGCTGCAGCGCTGCACCTCAACCCCCCCCCCCCCCCCCCCCCCCCGACCGGTCCGCGGTAAATGTGTCTTGCGTTGTACCGGTCCGCGGTGACAAAAAGGTTGGGGACCACTGGTCTACAGCACAACCATTTCCAGAACAATAAAAGTGATCAGTCTGCAACAGGAGAGATAAGAATGGCAGAACAGTCACAACACGCCGACTCATTCACAGATGAGCGCCATACATGGAAGACGTCTGTGTTTCGATCCCGGCTGGTAAATACCAAACAAAACAAGTGGGTTATTTTTTTTTTTAAGAGTTTATTGGTCCTGCAGATGCAAAAAACAAAACTGTACAAACATTTTTATGTGTAGCCCTCAGTAAAACAAAGACTCCCCAAAGGATCAAATGTGTACAACATAAAAATAAATAAGTATACAAAAAGTCCTTCAAAACATCGGAAATGAGAACTAATCAGTCTGACAGTACCAACACATTAGAACAAATAGAAAAAAACACACAAATCCCTTAAGTTTCAGTCACTAACTCACTTCATCCCACTAACATTTACAGATATTCTTAACACGCAGTGTCATAAACACAAAGTACAGGTGCTTGGTTGTGCAGCAGACAACGTTGCAGCACTACAGATATAAATAAACTGGAAACACTGAAATCCCACAGACAGTTGAGTGAAATGTAACGTTCTCCTCCAGCGTTGAAGCACAGAATGGGCGAGAGCAGCAGCAGGGCGGGGCTTGCAAGGCAAGCTCTACAGGCACTCTATGGCAAAGACCGCCGCCGCCGCCAGAGACGTGACATGATCCACACACAACAAACCGGACTACAGCTGTGCAAACGTCTGCATGTCTGGAGCGTCTGAAGGGCTGAAGTCCTCCACGGTGATGGTTTCAATTCAAAAAAAGAAAAAGTTCAATCTGATTCAAGTCTTTGGTGATTTGGATGGGAGTGCTGCAGACCTGCATCAGTTCATTCTCAGTCTGGATCAATAAATGGGTTGGAAATCGAGAAAACAATGATAAAATTGGAGTGTTGGTGCTACGGGGGATCAAACCCGCTGTAGTGTCGGCGGCTTTTCCGTCTGCTCGCCTCGTGACACAGCGCCGTAGATTCACTGACACGGCTGCAGGATGTCATGGCAACTGGCCGGGCTCCTCAGGTTCTGCAAAAACACACGGAGAAGCAAAATAAATAACCTCAGGGTGCCTGGAGCACGCTGAGAGCACGCGGCGAGCACGCGGCGAGCACGCTAATCCCTGAACCACATGTTACATCACCCACTTTTCTTCCTGCAGGTTATTTTTAGGAGGTGCAGACGCACGCAGAGCAGGACATTCATCCAAACTGTTGCTGGCAGAACTGCTGATCTCTGCTGTACGTTTCTACTGCGACTGCATTTGGGAAGCAGAAGACTAGAGCTGTAGAGTCTGCCGCCAAGCCGATTCCTTTTTCTTTCCTTCAGAAGCGGCTCTCAGGGTTTAAAGACCCACTCCCATCAAAAAGTGTGTCCAGCGTGTCAGTTTTCCGACATTCAAGGACACGTATGAAGAAAATTACAATTAAAAATGCATTTCAGATCATAAACCAGGAGCAGACAGAAAATGACAAGTAAAAAGGTCGTAATTCTGACGTAGAAAACACTCTAGGCAGGCCACGAACTCTGCTGTGAGCTCTCAGCAAAGAGGAAGGGAAGGGGGGCGGAGTTGCTAAAGGCCAACTCAGAGGTGAATTTCAACAAACTCCTGCTGCTCTGCAGGCTTTTGAATTTGGCTAAAAGTGGTTCAACGGACGGTCGGAGTGGGACTTTAAAGTGTGTAAAGATGCGTCCTAACTGCGAAGCAAAGCTGCGTTCAGGCGTTTACCTTCGAAAGATTAAGACAGAAACCACCTCTAGGTAGTGGAGGATGGTGCGCCTTCAGGAGATCAAACCAAGCAGACAAGAACAGCATGAATGAGCAACAGAGCGAGGAAGAGTCACGGGAATGTTACGGCGGGACGGCAGCGAGCCGCCAACGACACGTTCCCATGAGAGGTGGAGAAAAGACGGCTAACGGGCAGAGAGAGAGCCAAACATTTCCTCACGTGAGAAATACTTACAGGCAGACTTTGCCCAGCCAGTGCTGTGAGGAGGAGGAAGAGGAGGAGGCGGAGGCAGCAGAAGAGGAGAGGAAGACAAGTGAGTGACCGAAGAGGAAACGTGGAGACCCGCGCCGGCTTGTCTGTTTGGACGTACCTGTCCAGCCAGGCTGAGGGGGAGGCGGGAGGAGCTGCAGAGGGCCAGCGACGCCACGGAGCCGGGCAGCTCCTGGATGGGCGCCTCATCCAGGTCGTCGATGCGGGGCTTCTTGATGTGGGACTCGGGGCTGGTCAGCGGGGTGATGCTGTTCCTCCTGATCAGGGTTCCGGGTCCCCGCCTCACCTCCTGCGGAGCGGAGCGGACACCGACACGCTTTAGCCTGTGGGGGTCACCGCAGCGTCTCTTGCTCGGCGGCGGGAAGCGACCCTCACCTCCGGCCGGTCTCTGTGCGTGTTCACCGCCTCCACGTTCAGGTAAATGGACTCCACCTTGCACCCGTAGGCCACCGGGGTGAGCTTGAGCACCGTGTGGAGCGGACACTTCAGGTAGGGCATCTCCTCTGGAGGGGCAGCAGAGGGGCTTAGAGCCAAAAACATCTGAAGACAGAGGGGATTCTGGGAGTTGTGGTCCCTACCTGCACTCTTATCCAGGAAGTAGGCGAGCAGGCAGCGCATGACCGCCTGGTGGCAGATGACCAGCACGTTCTCCTGCCGCTCCAGCTCCATGATGACCGGCTCCACCCTTTGAACCAGGTCCTGGTAGGACTGTGAGAAGAACACAAGGGTTGATGGTTCTTTTCCGGACGATTCTGATGTCAAACCCCAAAGGCGTCATCGGCACCTCTCCGGCTGGATAGCGGTAGTAGTATTTATCGTCGTCTCTCAGTGCAAACTCTTCGGGGAGTTTCTCCTTCATCTCGTCGTACGTCATCTCCTCGCACACCCCCTGACGGACAGGAACAGGCGTCAAGACCGGAGGCGGCAGAGAGCTGCGGGCGGGAGGCGCGGAGCGGCACTCACAGCGTCGATCTCGTTCAGCGCCTTCCACTGCTCGTAGGCCACGCCCAGGTGCTCCGCCGTCTGGATGCTGCGGCACAGCTGGCTGGTCCAGACCTTCAGGCCCTGCAGCTGCTGCTCCTCCACAAACCGGGCCAGGGCGGCGGAAAACTGCAGCGGGGAGACACGGCGGTCACAAATACGCCACGCGCACGCACACGCCGTCCGATCAGAGTCCCACTCTGTACCTGTCGGCCCCGCACAGAGAGCCCGGAGTCTCCGCCCAGCCGGCCCTCCATGTTGTCCGTGCTCTCGCCGTGGCGACACAGGTAGATGGTTCGCGGCTGGACGTGGATGTTCATCAGGTAGTAGACGATTTTGCTCTGGATGTGATCCTGAATGCGGTTGACCAGAAACCGGCGGCCAACGTCTATCACCTTGATGAAGGACATCTCCCTGCAGGACCAGCGGGACAGGGCGGGGGAGGGGTCAGACTGCTGTCACGGCAGCGGGGAAAGACAAAAAAAAAATAAATAAAACGGAGAAGAGCTTCCGGTTCACCTGTCGTAGTGGTCCGGATCCAGAGGTTGGTAGGTGGTTCGGTAGCATTCAATTCTTTTCTGGAAGTCCATCATGGCCTCCGTCTTGTTGCAGTCCCGATAGTCCGGACAGGAGACCTTCACTTCCTGCTCAGGGAGGGAAACTGTCAGACGCGCTGGACGCCAAAAGCGGCGTGACGTAACAGAGGGCGGGGCCGTACCATGATGTTTGACGCGATCACGTTGGGATCGTCACAAAGCGACTCGATGAAGAAGACCTGGGCAGAGGAGAGACGGGATTTAGACGCGCCACGTCGGCACGCTTACCCTTTCCTGTTGCCGCAGCAACGCCTACCTTGAAATCGTTTTCCTCGCCGAACTGGAGGATCAAATCCCGCCTTTCTCTGGTAGTGTTGGTGGCGTCAAAAACCTAAAAGGAAAGGAGGACATTCGGCAAAAAGGTTCAGGACCAGACGTCCCCACAGAGGAAACACAACTGACCGCCACTTGGCCGCCCTCGTCCTTCAGGTAAGACTTGACATCCCTCAGAGCTGCTAAGGCACACTGCCTGAGGAGCAAAGAACAGCGCCTGTAAACAAAAACAAGCTCCGCCTCCACCTTCAGCCACGCCACCGGGCGCCACTTACTGCCTGATCTTGACGGCGCACTCGTTGTCGGGCTTGAAGAAGTCGTAGGAGCTGTAACTCTTGACCGCCTCCCTGCGATACTCTCCTACGTTGAAGACTGGAACACAAACAAGGGGGGGGGGGGGGGTGTCAATAAACTCTGTGTGTGCGTGGGGGGGTCATGTTACCCACAAACCCCCCGTAGAACATTTCAGCGCCCCGTCTACCTTTGGTGGGCATGCCGATCCAGTTGAGGTAGCGCGTCAGCTTCTTGGACATGTAGGTCTTTCCTCGAGCGGGCAGACCCACCATCACGATAACCGTGGGGGGGTTGGCGAAGTGGGGAGCGCCCGCTCCTGTAGAGACACACGACCACAGTTTAGACGCCACTTGATGTGGCGGGATGACATCATCAGCACATGGAGCCACCGGCCCACTCAGGAGCCAATTAGGCTCCGATTGGCGCGTCACAGAAGATAATCCAGTTTCCACAACATCACAGATGAGTCTCTGCAGGAGGAAGTACAGACGGCAGCCTCCTCTGCATCATCGCCCTAAAGCCCTGAGGAAGAGATCTGTTCAGACTTTAAATCGCTGAAATTCATGAAAAACTGAAACGCAATTAAAAAAAAAAAAAAACCTGTCCATTTTCATTGAACATCACATGATGTATGATAATCCCTGGTGATGTGAACTACAATTCTAATGTTATTATTTTTACTTTTTTGTATTTTTTTTTTCTTTTTGTTGTAGTTATGTGAATGTCTGCATCATCTTTTGACGTTCTAATAAAAAAATAAAAAATAAAATAAAGCCATGATGACATGCAAAGCCGCTGTCTTGACGGGCGGAGAGGAATGATGACGACACTTGAAAATACGACTACATACAGCGACGGCCTTTATAACTTTTAAATTTGAATTAATTTTAATTCAGTTAATTTCCTGAAAAAACAATTTTTTATGAAAATTTAAGGGGAAAAAAAACATTTGTTTAGATTCCTTTCGGAGACATCTGCCCACATTCCTCTGACGGAAACCCCGCGCAAGGGGCAACGAGGTCGTTCAGTAAATGGACCAATGAGATGCCTCGGGGGCGTGGTTACCCAGAATTACAAGGGGGTGGGGAAACTACAGTAACAAGAGATCTCCCCCCGCTGGGCGGGGCCGTACAGCATGTGCTGATGCAGACAGCCAATGAACGGCGAGCACACGGAAAAACCGGCTCGAGGCAGATGCCGGAGACGAGAACGTGAGACGTTTGAGGACATCTTTCCCTCTGCGACGACAGAATGCAAAAGCAGGCCAACCTTCACAATAACCGAGCAAATAAAGCCGTTTTACTCACCTCCACGCCGGTCATCTTTGGTCGGAACCCAGATCTTTTGGATCCTGTTCTGCGTGAGCTCTCTGGGCATTCCTTAGCTGCGGAACCGAAAACTAACCAGGAACCGAATCGGTCAAATCCCGAGATTAAAAAAAGAATTCAAATAATAAAGAACGCCTTCGTTGGTCTGGGCCAAAGCTTAGTCCGCTCAAATGTCTGTCGGGTATCCTCTCAGCGCCGTGCCGGGCTCATCTGCCGGTCTGCAGCACACATCCGCTATTTAACCACGACCGGCGGGCCGGAAAAACACGTGACTGCTGTGACGAAGCGCCGCGCGCGCGCACGGGCAACACCATTGACATCCACGAGGAGCTCGCGCAGGAGACAGCGGCGCCTCCCTGTGGACGATTGTGGTACTAACAGATATTCATATCTTATGTTTGTTCATTATTTATATTTTTCACATTTCTGCACTTAACCGAAAATCAACAACGATTCTAGTTTGAAAGAAAAAATAGAGAAGGAAACGTTGCGTTTTTAGGCATCATTAAATAACTGGTACAAAAAAAACAGAAGGTTAAATAAGACGGGTTTTATTGCTTAAAGTGTTTTTATAATTTTATTTTTTTAAGAAATCTCTGACGTGTTTTCGGTTCATTTTAATTTGATATTTCACTCACTGAGGTAACCCCTCAGTAATAGCAGTTTCGAAAAAAGTAGGATCTGTTAAATGTTATTATTTTACATTTAAGCTTCCCTCCTTTTCATTTTTAATTTATTATTATTTATTTATTTCAAAATTGGGTTTTGTAAGACTCAAAATACACTTGGAAAGTTTCCTATTTTTTCTCGTGAATGCGGGCTTGCGCAAAGGAAAAGCCCGCAATGTGCCCATTTGGGCCGGATTGGAACCTGGCGCATACGTGCGGCGCCGCACATCAGCTCCAGCAGCCCCCCCCCCCCACCCCACCCCCCCCGGACTGTACCATTGGCATCACCACACAGGCAGCAGTCTGGAGGCATCTGCTCCATTTCCACATCTGCACTCACAAAAAAGCCTTTCACATCCTAAATGTTCATTTAAACCCAAGAGTTTAGTCAAGGAGCTAAAAAAATATCATTTAGTTCTGATATTTTATCTCTAAATGTGGTTTTAAACTAAGGTTAAAAGTAAAAAAAAAAAAAAACATAAAATATGCCATTTTTTAACTATTTTTTCCAGCATTTTTCCCAGACTCTTAAAAGCAGTTTTTTTATTTGTGAGTTTCAGGAAGCAATTAGCGGTCAGATGAGCAGATGACCACACTTAACAGTCACGTCCACTTCTGAGTCTCCAAACACTGTTTGGGATTTATAGCTTCACTTGCTTACATGCGTTTTTTTTTTTTTTTAGATCTCAAATACAATTTGGACTATTTTGAATAAAAAATGAAAAGGTTCAGAACAAAATGTTCTTTCCTAATGACAGATAAATGTGATTTCGCCATCCATCTTGAATAATAATCAAGTTTCTGCATGGAGATTTCACAAAAAAATGAATATCATTTTTAAAAATCACACTATAGGTTAGTGTCAACTTTTTAACCATGAACTGGAAAACAAACGGTCCCGCCCACAACACAGAGGTGCATTTCTCATGAACTCCTGCCGCTCTGCAGAAACAATGTCATAGAAAACTGGGAACAATTGGAAAAACCGGGGTAAAAAAACGGTTGTTATTGTGTCTTTTTTTCCCTTTTGTTTTATTTAAAATTATTTAAAGGTTCGTCATACAGGTCATTTTTTTTGTTCCACAGGACAATTTATCTGGAAGTCCTGGACAAAAGCTTCGTAGAAAAACTCATAACAAAAGTCTCGACCGTTATCAAGGACCTGGAATAACCTTGAGCTGCACTTTCTCTGAGCTGCTTTCAGAGTAGAATCAGTAAAAAAAAAACTGCTGCTTAGTGCTGACAAAACCAGAAACTTTGCTTACAGACTTCAGTTGGTGCAATTTTCAGTTGTGTAAGATTTTTTTGTGTGGCAGAAAAGCATTTAGCAGAAGAGATAAGGGTTTATCAGGACACGGTTGTCCTGTGGCTCAACAGAACCCCGGCACAGGCTTTGATGAAACCTGCAGACGGCCTCAGCGGGAGGAGCGTTTCTCATTTGGGGCAGGCGGGAGCTGCACTGTATGGGATGGGATTCGCAGAAACACCATCTCACACTGAGTGAAGTTGAGTGAGTGAAGACACATCTCTGCTAAAACCATTGGTCGGTCTGAGTCTACATTTCTATGGCAACCACCCTCTCCAATCAGGAGTGAGCATGTTAGAAGGCCACACCCCATCCCATTGTGCAGAAATCCGGCCGTGTCAGTGTCCCTACTATGACACAGGTGGAGAGGATTTCATGTAATCCATGGACACCAGAGAAGATCACAAATCATTGACGAAAAAAGGTTCAGAGCTCTGTCTAGTGGGTCTAGATGACCCCACTCCCAGCGTTAACGCTGGGAGTGGGGTCATCTAGACCCACTAGACAGCACAAGGGATAAAAGAGAAACTGACTGACACTGATTTCCTCACAATGGGATGGGGTGTGGCCTTCAAACATGCTCACTCCTGATTGGAGAGGGTGGTTGCCATAGAAATGTAGACTCAGACCGACCAATCACGGCTTAATGAGGACGTCTTGTTCCAACGTGGCGACGGACACATCGTGGACAAATGGCGACTGAATCGACTTCATTTGGTTGGAACCAAGGCGTTATCTACGGGTGACGTGATTCGTCCAGTTATATTATAGTCATCGGTTTACAATCTTGTAGGTCTTTAAGGCGCAAATGTGATGCGATTGATTCAAAAACACCTGTTGATTCATAATGAAGGTTTCATTGATGATTGTCTCGTTGAGTGATGTAATAATCCAGCGTACCTGGAAGTGAGGTGGGTCTCTTTATATGAAAGTCGAACCAAAACTTCACTGAAAAGTAGTTGATTCTGGTCTCAGTAAAGCACAAAAAAGCAGAAGCAGACAAGCAAATGTTACAAACTGGGACAAAGGAAAAATGCGGGAGGGAGTTTCATGATATGGGCTTGTTTTAAAGAACATTGTGCAACTGTGTCGACAGGAAAGCGTTCACACTCACAGTTGTGTTCTTGTCAGACCCACGGCTTGTGCATAAATCAGGCCGGGTTAGTCACCATTTCTCTTTTATTCTTGCAGTAGGAACAGAGTTTTTCCTTTTTGTCAATTCCCGTTTCATAGCAGGAATCTAGAAAACCCAACCTTCTAATGTAGAAGGTACTTCTACCTCATTTGTCGTCATTTTTTCTGAGATGAAAGGTTTCTTGTGCTGGCCGAGTGCATGCTGTGTTGTTCATTCTAGTTTCTTTCACAGGTTTGTTAACGTTTCATTTATTTCAGTTTGAGGCAAATTTCCCAGCAGCCCATCGTCTGTGACATGAAACCATGGGTGTGCCTGCATGACTCACACCTAGAGTGTAAATCACATCGAGAGTCATTGATGCAAAAACAGTTTGAAAAACACAAAGGAAATAAAAGCAGCAGAACAAATACTTGGTAGAAACAGCATTTCAATAGTAATTAGAACAAAATTCAAGAAAACAAAAACACAAAAAAGAAATTTATAGATAAAAAAGAAACACCCTAAGAAACCAGAAAAGGTAGGTGTTATGCGACATCACTGATTGGATGATGATCGCTTCATTAAACGTCATCATCCAATCAGCGATGTCCTATAGCACCTACAGGTTTCTGTAAAAATAAAAAATAAAACATTCTGGAAAGCAAAAGAAATCAAAATGAAATGTTGAAAAAAAAAAAAAAAACAGGCGTCGTCAGTGTTCAGTGATTGGTCCAAGTTCTCGTTTCTATGGCTACCACTAATACCAATCAGGAGTGAGCTTGTTGGACGGCCACACCCCTAACGCTTGGAAACAGCCTCGAGAGAATCGGCTAATCAAACACTTTGAACGTCTGACATGAGACCACATATTTTTATTTAGGCGTCTGATTGGTCCGTTTATAACTTGCAATTAAGAAAAAATATGAAATAAATCTGGATTAGCAAGAATAGTTACTCTGACAAACACAAATACTGAGCAATGAGCTGTTTATTTCTCTATGAAAGTCTATGGACTTCTTGGAACCAGCAGGTACTTCCTGTTTGGAACACCAGGGGGGAGGAGTCACTCAGTCCAGCTCCCATAGACAGTCATTGCCAGGAGTGTCTTTCCTCGGCCCAAACCTTTGACCAATCCTGTCAAACCCCTTTATGCTCTCCAGCTGGATCTTCTTTGAGGGCTTCACCGTCACCTATCGAGCTCCGGGATACCAGGAATGTTTGGACGCCAAGTTTACGGCATTCTGAGAAAGAACAGGGATGGACCGTCCTCGGGAGCTTTCCGTGAAACCCAACCATGTGGGGAACACTCTGCACCAGAGCCATACGGCGAAGGTTGGCGCCAAGGGGAAAACTGATTAGAACCAGACCGCACCGGTCTGCAACGGAGTCCATCAGCGCCTGTAGAGCCCGATCAGGTCTCTGCCAAAGGCCACTTCAATGTCACCAAGAGGCCTGCAGCAGCTTTTCTAAACCAGGACTCGTTACCCAACCCGCCTCACTGATCTGATTTAAACCCACTCCAGGGGCATCTCTTCATGACGTCGGGCCCTCGGGGGCCCTCTTGGCTCACTTACATAAGTCCTGAATGAGGCTGAGGCTCCGTTCACTGTCCTAGTCCCCTCCATAATCAAGCAGGGCTATGTTAGGACCGCCAAAACCCCCCAGAGAGGCAGAACCCAAACACAGGAGCCCAATGCATGTCAGGCGAGAATCAGAAGGCAGAAGTAGGCTTCTTGGAAAGTGGAAACTGCACATAAACGGCGTTAAAGCTTTTATTTTGACATATTTTTCAAATGACAGGGGGGGAAAAACTACATTTTACAGTTCTGACCACAGAGACGCTGCTGTTCAGGAAATATAAAAAAAGAAAAACAAAATAGATTTTATGTACAAGTCGATGAACGAGGAGGAGGAAGATGATGATGGCTGACGCCGGCGCCGATCGCAGGGACTCGTCAGACCTGCTCTCCCAGATCCAAAATCCGGAACTTGTCCAGGTTGTAGAAGCAGGCTTTGACGACTCTCCCGCCAAAATACCGGCCGTTCAGATCCACCACGGCTGCAGGAAGGACAGGATGCAGGCAGATTAATGTCAACGTGAAAGCAAATGGTGCAGAACTCATGCTTTAAAAAGAAATGCAGATCGGATGCTCCGACCCGAACATGAGCTCATGAAGCAGCCATGGTTGGTGTGCAGCGGTGCTTCCTAGAACCGGCTTTTAATTGGAAAAACCAACAATAAAAGCCTGTTTGTTTCAGCTGAAACGATTCATGGACCAACTCAATTCTTGGAAAGGATGTGATTCTTTCTGGTCCACTTTCTGTTTACGGTAATGCGGAAATTGAAATGAATTGGTTTCACTTCTGAGGAGGGAATGTGACGACACACGCCTGTCCCGCGTCTCATCCGAGCTCCAGGCTGCTCGACATTACCGCACATTCCATCCTCTGATAATGTTTGGCTGGTTTAGCCATCCTTTTGTCAGAGACATTTTCAGCCAACTCCATTCTGGATGAAGCCCATCTGCTGATCTATTCAATCATGTAGTTGTAGAGTTAGACAAGCTTATTCTCTCTCAGAGTTCTGGTTCATCGCCTGTCCGTCCTGGGGGAGGATCCCTCCTTCACGTGGACACCCCTGAGGTTTCTTCTGTTTTTCTCCTGGAATTGTTTTTTTTCTCACAGAGAAGAAGCGTCTAAGGGCAGACATGCCCAGTTTAGTCAGTTTACTTTAGTTTAGTTTAGTTAACGTCACACTACAGTAGCCCCACTAGGACAATCTGCGCGGCGTCCAGATCTGCTAGGCCTCCTCTTCCTTTTGTAACCTAAAGTTCTTTTCCCTCATAAGTCGCGTCTGACATTATTCTTTGTAGTGTTTCTAGAGAGATTTTGCCACAACCCACTTTGTAAAAAGATCTGCTGCCGTTAAAATGAACCGGCTGCTCTGATCAGAGAACCGTGTCTCTGATCAGAGCAGCCGGAGTCTCAAAGCTTCGCGTTTGCAGGCAGGGACGGTGCTTTGGTTCAGTGTTCAGTCCGTAGAAGGGTCGGGGACCGTAGTCCGTACGGCTGCAATGCACTTAATTGTAAAAAATACTAAAAGCATGTTAAGAAGATAATCTCACTCTGTGTTGGAGCTCTGTTTGTTTACAACGGACTTCATAATTTCTTCTTCTATGGTAGTATAGTCATTAGTCCATCACTATCTGACGCATCACCGGACCAACGGACAGCCAATCACATCATGCGGCATCAGCACTAGTCTCAGGACCCCGAACGGTTGTTGCAGACTGAATGGTTATGGTACCTACAGCGCTTTTCTCTGCTCCAGAATCCGCTGGAACTACAGTCATCACGTGAGCGAAGCTTCAGGGGTAAATTAGCCTGATAGGTCGAAAAAAATCATCACAAAGGGCTTTAGAGTGACTTCTAGAAGTATTGTGACGTATCGTTTGGCGTTGCTCCATGTCCAAACATGCTTCACCTGAAGCTGCTGCACATTTGGAGCTGCAGTCCGTCTGTCTGACGGCTCGTTTCCTCTCATCCGTTTGTGTTTTGGTGTTTAGAGGACGGAGACAACAGGAAGTGGAGCAGGATGGTGGGGACAAACTGGCAGGTTTGTGCTCGGGTCCAGTCGGAAGAGACGAAGGAACTGGCAACGTGAAACAGTAAAGTCTTTTCCCGAAATGTGATCCCAATGTGTCCTGTGAGGGAACGGCCAACTGTCCAGGCTGTAAGCCACCTTTGCCCAGCAGTAACTAGGATAGGCTCCAGCAACCTAGAAGCAGAAATCCTAAAGCTCGGGATTTTAAAAGCAATTCAGACACTGAGGATGGTTTATTAACAAAAATGTATTAAAAATACTTTCTTTTTTTCCACGTGAAAAATCGCTCAAACGCAATGCATTGTGGTCTATATTCACCAATCTAGTGAGCAGTGATGCAGAATGTTTTTTTATTTGCTGGGACTTTCCAGGGCACCGGACATTCCCAGTAAACTGGTGCCATGCCCCGCATGGTGCACTGTGTGGTGAGCGGTGAAGGAGTTCGGACACAAGCGCTTTGTCTTAGACTTCTGGGGATGAAGTGTTGGTTGCTAGGCAACCACTCCACCCTCAGAAGTGGAGCTGTAGAACGGAGCTGAACGGCACCGTCTGCTCTGTGGACGACGATGAATATTTTACTGAAGCAGGTCAGATTCTTTTTACCCCTTGTGCTATCTGGCGGGGTCCAGATGACCCCAGGGGTCATCTGGGGTCTCTCTCAGAGGTCATCTGGACCCCGCCAGATAGCACAAGGGTGGAAATCTTTCTGTTTCTACAGCACAAACTTAAAGCTGGCGTCTGTTTAGTGAGAAGGACCGCCTGCAGAGCGGTGTAACCCTTCCCTGAGTCTGCCCCGCTTTCTGCGAGCGGTGATGTAAGCCCGGTGCCGCCGGTGCCGTAGGGAAACGCCTGGGTTCCCGGGGCCACAGATGACATAACACCTCAGGGAGCCGAGGCTCACCTTCTTTCTGATCTGGGCCGACTCATTTAGAACGGTTACGCCTTCGCCCGCGTTACCGGAGCTGTTATGAAATCAGCGCGCGGCGCCTGGAGCGCCCGCCCGCCCGCCCACGACAGTCACCTTTGATGGCGGACTCCACCCTCTCGAACTCCAGGAAGATCCTGACCGCCTCGTCGTCGGGAACCTCTGCGATCTGACAGGAGAGCAGAAGTCTTTCAGGCGCCTTTTCAAACCCCCCCTCTTCCCCCCACCGTCCGGGACGCTCCGTCTCACCTCAAATATGACACATTTCACCACTTTGCCGTATTTCTCGCACTCCTCCTTCGTCTCTCCTTCCAGGTCTTCGTCCACCTCCCCCCGGCCCACCATGTTCTGCAAAACACGAGGCGGTTTTCAGCTCACAGGGAAGCCCTGCGGACGCTGAACGGACGGGAGATCGGACCACCAACCCGCAGCAGAACCACTTTGGTGGGATTCTTCAGGATCTCCGTGAGCGGGTTCGACTCAGACTTTTTGGAAGCATCCGCTGACGGACGGAGGAAGAAAACAAACAAACAAACAAACGGTTATTACAAACAGATGAAGGCAAATGCTGATGTGAGAACGAAAGGGGTGGATGACGGGAACATTTTTCGACAGCGAGCTAAACAACAGGAAGCATCACTGTAGAGACCCACTCCGATGACAGAGGAGGCAGTTAAAGACAACTAGAAGGAGCCAATACTTTACTTCTGAATGAAAATGAAACTCTAAAGGTAATAATTGGCAAAAAGTAAAGACAGAAATGATCAAAGTTGACCATAAATAAAGTGAAAACAGCACAATAACAATCCTGAAAAACGCCAGAGCCGGGTATCGAACCAGCGAGCTTCTGCACCAAGGATTCCCCAAGTGTTTCAATGGAGGCAAAAATCCTGGAAATCCTGGAATGTCTGGAAAACTTCAAGGATTTGAAGGACCAAAAGTCACAGCTGGAAAAAGCTGAAATGGCTGAATATTTGAGAAGTTGAAACAAAATTGCAGAAGGAGATAAACTGCAAAAAATGGTGGAAGACACTAAAATAAAGAAGGAGAAACAGGAAAACGATGGTTGAAGGATTTATAGCAGTCAACCAACTAAGGTTGAGATTGCATTTGTGAGTATTTCTTTATTCAAATCGTTAACAAAAAAAACTTCTTGGAAGAAGATCCTATTGGTGACGCAGAAGCTACCATTTGAATTCTGATGCGTCTTTCTTTCCCTCGTCTGAGCTGCCGCCCCCCCTCAGAACCGAACGGCTGGACACCGGTAGTGTTAGGTTGGGGGGGGAGGGGCTGTAAGCTTTGGTGGGAGAGTTTAAACAAAGCACTCAGAGGGGGAAAGGGGCGGGGTTGCTTCAAACCAAGATTCCCGCCCACGACTCTTAGTGGGGTTTAAAAAAACAGAGAAATAAAACAATCAAAATACAAAGTCGTGTTCTGGTTAAAATCCGAGACCCCACATAGTCTTTGAGGGGTTAAGGAGCACTGAGGGAATTCAGACAGAAAACCTCCCATCGGCCTCTCTGACCAATCCTCTGCCTCTTGGCGCCTCTGGGCATTCTGGGTAGTGTAGTCAAACACAATAAGGATGGAGCCTGAACCATGTGACGCTATGCAGATGATAAAGGACACTTGGAAAGCCATGAACCCGCTTATACCACAGTCAATTACAACAGAAATACATTTTCAACCAGTTTTAGGAATTTATTCTTGTTATTCTTTTCTGTTTGGATCGTGGACTATTTGTGAGCCCCTCCGACCTCCGACCTCTGACCTGGACTGCAGCAGCGGAGGGAAGCGATAAATATGCTGATGGTCACGACGGGTTGAATAAAGCATCAGATCAGAGAGAAGGTTCACGTCTTACCGCTTGTTTTGTCCAGATGATGAAGCTAAAGGTTGCTTTAGAGAAGCCGGCGCAGTGATACAGAAGATTTAAGCTAGGTGACCAGATCTACTTTTTTAGGTGTTCGTTATCACGTGTTAATCCACACCCAGCAGCCAATCAGAATTGAGAATTCCCCCGGACCATGGCGTGATTAATGATATAAGACACCAACCCCATAACCAGCCGGATCATCCAGTCGGTTCCTCGTTTCCCATTTCTCTAACGTTCTCAGACTTTCTTTTATCCCTTTTCTCTGCTGTTCTTGTGTTTCTACTTCAACACTCCGATCAGCTCAGAAGAAATGAGGTCACATTCGGGACGAAACAGCTGACTGGAACGCTGAAAGGTTTTAGGAGAATCTGGATGTAAAGGACAGCCTAACACGCCTCCGTTTGCTGTTCTGGCTGGATGTGCTTGTTAAAAACGCAACAAACACAAAAACGATGCAGGCATGAGGAGCAAACACAAGCTGGAGGCGCGCCTCCTTATCTGGGAGAAAGAAAAAGACCTGTTCTGACCTGCAGCGCCCCCGCCTGGTATTTCTGCTGCCCCCGCCTGGCTGGAGCCCGCTGCTCACATTCAGAGGACACACAGAAACATGGTCACTTTTGGAGTTGCACAGGTCAGTCTGTGCTGAACCACGAGAGAGGAGGTAGAACAGAAGACCCACGTTTCTCTGCAGCGTCGCCGATGATGATCTTCCCGCCCCTCTTGCTGGTCTTCTCCACGGACAGAGCCGTGCTCAGGCCCTGCTCGTGCTTCCCCAGGCCTTGGCCTTCTTTGAACCCATACTTCTGCATGATCTTATGGGCCACCGTACCTCTGAGAGGGGAAAAAAAGAAGGAGAAGAAAAAAACTCCTATTCTCTCCGGGAGTCTGTAAACGTTTGGAGTCACGGGGTTCAACGCACCCCATGTTGGCCAGGAAAGAGCTGGTGGGTCCCGGCGGGGAGCGGGGCCGGTCCGAGTCCTCGTACATCGGGGGAGGGATGGCCACTTTAGGGCCTCTGGAGGGCCGACCTTCATCCTCATATGAGAAGGAAGAGGAGCCTAAAGGCGGAGAGACAACAGGAGGCTTCAGTTTGCAGGAGGACGATGAAGCATCAGTGTAAAGACAATGCTGCCCCCTACTGGACAGAATCAGAACAGCATCCCATCAGTGAGCGGATCAAAACAAAACTATTTCTGGATCCAAAAGGATGTCATCATTCACCTTCATCCTCAAAAAAACAAAACATGAATCTAATAACTGCAGCAAACTCTGCTTCATCCAGAAACGCAGAGAAGCTTACCGTCTCTGTCGACCAGCGATGAAGGGGGCGCGATGGCGGCTCCGCCCATACCTGACAGGGAAAGATGAGAGTTTTAGCCTCCTGGAATACCTTTCAGAGCTTAGATAGAGTCAAATGCAGCAAAACGCTGGTGAGATGGTGCCCCCAAAGCAACGGTTGGACCGTCCACCTGGTGGGGGCTCCTTCCAGGACGGCTCAGCGACTGCATGATGTCACAAGCGTTCCTGTGTTTTGGGGGTCCGTCTCTTTTCAGTCCACCTCAGTCAAAGCAGGTGGATGCCGTGACTCAGTGGTTGTTTTCAGATCTTTCAAACAATGCTGATGGTGTAAAAAGAAATCCAGTTCTGCCCTGAAAAGCTGTTTTTTTTCTTTCCTGACACAAATCCACAGGGATCGCATTTCTTTTGAGGTTTTGTAGATGAACCACACGAGTCCCAAAGTGGAAATGTGAGACTCTGTGAACCAACAGCAACTCGTGCTTCCTGAATTCCAGACCGGACGGTTTTTTTTTTTAAAGCCACATCATCACCTGCATGGCTTTTAAATGGAGCCTGGAATCAAAAGAACACCTGGGGCCTCATTTATAAAACTTTGCGTAGGATTTGTGTCAGAAGTGGCGTACGGATGAAACATAGGACGTGCGTACGCACATAAATATTTGGATTTATAAAACCGAGCGCACGCTCATCCTACGCATCTTTCCCTTAATAAATCACAATCAATTCTAAATGTAGCGCAGCTTTTGTGGCTTCATGACACGCCCATAGTTGCCCATAAATAGTCAGTGAAACGCCCACAAATGAATATTCATTGATAGTGAAACCATGGCAAACACAGAGAGGAAATAAAAAAAACGGAACTTCACTCGATGTGAAGTAGAAGTTATCGTTGGCGAGGTGGAAAAGAGGAGAAAAATGTTGTTTGGAGGGCAGAGTGTGGGCATTACTAATGCCGAAAAGGCACGTGAGTGGCAAACGGTGGCAGACGCCGTACATGCTGTAGCCAAACAACCTCGGACCGTGGCCGAAATAAAAAAAAAATGGTTGGACATCAAAGTCGAGGCAAAAAAGCGTTTGGCGCTCCATCGCCAGAGTGTGTCTGCCACGGGTGGGAGACACGACGCGGCAGATGCAGCGGGTGACACCCCCCCAAAAGCTCCAACAGGACGGCTGGAGGAAGTGGGAACCGGCTCATAAGCCACTCGTCCTCGTTTGCCAGCAAGTCTTCTTGCTGTCTAAAGATGCGTTCAGTCCCAATTCTTCCATTTGCCACATCTTCTAAGATCCAAGATCAGCCATTGTGGTCATTACGCATTGTGATGGAGCATTTTATTTCCATCCATTTAACTGCATCTGACAAGCTACAGATGTCGGTAATAATCCACGTGGAAATGGGAAATTGTTCATCAAATGTCATTTCTTGTTGCTTTCTGAATGGTTGAGACATACGCCATACATTGTTTTATCACAAATAAAACAAACTAAAGGCATATGCATGAATACCATAATTCAGTAGCTTATGAAGAAATGTTTTACTATGAAAACAACTTTCCCCAGTGGACAATTAATACGTCTATCTGTCTGTCTGTCTGTCTGTCTGATTCACACGCAGCGGCTCCTCTCTCCTCTACCTTCAGTGTTTTTTGGCTTTTCTTTTGGCTTTATCTTTTTGGGTTTCAAGGCTTTATTGTTTTTAAAAGAATGTATTTTTTAAGTCGTTTATTTATTATTTTATATGCTGCTTGCACTGTGGGGTGTGGGGTGAAGCTATTTCATCTGTGCTGTATGTCTTATGGATGCAGCATATTTGACAATAAAGCTGACTTTGACTATATCTGCTCCTCCAGACGGACACATTGAGGAGAATATCAGTTTTGTACATTATTTCGTTCTGTTATCTATATTATTTATGAGGATGAATTGCACAACATGCCAATATTGCAGAACATATTTCACTTTTCTTTTTGAAAATATGTGTTCATTTGAATTTCTGTTGTGATTTTCATTTGATTTTTTTTGTTTGTTTCACTGCTGATCGATCAAACGGGTGTTCATGTAGCTGTTCATTGTGAGACTTGCTTTGTGAAGTCTTCATGTTATTCATGAGAGGCAGTATTGTCATTCTCACTTTCACGTGTTTCTTCCATCTGCCGACGGTGTCGCCGTTTCTCATTTCACCCGTTTTTTGTGCGTACGCCTGGGTCAGAGCTTGATGAAGGACCGCACATTTTCCCGTCAAGTTTGCTTTTTATAAATCTCAATTATTGCGTAGAGAGTGGCGTACGCCTTCTTTTGTGCGTACGCAACGTTTAGAAATGAGGCCAAATTTTCTGATGATGGAACCTTTTCCATGGCTAAACTCTGAACCTCTGGTTTTCTGTGCGACAGCTCAGTTCATCTGTCCGACGCTCTTGAAAGCGGCGCTCGCCGACCTTCTCCAGGCAGGTTCAGAGTCCCACAACGTTTTCATGGAGCGGTCCACGTGAGGCCGAAGTTTGGTGTTCGACTTTGGAAGCTCCTTGAACCGGAAGCTTCCGTTATTAAAAACAAAAATTAAAATGTCCATAGTTTCATCTGAAAAGACAATATTTTACAGATGATGAAGATTCAATAAAACAAACATTTGTAGAAGTTGTTTCTGATTTGTAAAAGGAAAAAAAATGATTAAAGGATACATTACAGGGTTTTTTTCCTCCATAAAATGTCATTATAACACCGAGAACTCAATCCAGACTCAGATTATCGGATTAACAACATCTGGTTTGGACATAAATCTTGTGTATTTCTTTGCAGCACAGAGGAATATTTTCTGTGCTAAACTTCCTAAACGCTGCCTTATTTAGCTTGGTTCTAAGAAAATAAATCTTACATCTTTACACCTGGTTTAAACTTAGATGTTTTGTAGAAACTATTAAAGCCAGATGAACATTTTCCCTTTAAGGTCAAAGTGGCAAAACAACACACATTTATATATATTTATATATATATATATAAAAAATCTTTTTGTTTTGTTTTGTGTGTAAATAACTGACGTCAACGACGGCCTCCATTTCTTTCCTGACTCCTTTCTCCCCCCCAAAAAATACGTTTTTTTAAATAACTTTGTTAGCTTAGAATTCAGCGATCGGAGCAGCCGCTTTAAAAAGGAAGTGAATGTTTTTAAGACCGGCGGTGAACGACTCCACGTGCATCAAGAGTCAGATCTAAATCATGGATGTGGTGAAAAGAAACTTGTGTTTCGTTTGTCTGCAGCCCAGGACCAAGTGACACATGGACCGGAACCGGTCCACAACCCAGGAGTCCGCTGCTCTAGACGTAGCTTTGACATTTTATCTTAGCACGGATCAAATGATGCTGTTGTTTTTCTGTACAGCAGCAGCTTAGCACTTTAGCACAAAAGTAAACAACCAGGAGGGAACAATACTGTTACAGAACTAAGGAAAGTTCTGCATTTTAGCCCCAAAAACCCACAAGTAAAGCTTCCTGCAGACTAAACGGCCTGAACTTGACTTTGGTTTAGACATTAACGCTGGTGTTGGAGGATCTTCTGTGCCGTTAAGGTTAAAGAGAACAACGTGAGACCATTCATTCAGACTTCTGGAACGGACATCCTGCTCTGAGCAAAGCTGCGTTCAGGTGTTATTCCTAGAAATATAAATCAAAGTCACTTTCCAAAACGGCATCAAGTCCTCACTTCGTTTCCTTCGCTCCCTCTCATACTCTTCGTCCTCATCGGAGTCTTCCTCTGCAGCGGGGAAACGAGAGAAACCGCTTGGCGCTCCGCCTTCGTGCCGGTCTTTCCTCCTCCTGCAACACAAAGCTGTGGGTTTCTACCTTTTTCCCACAATTCCCTGCTTCTATCTTGAATCTGTGGCTGAGAGGAGCTCTGCCTCTGAGCAGACTTTACTTCTCCCGCTCCTCGATCTCCTTCTGGCGCTCCTGCTCCCTCTGGCGTTGGCGCTCCTCTCGGTGGCGCTTCATCACCTTCTCGTAGTCGTTGGGAAACATGGGGTCGTACTCGTCTGCAAGCGGGATCAGCACGTCGCCGGCGGAGAAAGCACTGGGAACCGCGTCCTGGTGGAACAACACGCAGCCACGTTTCACACACAACCAACACAACGTAGATACGGAGGTAAAGCTGCAGGAGTGGGCCGTACCATGAGTCCAGCGTGTGGAGGGGTGTCTGTACTCTGTCGTTCATCGCTCGAGCCCCCCCTCTTCAGATCAATGACCGGTGCCAGGACAGTGGTCTGCTTCACTCGCTGCGTCTGAAACCAACCGTTCATTTCAGATGTTTCCATCGTCTGTATGCTAACCGTTAGCTGGGTGGCATTTGGTTTGGTCCAAAAGGACTGAATATAGTTGAGTTAGATCCACAAGTTCATTGTTTTTGCTTTGCTTTGATATATTATTATTTAACATGTACATGTTTTATCTTTGTCCTCAAACATAAAAAGAGTAAGTAAAACAAAAAAGGTACGGACGGATGGACGGACGGAGGCATGGATGGACGGATGGATGGATGGATGGATGGATGGATGGATGCATGGATGGATGGACGGAGGCATGGATGGATGGATGGATGGATGGATGGATGGATGGATGCATGGATGGATGGATGGACGGACGGAGGCATGGATGGATGGATGCACGGATGGATAAATGGGCGGATGGATGGATGGATGGATGGACGGATGGATGGACGGATGCATGAATGGATGGATGCATGGATGGATGGATGGATGGATGGATGGATGGATGGATGCATGGATGGATGGATGGATGGACGGAGGCATGGATGGATGGATGGACGGATGGATAAATGGACGGATGGATGGATGGACGGATGGATGGACGGATGCATGAATGGATGGATGCATGGATGGATGGATGGATGGATGCATGGATGGATGCACGGATGGATGGATGGATGGATGGATGCATGGATGGATGGATGGATGGACGGAGGCATGGATGGATGGATGGACGGATGGATAAATGGACGGATGGATGGATGGACGGATGGATGGACGGATGCATGAATGGATGGATGCATGGATGGATGGATGGATGGATGCATGGATGGATGCACGGATGGATGGATGGATGGATGGATGCATGGATGGATGGACGGACGGAGGCATGGATGGATGGATGCACGGATGGATAAATGGGCGGATGGATGGACGGATGCATGAATGGATGGATGCATGGATGGATGGATGGATGGATGGATGGATGGATGCATGGATGGATGGATGGATGGACGGAGGCATGGATGGATGGATGGACGGATGGATGGATGGATGGACGGATGGATGGATGCATGGATGGATGCACGGATGGATAAATGGACGGATGGATGGATGGACGGATGCATGAATGGATGGATGCATGGATGGATGGATGGATGGAAGGATGGATGGATGCATGGATGGATGCATTGATGGATGGATGCATGGATAGTTGGATGGATGGATGCATGGATGGATGGATGGATGGATGCATGGATGGATGCACGGATGGATGGATGCATGGATAGTTGGATGGATGGATGGATGGATGCATGGATGGATGGACGGATGGCCGCTGCTACAGTTTGGGACCTGATCAAACAACTCTTGACAGGACAACATCAAGCCAAATAACTTCCTGTTGAACAACGACATCATCCGATCTGGGATGTCCCATAATAATCCCATATAATCCTCTTCCTCTTTCTGTTTCTGCTTGGTTTTTTAACATTTCGAGTTATTACCTATTTCAACCTAATTACGAATTAGGTTGAATTCTGTGTGTACTTTTTTACTTATTTATTTTTGGATTAAAAAAATTGTAACACATGTTTGCAGTGGATTACATGCCACTTTTGTCGCTGTATTTATTTATAATGAGAATGTCATTTTGCACTCATTTTTGATGTCCTTATTTGCTGTTATTTATGAATGTTGTTGTTGCCACAGAGATACGTGAATTTCCTCATCGTGGGATAAATAGTCATCATCTATCTATAATCTTAAATCAACTACTTTCTGTTTTAAACTGGCCAAATTTTTCTGCTAATCCTTTTTAAGTGGACTTTTGTATTAATTTATAGCAATAATATGAGGCTAGTGATACATATATAAAAAGATCTATAAAAATATATAGTAAACATCAATACGAGAGTGTTAACAGGAAACACACAAAATCCACAATGTTCCTAAAATGTCCAGCATACCTTCGCCTGGGTCAGAGCCGCCTTTTTCACTTTTAACTGGGACTGCAGCAGCTTGAAGTTCTTGGACCAGCCTTCGGTTTTGGTGTCGCTGGCACCGACACCGAGGTCATCGTACAGCGACATGTCTGCCTGGAGGCACATTCATTCATTCTTTTACCCCAAATCACCCTTCATACCGCCTTGAACCAAAACAGTGATGTCATGACAGCAAACGCCAATCTCTCAGAGCACTTGAACAAATTCCACGTGAAATGTAAGCAGTTGAACAGCTACCGTTAGCTAATTTAAGCTAATGCTGCTAACAAAATGTTTGCTAATTTACACATTATAAGCTAAACATCCGTTTTTAAACTGTGCACTCAATCAGGAATATAAAAGACTATTTTAGATTTTAAAAGGTGTACTTGGAAACATTACGTGGGACAGATTTAATGGGATATTTGTTTACCTCCTCTCCGCTCTGCGTGTAACGGAAGCTGCAGCAAGAAACAACACGAGAGACCGCCCCGGAACGAAGCCGCCTCGTGCGCTCCGGCGCCCTCTAGCGGCGCGGAGGTAGAACCGCACCCTGCTGCAGTTTTGACTGGAGTAGGCGGATCGAACTGTTTTGATGGGAGTGAAAGCGAAAGCGGGGCACTGACAGCCAGGACACAATGTTTTGACGATGTTCTCAGGCAGCGTTCTGGGCGAGCACGTCCTCGGTTCCCCCGCAGTGGTCAGATGGATCTGAGGGGGTTCTGCGTCTCCTGCGTTTGGATGGGTTATCTGCTCATGAGCGCCAAACTCTTCAAGGGAGGTAGGGTCATCATGCTTTGAAATTAATCATTTTAAAAGTCCATTTAGTGTGTGTGTGTTATTTTTATTTAATAGGCATAAACTTCAGTTTTATTTTGAAATAAACAAACAAAAAACCGGGATGCAGAGACTTCCAAGATTTAATGAATCAATTTGATTATCTTGATTAACCCTTGTGCCATACTATGGGGTCCAGATGACCCGATCCTTACATTGAGGTGTTCTTCCTATCATGACAAAAGTGGATAAAGGTGGAGAGGATTTCACGTAATCCATGGACACCAGTGAAGAAAAAAGGTTCAGAGCTCTGTGTAGCGGGTCCAGATGACCCCACTCCCAATGTTAAAGTGCCTAGGAGGATAGCACAAGGGTTACGCAGTTTCAATAATTTAGTTTTTTTTTATTTATTAAAAAACATATTTTTTTAAAAAAAAATCAAAGATAGATTTTTGTGCCACAAAAATATAAGTTAAATATTTTTTGTCCTTAAATGATCATTTTTTTAACAATATTTTTCTCCAGAGGAATGTACCTGTCCAGAAATCCCCCCAAAGCAGCTAACCAAACCTCCACAGCAGGGCTGCTACACCAGCGGAAACAGGTTCCGCTATAACTGCACGGATGGTTTTGTGAGGAAAGCAGGAACATCAAACCTCATCACGTGCCATCTAGTGGAAGCTTCCCTTCAGTGGACCTCTCCCTCCCTCGTATGCATACGTACGTTTTCAGAATTTTACTTTCTGACTGGTGTTTGATCCTGGATGACTGCATGTGCACCCACTCCACCTCATCCTCAAAAAGAAAGTGGAGAGGCTCTGATTTACTCACACGCATAATCATTTACAGCAAGAGCAAAGTCCTCAAAGGGCATTTCCCTGCAATTTACATCCTAATCTTAGCCCAGCAGATTGGTTTCAGAGGGGCGTGTGATCATCCAGGTGTTTTTTTTTTTTGGAGACCAAACGGTTTATGACCTTTTTTTTTCGTGTTTCAGCCGATCCCAAAATCCCAAGACCTCCAACAACCACCCCAGGTCAGTCTATCTACTGATATTGATATTTAAAATTCCCATCAAATGTGTTTTTTTTTTTTTTTTAAATACCTTTGCGATGAATGAAAATTGTGTTTTTGGTGTTTTTAACACGTTCCTGTGGCATTTTTCCTCATAAATAGAAAATTAAGCTTAAAACTAACATAGTTGGCCACAAGCTCCCTGCTCTGCTCCATTCTGATGCATCCACTTATAGACAAATAGATCCACGAGCGTCTTTATTTTTCTTTTCTGAGCTGGAATCTGGATCAGAAATGTACGGCTGGATGGATCCAACATTGCTCGCCATTTTTGTTGCGCCTGTATAGGCTGAGGGTATGAGGGGCTGTAGGCTAGCAGGAGAGCGCCTAAATAGAAGGATGATGGGAAGTGGGGAGGGGGTTGCTTCACGCCTGGAGTCCCTTCCCACAATTCAGAGGTGAATTTTTAATAAAGTCCTGCCGCTCTGTAGAAACGATCTCCTAGAAAACGACAGAGGTTTTGGGGTTTTGGCTATAAACTGCATAATCCTGAATCCATCAATCAATCAATCAATACTTTATTGTCCCGTGAGGGAAGTTTGTCTTGTGCTAAGGAGTCCACAGCTACAACATCAAAAACCACCATGAAAGACCGCTGCGACAGTTTTCCAACAGATCAAACGATGGTCGGAGTCACAAACACTTATTTGAATGAATTCTGAATTCTGAGAGAAAAAGAGTTGTGTGATCTTTTTGTTTGTAGGAATGTCTGATGTGTAGCAGATGTGTAGCTGTAATGATGGGAATCCAGGGTCTGCAGCAGTTTGTGCTGACGTTCTCATTAGAGCGGGCACTTAACAAAGTGCAGAGATCTGATCATCAGCCTTCCTGCAAGATTAAAACCCACAAAGCTGTCAAAGAGTTTGGATCTATAGTTGAATTCTGCACGTCACAAATGCAAGCTTCGTTTGTTTGGTTTTTAAAGCGTCACAGGCTCCCAGCGTTTACCGCCCTGAAGCGAGTGAGTGTGATGTCATCCACAGATAACGACGCAGACAAAATGAAGATCATTTTTTTTACTATACGGACGCCCCCACGTTAGAGACGGCGTCACGAAGGAGTGATCGGTCCGAGTCTGTCTGAAGGCCGTGTCACACCGCCACTACCGACATTCAGCGCCTTTTTCCCCGCATGGACAGACGTCCGTGGAGAGCGTCGGCCGACAGGTCCGGACGTGAATTCGGTTTTTAGCTGTTCTTTTGTGGCACTTGAGCGCACGGACAGAAGAGTGTGTCCTTCAGTTTCCATTGACGTTCATTCGTGAAGCCAACGGAAAAGACCAGAACTCACTCATTCATGACTCATGTCAGGGTTGGATTCAGCTCAAGATAAAACAGAAACACGCAGGAGAAAGAAAAGAAAATGCAAACAGATGCATGTTACGTGGGAAATAACTTGTATACTGTATTTTATCCGTGAAATATACAACTGCACAAGTATATTATACTTATATGATTGATAATAGAATAATAGAAACAGTAGAGCGTGTGTGAGAGTGGGAAATAGCATGATTGAGTGGTTTCCTGTGAGGGTTGGTCTGCGTCAGGGATGCGTGATGTCTCCGTGGTTGTTTAACGTGTATATGGATGGTGTGGTAAAAGAGGTGAATGAAAGGGTGTTGGGTACGGGTGTGAGCATGGTGAATACTGCTGGCAGCGAATGGAGTGTGAATCAGCTGCTGTTTGCGGATGATATTGCACTAGTGGCTAACTCAGAAGAGAGCTTGGCACGTCTGGTTGAGGAGTTTGGAAGGGTGTGCGACAGAAGGAAGTTGAGAGTGAATGTGGAGAAGAGTAAGGTGATGAGGTGTACGAGGTTAAAGGGTGAACGTAGATTGAATGTGGCATTAAATGGGGAGTTGTTGGAAGAGGTAGAGTGTTTTCGGTATTTGGGGTCGTGTGTCTGTGTGGATGGTGGAATGGGGGGAGAGGTAGAGTTTAGAATGAACGAAGTACGAAAGATATGGGGGGGAATGAAGAGAGTGTTTGAATGTAGGTCACTGGGAAAGGATGCGAAAAGGAGATTGTATGAGGGTGTGGTGGTGCCTGCAGCGTTGTATGGGGCTGAAACATGGAGTCTGAAAGTGGCGGAAAAGAGGAAGCTGAATGTAGTTGAGATGAGATGTTTGAGGAGTATGTGTGGTGTGACGCGTATGGATCGTGTGAGAAATGAAGTTATACGAGAGAGAACGGGTGTGATGCAAGAGTTGGCTTATAGAGCAGAACAACAGACACTGGGATGGTTTGGACATGTTGAAAGAATGGAAAGGGAGCGATTGTTGAAAAAGGTATACAAATCTGATGTGAGTGGAGTGAGAATGAGAGGAAGACCACGAATGGGATGGACAGAGGGTGTAAAAAGAGCGCTAAATGCAAGAGGGATGACTGTGGTGCAGGGGAGAGAGGCTGCTCAGGACAGGGATGGATGGAGAGAGTTTGTGTATGAATGAATGGATGAATGGATGAATGAATGGATGAATGAATGGATGAATGAATGGATGGGTGTGGTAGAGGTCTGGTTTTGGTATGAAGCGGCAAGGGGAAACCAGCCTCGGCTGAGGCCCTGCTGTGGATGTGCCCACACTGGACTGTGCAGCTGACCCTGGTGCAGTGTGGTGTGGCTTAGACCAGGCCTTAGACCAGTCACACACCAACACACGCACACACACACACACACACACACACACACACACACACACACACACACACTGAAGGAGGAGGGTTTGGGGAAGAGAAGGAGGGAGTAAAGAATGTGTGCCCTGTCTAGGCTACCCCACTTTGGTGGGACACAGCCTGGGTATATATATAGATAGATGATTGATAATAGGGCTGCACGATATGAGGAAAACTGAAAACTGTCCAGGCGATATTAGTGATGACGACATAACATGAACAAATAGCAAAACAACTAAATACATCATTTCCATTTCGCTGCAACAGTTTAACTTAAATGAGAGTCAATATACCTTAAATTATACTCCAAATGTCTAGATGGGGGATGAACATCTAACATAATCCATTCGATTGGTCAACAACGTGAAGGCGGTCATCCGATTGGTCAACAACGTGAAGGCGGTCATCCGATTGGTCAACAACGTGAAGGCGGTCATCTGATTGGTCAAATGCATGAAGGGATTTATTTGATTGGTTAAATACGTCAAGCTGCCAGAAGGTTGTTTCAGCACATTTAAGGAAATCATTTATTGCCGTCTTCTGTGATGCATAAATTGCACAACTTGATATTGCGATCAATTTGCAATTTATTGTGCTGGCCGAACTAATAAAGTAAAGGAAGTGAAGGACCCTGGGAGGATTTCAGGCAGGCATCTCAGCAGTGCGTTTACCTGGTTACTCCTCCCTGCAGAGGATCTGAACGGAGCCTTATGTCAAACTTAAAGCAGATATGGAAGTAAATCTTTCTCCACTGCATGAGTTGTCTAACTGAAATGACATGTTTGGTTCTGGAAAGGGGGGTTAGGGTGGGGTGAGGGTGCCGCCTAGTGTTTTGCCCCTTACCGCCTCTGTCCAGGTCCGTACCCCTACATACAGACTACGCTCTGCAGAGGAGCGAGCCTGGTGGTTCCTGCACAGCACGGCAAAAGACCCGAGGCTAAACCTTTTCAGCTAATCTCCCTGTGGTGGAAGAATCGGCCCATTTCAGCCTCACCTGCAATCTCTAAAAAAAGATGAGAGACTGATTTATTTGGCAGCTTCGTGAAAAAGATCTCTGTCTGGATCGGCTGAGAGAGGTTTTTATGTTTTTCTTCTCGTTTGGACACAAGCGGCGGCTTCAACCAAATCAAAATAATTCAGCTCCGTGTTTTTGCTATGTGGACGCCGCCATGTTTGGACCAGAAATCACCAAGATACAGAGATTGGTCCAAGTCGGTCTGAGTCATTGTTTCTAGGGCCAATCAGGAGGAAGCTTGTTGGAATTCCACAAGTCTGTCAAACGTTTGACCACCTACTTTTATTGAGGCATCTGATTGCTCAGTTTATAACTTGAAGAATTTACAATAAAGAAAAAAATAGGGTTATCAAGAACATGTTTTAAAAAAAAAGTGGGGAGGGGTCACTCAGTCCAGTTCTTCTGTACAGTCAACATGTAACACAGTGCCGGGTAAAGTGTGGACCGGGTGTTACCCACATCCTTTAATCTTGTCTGTCAGCGGTCTTGCTGTTTCGGTTTGGATCCACTTCAAAGCCAGTCCTGCGAGATGAAGATCAGGAGTTCAGCTTTTTTCCTCACATTTCTTGTCGAACAAACATTTCAGGGCTTTACTCGAAATGAGATTGAAACGTGACAAATACCGTTTTTTCACTTAAGTCTGGACTTTGGGGGAAACCAGCAAGCACCAACATGTGCGAGCCTTGGCGTGTGACACACGTTTTTACGATGAAATGCAGCGCCGTAGGCCGCAGTGGAGGCCTGCTCTATGGCTGCCTGCAGGAGATGACTTTGATGGAGCCATTTCTGTAAAAAGCTACTTTTAAAACCTTTGTGCACTCAGGCTAAAAGCTGCTTCACCTCCTCGCTGGCTTAGTCAGAGCACAAACAAAGTAACACAAAGTACTTTCACTCCCAAACAAATCAGAATAGATTAGCTGTTAATTGCCACAACAGAAATTATGTAACATCAATAACCTATTAAAACAATGATGATGGATAAATCTTTGGTGTTTTGGGGGCAGAAAACTAGTGAGATTCACCAGTTTTCCACAGCTTTGACATTAAACACCAAGCCCCTCCAACTATAGGTACATGCGCTAGTATTGAACACCGCATGCTAAAAGTGTCAAATGCCCAGCTAGTACTTTAAAGAACCTGTTTTAATGAAAGGATTTCACTGCATAGCTGCGTCTGTCAGAGGCTCTGTTCTGATGAGATTTCTCCTCAAGTCTCACCTACAAAATCACAGATTTAGCTCAGTCGACGGAGGAGCCAAAGATGAAGTTAAACATTCATTTTTGTTCGTTCTGACAAACGCCATTACTCTGGCAGTTAGACTACAAACAGATGGGATTTTCAGACCAGAGCAGTTAAATACAGCCGGGCTAGCAAATGGTGGTCAATCAAAGACACATGGGAATCCAACACTGCGGTAGAGAAAACAATCTGCATTTGGTGTTAGGAACCAGATGTGGATCCAAAACTGCGGTAGAGAAAACATCACGAGCACCAGGGGGCTTTTGACCAGTCCAGAGTTTGTTCCCCCCAGCAGGTCTGCAGGCTTTGGGGGGGGGTTCGTTTCCGGCGTGGAACAACACGAGTCTTGGTTAGCTTGCAGGAGAACCTTGGTGTGTTTTAATGGACTATCCAACTAATCAAACAGGACTAAAGGAAAAAAATACAACTCAACAGAATTTTTGACAGAAAATGTATCAGAAGAAACAATGTCTTACACGAGAAGGGCTGTATGGAAAAAATAGATCAATCAAAATCAAATGTATATTGACTTGAAAGGGGGAAAAAAACAGCTTTTCTGCTAGTTTTTATTGTAAGAATTCCACTTTTTTCCCCCCAGTTTTTTTTGTTGCCAAACGGAATTAGTTACAGAATGGAAATGTGACCAAATGTAGAAAAGCAAAGGAAGAACAGCTAATGTAAACATTTTTTTCCTTGACAGCAAAAATGACCACAAGCATCCAGGCGACCCGGACTGTTAGCAGCCCGACTTCCTCTGCTGGGACCACGGCGACAACAACAAAGACGACGACTACAGCTGTATTTCAAAGTCCAGGGTGGAGCCATCTAAGCAGCACCAAAGGTGAGAACAGTAGAGTCTGAGCTGCTCTGATGAGACGTTCACCTCTGAAGAAGAAAACAAATACGACAGCAAACAGACTGAGGGGGCGACAGACGCCTGCTTGCAGGATTCATTCGTGTTTTCGTCCAACCTCCTGCTTGAATGAAAGATTTGCATCACAGGGGTTTCGGCTGACGTGTCCTCGTCGTCATTTTGACCAGATTCCACCGCATTCAACTACGTTTACTTCTTGAAAATGCAGGAATGATAGTTTTATGCTGAGATTCTAAGTCTGAGATAAAGGCTCTTGACTAGAACAATGACGGTTTTTTTCTGTTTATTGGAAGAAGCGCATTTGTTGTGTCTTAGTCATATGGGGGTAGACGTGTACGGGGGCTGCAGGTAGTTTGGGCTGTCTGGACCCGTGCGGGTCAAAGAGGAGCGCCTGCATCTTAAGAGGAGTGCAGGTGTGTCTTGCAGTTCCCTTGAGGCTTGTACAGCCACCGTAACCCTTCTATCTTGTGGACGTCAAAGTGCCTCCAATGGCATGACTAGAATGTTTTATTGATTTATTTTTGTTAAGCAGAGGCAGCACGGTGCTTTATGCACACATGTTGGAAGGAAAGGCAGACAGGAAACTTGCTGTTGAACCCATAGGTCTTCTAAAAATAGGTTTCTTGAAAGTCTAAAAGCATTGAGGTGTTTTGTAAAACCACAAACTTCCTTCCTTTCTGTGTCAAGAGCATTTCTTTCAAACTGGCGATGACTGGCCGTTTTAAGGGCCTGAGCATGCGTGCAGCTGCAGCTGGAAAACACTGTGCAGTTAGCTTTAGTTTCCTTTTGTGGTTAAAGCTCCAGATGATCCCACGATGAGAGATGGAAGAAGCATGAAAGCACCTATATCACTTTTCTTAAGCCTTTTAGAGTAAACTATATCCATGTATACGATAATAAATGACCTTTGGCACACCAAAGAACAGGAAAACAACCGACATCCAAACTTTTGCAAAGATGGCCGTGCATACCATATCTGCCCTGGCGTTTCTTCCATTCCAGACAGAACGGTGATGGCTAACGGGTTCACTTTGTGGTGAAATTCGGTCACAAAATGCGGACAACACAGACAGATAAAGATTTCAGGATTTATTTAAATGATGAGATCATTTTATTATGTCCAGATTATCACGGGCTGTGAATGTCATCAGCCTCCGGACCAAAAGTCCTCTCGTTTTCCTGGAGACACGCCCACTTTTCCATCTTTTCTCAATAATCCACGTTCAATCCAGGTCTTTTAATTCGTGGCTCCCAAAAGCCAGGTTCCATGATTGGGGTTTGGGCCGCCAAGGCACCTGCCCTCGACTGCCACCCAAACCACATTGCACCGGCCCCTTTTGAGGTCTCCTACGGGTGGTGGGCCCATGGGAGAGTGGTCCCACGTCGCTCCTTCGGGCTGTGCCCGACCGGGGCTCGTGGGAAGAGCCCCGGCCACCAGGCGCTCGCCTGCGAGCCCCGACCCTGGGCCTGGCTCCAGAGCGGGGCCCCGGTGACGCCAATCCGGGCGATGTAATCGGGTCCATGTTATCTCTTATCATCAGGGGGTTCTGAACCGCTCTTTGTCTGGCTCGTCACCCAGGACCTGTCTGCCATGGGAGACCCTACCAGGGGCTTAAGCCCCAGACAGCTTAGCTCCTGGGATCACCTGAGTTCTCAAACTCCCCCACCACGTTAAGGTGGCGGTTCACGGGGGAACCGCCGGGGGAACCGCCGTCCGATAGTCGAACCTCGGATTCAGGAACAACAGTGCGGTTCCCGTCCTGGTCGTGGAACAGTGGACCAGCTCTACACCCTATCTAGGGTGCTGGAGGGATTGTGGGAGTTCGCTTATCCAGTCCATATGTGTTTTATGGATTTGGAGAAGGCGTTCGACCGCGTCCCCGTGGCATCCTGTGGGGGGTGCTCTGGGAGTATGGGGTCCGGGGAGCCTTACTGAGGGCTGTCCGGTCTCTGTATGACCGGAGTAGGAGCTTGGTTCGCATAGCCGGCAGTAAGTCAGACCTGTTCCCAGTCCACGTACCCAGTCTGGTTTGGGGACCACAGGATTTCCTCTCTGCTTTTTGCAGATGATGTTCTCCTGTTGGCTTCCTCGGACCGGGACCTCCAGCGTGCATTGGAGCGGTTTGCGGCAGAGTGTGAAGTGGCTGGGATGAGGGTCAGCACCGCTAAATCTGAGGCCATGGTCCTTGACCGGAGAAAGGTAGTTTGCCATCTCTCGGTGGGTGGAGTGTCCTTGCCCCAGGTGGAGGAGTTTAAATACCTTGGGGTCTTGTTCACGAGTGAGGGAAGATCGGAGCGTGAGATTGACAGGCGGATCGGAGCGGCGTCCGTAGTTATGCGGTCGCTCTATCGGTCCATCGTGGTGAAGAGAGAGCTGAGCCGAAAAGCAAAGCTCTCAATTTACCGGTCGATCTACGTTCCAGTACTCACCTATGGTCATGAGCTATGGGTCATGACCGAAAGAACGAGGTCCCGAATACAAGCGGCTGAAATGAGCTTCCTCCGTAGGGTGGCTGGGCGCTCCCTTAGAGATAGGGTGAGAAGCTCGGTCACCCGCGGAGAGCTCGGAGTAGAACCGCTTCTCCTCCACATCGAAAGGAGCCAGTTGAGGTGGCTCGGGCATCTAGTCCGGATGCTTCCTGGACGCCTCCCTGGAGAGGTGTTCGGGCATGTCCCACTGGGCGGAGGCCCTGGGGAAGACCCAGGACACGCTGGAGAGACTACGTCTCTCGGCTGGCCTGGGAACGCCTCGGGGTCCACCCAGAGGAGCTGGAGGAAGTGGCTGGGATGAGGGAAGTCTGGGCATCTCTGCTCAGTCTGCTGCCCCCGCGACCCGGTCCCGGATAAGCGGAGGAAGATGGATGGATGGATAATTCGTGGCTCGCTTTCTTCGATTCGATTGGTCCTTTCGCCATAGCCGTATTCTCCCCCATCTGCTTGTGCCGTTCTTGGAAACGTTTAGGACACCCAGAGTGGGGATTAGGGTTAGGGTTTGTAGAGGAGCCCAGCGACCGCCACCTCTGCAGAGAAAGTGGGCGTGTCAGAGTTAGCCTGGGGGCAGAGCTGGCAGTGCAGACACTCCCTGGAAGGGGTGGTTCCCCACTTTGTGACATCACAATGTGAGAACCCACTTGGGAGGGGCTGGTTAGAGGAATACTCAGAAATCCATGAATGGATCAAAATACCGCTTTGGGAAATTGAGATTATAAAACACTGAAAAGCCCAAAAAGTAGATTTTGCATTGTACAGACCCTTTAAGGTGACTCAAGGGTCAGTCAGGGGGAGCAGAGTTGTTTCCTAAAGTCCCACTCTGATCCTCTTTTTGTCAAAATGTTCCCAATGGTCTTGTAATTATGATTTTGCAGTTTTTACCAAAATAAAAAAAACTGTGTTGTTTTCTACAACATAGTTCCTGCAGAGCAGCAGGAGATAATTAGTGGTGGTGTAACGATTTATTTTAACGATTCGATTCATATCATAACTTGTAGTTGCTGATCCAATTCATAGTCGATTTTGGTTCATTTGGAACGTCATCTGATTCACGGACCTGAAATCGATCCAGGACATCTTTAGCCTAAAATTCAACCATTGTGACTCAGATAAATACCAAGCTACTGAACCTACCACGCCTCAATCCAAATGGTATTTTTGAATTTCCATATTATCGATTTATTTCATTCATTTCAGACAGATCGATCTGGGTGGATGGTAGGATTCGTGGATTCATCTTTACACCTTTATTCATTAGAAAATTCACGTCTGATTAGTGGGCGGCACCGTTGGCGTGGCGCTACCCCACCAAGTCACGTTTTTGGGAGAAATTAATTTAACTAAATTTAGGGCCATGAACTAAAAGGCGAGTCATCCATTGCTGTCAGTAGCAAATACTAAAATGCACACCTACAGTGCCCTCTAGTGGTTGTTGCTATTTATTTATTTGAAAAGTCTCATACAAGTCGCACCCCTCAACCAAAGTATGTAAAAAAAAAACACGCAACTTATGCTCCAAATAATACGGTGCTCAGAAATGCAATTTTCATCTCAATTGTCTTTATGTGTGTGTCCCATCACCAGAAAATCCTATTTCATGCTTTTCTTTTACAATTTTCCTGCTGTAAGGACGGTTAGTTCAGCATTGGTGCTTATTGGGGCGGCAGCTATGATGAACAAATGAGCTTTATTTAGAAATAAAGCTCATTTGCACAGAGTGGTTTCTCAAAACAGTCTCAAATAATCTAGAACCCATCTAAAGTTCTTAATGATTCTTTTATACCAGGGGTCGGGAACCTATGGCTCGCGAGCCACATATGGCTCTTTTGATGGTCACGTATGGCTCGCAGACAAATCTTTATTTATACCTTTTTTTTTTTCATTAGACCAGTCCTTCTCGTGCGCGATGCGATGCCAGAGGGGCGCGCAGTAGTAGCGGTGCTTGGAGAGAAAAATCTGCGCCAGCACTCAGTTTACTATTATCTACTATTTCACAGAGTTTATTCCAGCAGGAAACCTATTAATTGCCGTGCCTAAACCTGCGCGCTCCCGTCTCTGAGAAAGAGCGCGCAGGTGAGGGGACGGGATGTGAGGAAGAAAGCAGAGGGTGGGGGTGCCCCCCACCCTCTGCTTTCTTCCTCACAGGCAGCAGGTGAATCGCGCAGGGATTGTAAAAACGTGAAACCCGCTGCCCGTCACTCACTGCAGTGTGTGAGTGTGTGTTTGTCTCCACGTCTGCATGTGAGTCTTCCTCACATCTACAGAACATTCAGACCTACGATCACGTTTAAAGTCTTAACTTCTGCATGAAGCAGAAACTCACCACGTATCAACCAGACTAGACCATCAGCAGAACCACCACGAGAAATACTCATCATTTATTAGCAACAGCATAACCATGTTATTAAAAAGAATCCACAGGCTTATTGTACTTTAAAAGTGTTGAAATTACATCAAATGCTCACATTCACTTGTATTTTTAGTTTTAAACATATTGTCACAGACTGAGTTGGGTCCGCTGTTGCACCGCGTTAAAAGTTCTGGAGTTCATTGAACACATCAAGCAGAGATCTGATTGGCTCTCAGTTCTGTCGCTCAGCCTGTTGTTAGTTAGTTTGGACCAATGGGGTTCAGCTATGGGCCGAATAAGGGAAATAGGAGGACTGGAGCGGGAGGGGGGGGAATATAAAGTTGGGAGAAGCGCTCTCGTCTCGGCGGGACAGATTCAGGAGTTGCTGTATTAATTTTACGGCGTTTGCTGCGGTCTGTAGTAACCAGAATAAAGAACCTTAAAAGAAGTTAAGCCTCCGTGCCTCAGTGTGGGAAAGGGACGCTACATTATTGTATGGCTCTTTCGAAATTACATTTATAAATATGTGGCGTTTATGGCTCTCTCGGCCAAAAAGGTTCCCGACCCCTGAGTTAAAGGATAATCTCAACAAATGATTGAAAGGAGGATTCATGTTCACTTGTGTTGACTGGATTTGGTGGAATTTGGTCCTCACAGTTAGCTGTGTTACATATGGGATTTTAACCAGCTGTCATGCAAAATTTCATATTTTCCCTTTAACTTTGCTCCTGACCGGGTGATGAGATTGCATTTTTGCCATTTTCAGAAGACGACCTCGTGGCCAACAGCACCACCAGCTGGGGTGAGCCGCGGCAGACCTGTGAGTATCGAACGTCCTTCTTTCCTTCCTGGTTAGTGCAGACAACGCTCGCATGCGGGCGCTTTCAGTTTGCTTTGATACTAAAGCGCTCCGGTGTGGAGGCCGCTCCGGTGTCTACGTGCGCACAGTTCTGTGTGCATTTTTTATGGTGTCTGTTCCGACGTGTGAATGTATGGTAGTATTAAGAAGCAGTACAATACATACTGTGCTATCCTATGACCCCACCCTTACAGTGACGTGTTCTCCTACCATGACAAAGGTGGATAAAGGTGGAGAGGATTTCATGTAATCCATGGACACCAGTGAAGATCACAAATCATTGAAGAAAAAAGGTTCAGCGCACTGAATAGTGGGTCTAGATGACCCCACTCCCAATGCTAAAGTGCCTAGGATAACGTGCCTCCGAGGCACGTTAACGTTGGGAGTGGGGTCAGCACAAGGGTTATATAGACTTTTCATTGGAAGTGGTCACTTGAACTGGAATTGTCAAAGAAGGTGTGAACTTAGCATGAGAGCAGCACAACTTAAAGCCCAAATACCAAGTTGTTCTCTTAGACTTTACCCAGAATTCCCAGTTGGGCAATGCCTGTACGACATGATCCATTCTGAGAAAGTCAACATGATAGCATGGAAACCTGTCGATGTACAAAAAACTGCAACCTGACCTGACCTGAGTTCTAATCAATCTATCATTTTTAGTCAAATCTAAACCATTGACCATCTGATAACTGGACTGAGTGTGATGTCATCCATAGAAAATGGTTTACTTGCAGGTCCAACCAAATTAATTGGATTCAATCACCATTTTTTTGGGATACAATTGCCGCCATGTTTGAACCAGAAATCATCAATAAGCAGTGATTGGTCCGAGTTAGTCTGACTAACCACTCCCACCAATCAGGGGTGAGCTTGTTGATAGGCCACACCCCTATCAATTGAAAGCAGGCTACATAAAATGTGTCAATCAAATGTTTTGAACATTCGATGTGAGACCACATGCTTTTACTGAGGCGTCTGATTGGTCAGTTTATAACTTGAGTTACTTTCACTACAGACAAAATATCATGAAAAAAATCAGGATTATCAAGAACAGTTAAAAAAAAAAAGTTAGCAGAGCAAAAACAGTTGTTCTGACCAACAGAATGACTGAGTAATGTTTATTTCTCTATAGAGAGAGCCATTTCCTGTTTGGAACACCAGGGAGGGAGGGGTCACTCAGTCCATTTCTCATAAACAGTTAATGGTTTGAACCCATTCTGGTTACTGAATTCCATCAGAAGACCAACTTCAAACAACAGAAGATATGGAAACATTAACCAGCTTGATATTACGAGTACAAGAGGGCGGCCTTGGAGGCACGGTAACGATGGGTGTGGGGCCATCTGGACCCCACAAGACAGCGCAAGGGTTAGTCACGTGCACCCAGTATGAGGGGTTGAATAAGGGCACCACTCATACGTCCAAGTCAGAGTCCCTGATTGGTCAAAGTTCGGCCTGGTTCAACTCTCAACGCATGTTCAATGGCGTGTTTTGTATGTGCGAGTTTTAAATGTGGAAGCCCGAAACTCGTGTTTACAAAGACGTTTTATTAAAAGTGGTTGGTTAAACGTGCGTAGCATACATTTTCTACATACATACATATTTGCAATAATTGAATTATACAAGTGCTATATTTGTCTATAAATACCAACTTTCTCTTCTTTTACTTTTGACAGCAGCTCCTGCAGGTTTAAAATGTCATGTATGGATACTAAGTTTTGTTAATAAAGTTTGCTTAAAAAAACAAAAAATTTGACCAACATCAGCAAATCTACTCCGAAGATGGAACAACAGAATAAAACAGAATAAGAAATCTAAAACAAAATTGAGAAAAAAATACATACTAAAAAGTTACATTTAGAAATTAAAACAAAATACTTTAACTTGAATAAAACCACTATTTTAAAAAGAAAGTATCTAAATGAAATATTGGATTTTAGTATCAAGTGCCTAAATTTGAAAGGTTTTCTAACTCAAACATATTTCTCCTTTAGCAAAACATTTAAAAAACTAAGGTATTTCTTTTGGGATTATTTCTTCCAAATTAAAAACAATAAACACAAAAAGTTCCTTTCAATATAAAATACACTCTGATTCCCGGCAGATTTACTAGTATTTAAAATGCTAGAAAGTCATTTTTGTCATTATGGTTGTGGTGTGACATGATCTTTTTTCTCCTGATACTGTAGACAATTAACATGTCAACATTGGTATGGAATGTATTTTGTAATCTATATATGTAAACGTAGCAATATGCTTCAGGGAACTTTGCCTCTGAGCAGCAACTGTTGTGCAGTGTAGATGCGCCAACTCATTGTGTTTTCAGATTGTTAGCGTTTTTCAAGGAGCTCCTCCTGCAGTCCTCAGGATTTGAGGGGGTTGAAAAAGTAAAAATCTGCATGATGCACCTGAATCTCACCTACTCCCCCCTTACTTAGTGTTTTACTTACCCTTACGTGTTCAGTGCTTGTTACGCCCAGTCACCCGCAGCATGCCCGCAGAAACATTTTCCAAACATCTGTGCTCATTTTTCAGCCGCAAACAGCCCGCATGCACCCGTACGGGCAGGTGTGACTGAAACTGAAAACGTCAAAGCCGTCACTCCGAAAGCCACAGGAGGATCATAAAATCTCGCTTTCGTTTTCCTCTGAAAACACTGGCATGACAATGAGTTTCTTTTTTCTTTGTGCAGCAACGGTGAGCACCTTGAGCGCCGGCGTTCAGAAAAACTCCAGCCTCCCGACGAGCAGCTTCATGAACTCCACCAGCTTAATGTCACCTGTGCAGGGTAAAATGAATTCAACAGCAATACAAAGCAACTCTTTGTTTATTCCAGTTTTAAGCGCTGCATGTTTTTTGTTTTTCATTTGTGACAGAATTCAAAAGCGTGAACTTGGCCATGTCGGTGCTAGCCGTGGTCCTGGCCGGCTCCCTGATGGCTCTCGGCGTCGTGCTCTATTTACGGTGAGTTCACCTCAAACTCTGCCGGCGCCGCTGACCGCTGGCTGCTGTGCTCAAACCAACCCTGTTTTCGGTTTTCACCTCAGGAGGTCACGGAGGAACCGAGAGGACAAGAAGCTGAACGTGGACCTGGCTGAGCTGGAGCTCATGCAGCCTGTCCAGTGACGCTGGAGAACCTTTTCTATTACTGAGGGGCTAAGACTCCTTCTGGCAGCTCTATCATGAAGGTCCTATGAAGTGCTGGATTCATGAAGCCAATCGCTCCCACCAGGGAGGAACCAAGTCGACTGATCGGTCCTCGCGCCATCCATTCTTTCAGCGTTTGTCAGGAGGCGTGGCAGAGGCGCAGAAGTGGAGTGTGTTTGTGTTGCCTTGATCACAGTTGTGTGTGTCTGATGATTGTGAGGAACGCTCAGGATTTGCTGACTCCTGCTCCTGAACACCTGTTTGGACTCATTGGTGACTTTGTGCCACACAGGATCGGATTCCTCAACCAAAGCTGTTTGTGTCCGTTCTTGTGGTCAATCGTGTGACAACACAAACGCACATATATTATTTATTCATTGCTTCATAACTGCGTGGGTTCTCTCCGGGATCTCCGGCTTCTTCCCACCGTCCAAAAACATGCTTCATAGGTTAATTGGCAACTCTAAATTGTCCCTAGGTGTGAGTGTGAGAGTGAATGGGTGTGTGATTGAGGACATTCTACCCTGCGACAGACTGGCGACCTGTCCAGGATGTCCCCAGCCTTCGCCCACAAGTGACCGGGATAGGCTCCAGCAGCCCCGTGACCCTGAAAGGGAAAAACGGAATAGAAAATGAATGAATGTTTCATAACTATGTTTTTGCGTTATTAACTTTGTTTTTGTCAATAAAGAAGCTTCACATAGTTTCTTTACCGGCTCTTTTGACAAACAGCTACGATACCTCCTTTGTGGTTCTGGCCTTAGTCACTTGTTGACCCGTAGGGGTGGTGCAGGATTTTGGGTCTGTTTGGGCCCGTACAGGGTCAATCAGAGGAGCAGCCACATTTTGGGAGAGTCTTTCAGTTGCCTTGAGGCTCATACAACCACCTTGAAGGACATCATGAAGTACCAATAGCTGCATTTCCACCGACTATGAAATTGCACAAATTGGATTCACCTAATGGAAACAATTTTGAAAAAACATTTATGTAAAAAAAAAGTTTTGGGCTTGGAGGAGGTGGCTTTAGAGCAGTATCCAGATGGACTTATTTATTTATAAACTGCAATGGAAACACTTGTGTTGGAATGAAATGAGTCACACCAACCGGATGGTAATGCCCAGGAACCAGCTGTGGAATTGTTGGATCCACAGCTCCTCTGTAAGATCATCAACCATGATTTCCCAAAATGTTTTCATCCATAGCTCCTCCCACGTGTGAGGAGCTGGCCGCTCCACGGCCTGAGCGTCTCCTTTGATAGATCATGATGATGAGCGCTTGCGCCGTGGCAGAAATGTTGACGTACGGAGGATGCGGTGGTACGTAGGCTTCGGGGGTGTTTGCTGCTGCTTCACCGTGTGGATGGGAGGATGGGCGAAGCCTAGTACAGTCAAATTCTGAACGAGAACCGTTCTTCCCTCCACCAGGAGGCTTAAATGGGTGGTGGACGAGTCTTTCAACTGGTTCATGGCTTAAAACATTGTGTAATGATTATACGTTTTTAATACAGCCTTGTGTTTCCAGAAATAAAATGGACAAACGTGCAGCAAAAAACGACCAAGGAATGGCTGAAGGAGAAGCATAAGACGGTCATGGAGTGGTCCAGCGAGTCTCCAGACCTCAACCCTATAGAAAACCTATGGAGAGAGCTGAAGATCAGGGGCCACATTTCTAAACGTTGCGTACGCACAAAAGAAGGCGTACGCCACTCTCTACGCAATAGTTGAGATTTATAAAAAGCAAACTTGACGGGAAAATGTGCGGTCCTTCACGCAAGCTCTGACCCAGGCGTACGCACAAAAACGGGTGAAATGAGAAACGGCGACACCGTCGGCAGATGGAAGAAACACGTGAAAGTGAAAATGACAATACTGCCTCTGATAAATAACATGAAGACTTCACAAAGCAAGTCTCACAATAACAGCTACACGTTTGATCGATCAGCAGTGAAACAAACAAAAAAAATCAAATGAAAATCACAACAGAAATTCAAATGAACACATATTTGCAAAAAGAAAAGTGAAATATGTTCTGCAATATTGGCATGTTGTGCAATTCATCCTCATAAATAATATAGTTAACAGAACGAAATAATGTACAAAACTGAGATTCTCCTCAATGTGTCCGTCTGGAGGAGCAGATATAGTCAAAGTCAGCTTTATTGTCAAATATGCTGCATCCGTAAGACATACAGCACAGATGAAATAGCTTTCCTCTCACCCCACAGTGCAAGCAGCATATAAAATAATAAATAAACGACTTAAAAATACATTCTTTTAAAAACAATAAAGCCTTGAAACCCAAAAAGATAAAGCCAAAAGAAAAGCCAAAAACACTGAAGATAGGGGAGAGAGGAGCCGCTGCGTGTGAATCAGACAGACAGACGTATTAATTGTCCACTGAGGAAAACATTTCTTCGTAAGCTACAGAATTATGGTATTCATGCATATGCCTTTAGTTTGTTTTATTTTCGATAAAACAATGTATGGCGTATGTCTCAACCATTCAGAAAGCAAATTTCATTTGCGCTGAACAATTTCCCATTTCCACGTGGATTATTACCGACATCTGTAGCTTGTCAGATGCAATTAAATGGATGGAAATAAAATGCCCCATCACAATGCGTAATGACGCACAATGGCTGATCTTGGATCTTAGAAGATGTGGCAAATGGAAGAATTCAGAGTGAACGCATCTTTAGACAGCAAGAAGACTTGCTGGCAAGTCCGGTGTCCGGTGTCCAGTGTCCCCTGTCCCCCACCAGTGGCAGACACACTCTGGCGATGGAGCGCTAGACGTTTTTTTGCCTGGACTTTGATGTCCGACCATTTCTTTTTTACTTCGGCCACGGTCTGAGGTTGTGAGGCTACAGCATGTACGGCGTCTGCCACCGTTTGCCACTCACGTGCCTTTTTGGTATTAGTAATGCCCACACTCTGCCCTCCAAACAACATTTTTCTCCTCTTTTCCACCTCGCCAACGATCACTTCTACTTCACATTGAGTGAAGTTACGTTTTTTTTATTTCCTCTCAGTGTTTGCCATGGTTTCGCTATCAATGAATATTCATTTGTGGGCGTTTCACGGACTATTTATGGGCAACTATGGGCGTGTCATGAAGCCGCAAAAGCTGTGCAGCATTTAGAATTGGTTGTGATTTATTAAGGGAAAGATGCGTAGGATGTGCGTGCGCACGGTTTTATAAATCTGAATATTTCTGTGTGTACGCACATCCTATGTTTCATCCGTACGCCACTTCTGACGCAAATCCTACGCAAAGTTTTAGAAATGAGGCCCCAGAGCTTTTAACCCTTGTGCTAGGGTGCTTGTGCTTATCCTAGGCACTTGAACATTAGTGGGGTCATCTAGACCCACTAGACAGAGCTCTGAACCTTTTTTCTTCAATGATTTGTGATCTTCACTGGTGTCCATGGATGACATGAAATCCCCTCCACCTTTATCCACCTTTGTCATGGTAGGGAGAACACCTCAATGGAAGAGGGGGGGGGTCATAGGATAGCACAAGGGTTAAGTGATGGCTGCCAATCTGAAGGATTTAGGAGACATTTGTAAAGAAAAGTGGAGCAAAATTTCTCCTGACGTGTGCAGAAAGCTGCTAGCCAACAATGAGAAATATCTGACTGTGTTTGATATGAAGGGTTTTGCCACAAAATACAAGTCTTTCTAGCAAGAGGGTTCAAATACTTATTTGCCTCTAAGATGATGCAAATCCATTTATATAAATGAGTTTTTCTTTTCTTTTCTCTGACTGAACCCACCACTAGAATGATAGAATGTCTTTTTCTTTTTGCGTGGGCAAACAAGGGATCAGATACTTAAATGTTGAAGTTGAAGAAACCTCTACAACAGCTGATAACTGAACTATTCAAGTCTGATCAGCAAATGCAGCATGGTTTGAGTTTGATGTGAGGTGGAGCTCAGATGGTATGAAAACTCCTCACCCACAGCAGAGGGAGTTTTTGCTGCGTTTGGTATCCGTGACCGACTCTGTGCTTCATGCCTCCAGAATGGAAAGGAAGTAAAGGAGATGGTGGTTTGTTAAAGCTAAGCAGACGAAGCAGATCTTTGGTTCAGATCTGCTTACTACACTTTGTTGCATGCCACTTGCACGTGTCACACCTGTTGTTGATTTCCTGTGAACCAGAAAGCCAGCTTTCATTTTCGCCACTTGGATTACAGTTCACACTTTCAAACGTTGAGTTTGAATCCTTCAGAACTTTAATCTTTCTGTTACCTTCAATGACCCAATAGTCTTAATTTTTGGAGAAATAAATTAGATTTACCCGCCAAAGATGTATCCCTTTTTATGAAAATGAAATAGTTTTAAAAATCTAAAATGTTTTTCAAACATAAATTCTTATATATCACAGATTACCTTTTTCTTTTACGCTGTAAGGCGCACCACATTATAAACCTCACCGTCAATCAAACATCTATTTTTTAACGTATTACATCAATAAGGCGCACCAAACTACAAGGTGCATTAAACAAGACAAAAGAGTCAGAGATAAGTGCAATAGTCAGACGTTATTTCCTGTGTTCTTGGTAAATCTAGAGCTTGTTTGTACCACGCTAAACAATCGCCACATCAGAAACGTTAGCCACATTAGTATGTTGAAAGTACCCGAGAGTCCCAACTAAGTTTGCAACAGATAAAAAGTTAGACTGATACCGCTAAGACAAACTGAACTAAACAAACTCTCAACCTCTTTAGTAAAACATAAAAAAGCACAGTGCTACACCGCTACACGTTAGCCGCGTTGGTGTTTTCACAATAATCCTCAACCTTGTTTGCAACACAGATAAAACAGACTGATGCTGCTAAAACAAACAGTACTGTGACTATGCTGACTCCCAATCTTTCCAGTGATACGTAAAATAAACAACAATCTGACACGTTAGCCACGTTAGCTGCGTTAGCATATTCACAAGAACACCCAAACATTTTGACAGAGCGCCTCTCAAATTTGCTTTGCCATCTGTGAACACAACCAGAATGTATTCGTGTATGAATACATTCTGGTTGTGCTCTGGATTACAAGGCGTGCTGTCATCATTTTAAAAAATTGTGTATGTGTGTGTGGGGGGGGGGTTATGTGCCTTATAGTGCAGAAAATACGGTGACCCCTTCACGCCACACAGGTCGCTAATTTGCAGTGTATCATTTAATTGAGGACTCCAGTTAGTATATTACCTTGAATTGAAAAACACTAAAGAATGTTAACTGGAAATACATTTAGGCTTGTGGGGGTTAATGGTACAAACCTTTTTTGTCTAGCAGATTCACTGCTCTTAGCTTGTTTTGGGGTCTAATCATATTTCCGACGCCCTCTAGTAATGTTGAACCTTTCCTGCTTTTTTCTCCGACCACGGTCGGAAGACGCAGGGGAGTTCTTCTCCAGGGACGAGGGCTGGTCTTCCTCTGGGGGTCATTCCCTTTGGTCAGAGCCTAAGAGGGTCCAAACAAGCTAAGACACACCAGTTTTAGTACACAGAAAGACTTATCCCACTACAGTTGGCTCTTTTTCATACACTTAGTGAAGTGTCTCTTTGATGAAGATCTGTCGCAGTAAATCATCCCTGGAAAACAGAAAGCCGTTTCTTCAAAGCACTAATTTCCTGTCACATTTGTGCTCTAGGTTACTAATCTTCCAGAAAATGTTCTTTCAGAGGAGAGCCTATGGAGTTTCTTTGGGTGAAAAAGCTGTGCGATAAATCTCTCTGGGTGTCAAAGCTGGAGCAAGAATGTTAGGGTATTACTTCTGGGTATTACTCAATGGCTCAAACTAACAACTACCATTTGTTCTTTCGAGAAGGTTGAAGAAATACACACAGCTGGAGACTTGTGAGTGGACTGCAGGGTCATGAAGTAACACAGCAGTCCGTGGGGTTGTGTAACTGCTGCTTACACAACCCAACAGATGGTTAATCACATCCTGTTGGCTGAGAAAAGCAGTTTCCTGTCATGTGCGGAAGGCTTGAGAGCCGGTAGGACCCAGACGCAGAGACGGGAGGCCAACGGGTTCAGGACTAGAGGGTTTATTATGTGTATTTGAGGTAGTTGACATGCATTTATGTAAATGTGGCTGATCTTTGCCCAATGCATATGCAAATATGTGGCTTTTCATGACCATTCTAAAACCTATCACGGGCATATCACGTTCAAATGACATATTTGACCCCAGAATCACTAATGAATTGTATATAAACAGCACAATAATCACGCATGTTTCACGTTCCACGTTGATGTTCTTAGCGTAGTTTATTCGTACTCCTTCTGTGATTTTAACGTGGTTCATTTGTGACACATCTGTGCTCCTTGGTGTCCCTTGTGCGCAGCCTGACTGTTAGAAATGATAAAATTAGACAATCAAAGTGTAGTTTGTGTGGAAATCCTACAGGTGACCTACTTGCACTTACAGGCAAACCTACCACCTTCTAAGGGTGATGTCCTGTCTAGGGAGTCTAGAGGAAATGTTCTGTAAAGCAAGAACAAAATGAAATAAAAGCTGTGAGCAGCATTGTATGGGCTGCCCGCCTCGATGCACCACCACTGCCGCTCTCATCACCGCCGCTCTCATCACCCACCTTTGATCTTTGAAAATAAGAATTTGGTTGCTTGAAAACTTAAGTTGTATGTCACGATGTCTGTTATTTTCAATTCCTTAGTTGGAGTCACTGTAGTGTTTAGCTCCATGTAACAATGATGAGTTTGGAGATCTTCAAGGTTCTACTGAGATTTGAACTCAGACTACTGGATTCAGAGTCCAGAGTGCTAACCATTACACCATAGAACCATGCTAGCGACTCCATTTTCACATGTTTTCCATAATAAAAACTGTGAAAAATTGGAAACTATGGTGACCAAGATAAAGATTTATTATAAAAATAAATATTATATGTAACAAACAATATGGCATATTTTGTACACTAACAGTGAAGATCATAGTTGGTTTTTCCGTTCCTTGAGGCCAGAAAAGTAAAGACATGGTTGATGGTGTTTGTTCTTTTTAAATCATTATATTGAGTTAGTGTATTGTTTCTATCCATGTAACAATGATGAGTTAGGAGTTTCAAGGTTCTACTGAGATTTGAACTCAGACAACTGGATTCAGAGTCCAGAGTGCTAACCGTTACACCATAGAACCATTTGTGCACTTAAAGCCTTACATGCTTCAATAAAATACATTCTAACAAAATGGAAAATATGTAGACCAATGCAAAAGATTTATGAACAAAAGATTATGATGTGACCAATTAATTTGGCATATTTTGGACACTAACTGAAGTGTATAGATGTTTTTGAACAAAAAATAAGAATTTGGTTGCTAGAGGACAGAAAACTGAAACTATGTATGATCATGTCATTGATGATCATGTTATTTGGAGTCCATCAGTTTGGATTACAGTATTTTTTGGGTGTTATGTTAAATAAATTTATGATGGCGGTCTCTTCTCGAGGTCAAAGGTCGACAAAACTCCAGCGTTGGTTGTAAAGTTAAGCAAGCAGCATGTGCGTGAAATTTCGTGAAAACGCTCGAAAAAACGTAATCTTCCTTTATTTTGTAAAAATGCGAAAATCACAAGATCGCAAATTATGGCACAAAATGGCTGCCAAACCATTGGTCGTGTTGCCATCCCACAATGGTTTCAAAACTTCATTTGATTATCCTCAACAAGGACACGTTGGCTTCGTTTGTCGATTTACACTTTACTTTTCCTCACTGCCATGCAATGCTGTAGAGACGTGTCAACCAAGACAGTCCCACAGCATTCAGAGACTTGAGGGACTAGAGGACTTCATCCACTCCTGCTGCTTTGCCACAGAGGAGCTGGTGGACGACCTCGGTGACTTCAGCTTGGGTGATCTGGTCTTCTTCATTCAGTAGAGGGTCTGGTACGATGGGTTGGGGAGGATAGGCAAACACTTCCAGGTGAGTAGAAGTGAGGATGAATTGGAGGGACTAGGTAGCCATGAAACATCTAACAGTGTGTTGTGAAGTCTAAAGTAAAGCAGCAAAAGAGGAAAGATAAAGGTGACTTAGATGGAACAATTTCCATCCAGATTTTCTGAACCGCTCTTAGTCCGGCTTGTCACCTAGGACCTGTTTGCTATGAGAGACCCTAACAAGAGGGTTAACCCACTACAGCACAGCTTCTAGGATCACTCAAGCCCTCAAACCCCTCCACCACGGTAAGGTGGCGGTTCATGGAGGGGATTTATTTTATTGTATTTATTTTTTTATTTAAAGCATTATTTGTAGTCATTACAATAAAAAAGAACACAGATTTATCAAACTCATTACAGAAATGATGAAATGCACAGATAAAATAATAAACAGACTAACAAAGACATACTTAAGTCACATTTACTTAATGAAATATAGTGATCATTAACTAAAGTCAAGTAGATCTTGATTTATTGCTTGGAAAGGAGAAGGAAGAATCAAGTTGATATAATCCCACCTCTACTGAATTACATCATTTTATAGTTTTTTTATTGTTTTCATAATCCAGTTCTGATCAGATAGTTTATTTTCTGGTAACAAAATCTATGTTTTAATTGTGTGTGTGTGTGTGTGTGTGTGCGTGTGTAGATGTGCTTTTTCCTGCTTTGCTTTAGCAGCTTGATTTATTTCCAACAGTTTATCTGTAAGGATCCCAACTTTCTTTCCACTCTGATCCTAAACTTGAACTCTCTGTCCATAGTTATGTTTTGGTCAAAGAGCGTCTTCTTAATCCTGCAATCATCCATGGCCTAAAGTTTCTTCTCTTCCAGATGTGCATCTTTCTCAAACAGCTGTTTTTTATAGTCAGCTATTCTTTTTTTCTATATCATGGACATTTTCTTTTGATGTCTTGTCGTCACTGGCAGCCAAATGGAAATGATAACTCTGGTTTTCATCCACCCACCCATATTCTTAACTTCTTTATCCCTTCTGGGGTCCTGAGGATGCTGGAGCCTGTCCCAGCTACTGTTGAGCAAAGCAGCGTTTATCTTTCTACATTCTAGATGGTTCTGCCAGCCCTCCTCCCCCCATTCTCCACCTGGACCAATATTCTAAGGTGTCCTGGCCTTCAACCACCATCAGCGTCTAGGCTCTGGGTTTGATTCATCTATTGTCTGAGCTTATCCCACCAGAATAAAGACATCATCTGCCCAAAGCCTGACCGCCTAAAGACTATGGACTATTTCAGGAACATTGTTCTATTCCACACACATCTTTATTATTTACATTCCTTAGATCTCTAATCAAACTTTATATGTATAGCACTTTTCCATTTGACGTAAATCAAAGTGCTAAACATTAGAAATATTTTCCACATTTAAAAACTAAAAGACAGACAAAAAAATACAAAAAAAACATCATAGAATGCCCCCCCCCACTGCACAGACACCACTCAGACATTTTGTGTATGTGGTGGTGGTGGTGGTGGCGGGGGTGTGGGGGGTATAGAAAAGGGTTTATAGAAGTAAAAAAAAGAACTGAATCTTAGAAAAACTTATTGCACTTGTCTGCCTTTTCAATAAAGGCTTTTTTATGTTCAGACATTTATTATAATTGTGATGGAATTATATTTTCTTTTCTTTGAATGTGTTTATTTCTTTAGGTTGTTGATGCTTCATTTGCAGAAATGACAACTTTTTTCCTTTGACTCTGATTTGTTTGGACTGAATCTCTACTCTAATTCAGTCGACTAAAATTATACTAAAACTAACAGAATCAACATGACTAAATTGTGACTAAAACTGAAGCTCATTTGAACTAAAAGACTATTCCTACAACTAAATGAAATTCTCTGTCACATTAACCCTGGTTTTCTTTGTCTCTGTGATTTCTGTGGCGTGGCTTAAAAAGGTTCTTGAAGCGCTTCCACAGTGATGGTTTTTGTGCTTTGGTCTGTTCAGACGGCAAAGCTTCTGGTTCTTCCCTGTCCTGATGTCCTGACTCCATTGCTGGAACAGGCTCTGATGGTGATGGTGGGTCGACTTCTTCTTGAGAAATCCTGAGGTCTTGAGCTTCACCAGTGTCCAGAAAGTCTAGGATGGTGGTGTCCGTTTCCTCAGCCTCCTCCTGTTCTGAGACCACATGGAGTTCTGATGCTGCATTTTGTGGCTCTTCATTTTCAGGCTGAGGGGCTATGATGGCCTCAGTTCTCTCATACTCTGCCTGTTCCAAGACCACTTCTGGTTCAGAGAGATGGTTTTGTGGCCATCCATTGAAATCCTGAGGTGCTAAGACCATGCCAGTTTCCTCAGCCTCCACCTGGTTATTTCCTTCCTCTGGTTCTGACACTTTGTTCTGTGTTTCAACACGAAGCTGGACTTCATTTGCAGAGAAACTTTGTGCAGGTTTCCCTGAAATCCCATTGACTGCAGTCTCCAATGGGATCTGGATCTCTGCCATCTTGTGTTTCAGATGTTTTTCTGCATCCTCTTCCAGTTTCAGTCTTTGTGCCAGTTGCAGATTGTAAAGGGTTTTTTCCTGCAGCTCTTTCTTCAGCTGTGCCAGTTTGTTCAATGCCTGGATATGAGCCTCTTTCTCTCTCTCCTCACATTCTGGCTGCTTTGCTTCAGCAGCTTCATTGAGATCCTTCAGTTCTTCTGTCAGAGTGACCACTTTATGTTCACAGGAGATCCTGAACTTGACCTCTTTCTGCAGCTTTGTGTTTTTGAGCTTGAGTCTATGAAGCTTATCCCCGCGATCACTCTGGGCCTCACGTTTTTTCTCCTTCAGTTTAGAGAGATATGCGTTTTTCTCCATCAGCTGATTTCTCAGGTGGGTTATCTCTTTTTTAATGTCCTCTGCATTCTTGGTTGATGCCTGGTCCTCACTGGCAGCCACATTGTCTTGATTCTTCTGGTTATCTTGTTTTTCCAGTTGAGGACTTTGATTGGCTGACTGAGGGTCGGTGCTTTCTGAACGGGGAAATTGTTTGGCAATTTCCCTCAGTTCAACGACACTGGGAATGAAGGGGAATGCAGGGTTGAACAGATGACTGTAGTCTTTCTGTTTCAGGGAAGGGTCTGGTGGATCTTGGGTGATTGTTTCCTTGGGTGGGGATGCAGGTTTGGGGGGGGCATTGTTATTTTTGGGTCCCCAATTAGGTTTCATGTGCGGGGTGGGGGCTGGTGAATATGGGGGGTTCCTTCTCTGGGGTGGGGGAACATGGTTGAAGGGGACATGGGGGTTTTTGTGTCCCCAATTTGGGTTCCTGCGGGGGACATGGACTGGTGCATGGTGGGCGTGCATTCCAGGGGGGGGATATTCAGGGTTAAATGGGACACGGTGGTTTCTTTGCCCGAAATGAGGATTCCCGTGAGGCCGGTAGAATCCCTGGTTTGGGTTAGTCACGTGGTTTCTCTGATTTCCCGACATTTTCCAAACAATCGTTAAATTCTCTCAAGAGCTGATCTCTTTGAATCTCAAAGTTAAATCTGGCAGAAAACACGACTCCTATTTATAAACTTCTGACAAGGATGTCATCTGACACGTTATGACATCATGACATGTAATATGATGTCATAACGTGTCATATGACATTACTAATGACATCATGTCTTGACAATGATGTCATCATGACGTAATGTGATTTATTGTGTGTCATGATGTCATCTACACACACTAAAAACACTCACTACGCACACACAAAAAATCTGAGTGGTGTGTGTGCGGTGGGGGGGGGCATTCTATGATGTTTTCTTGTATTTTTTTTTCCGTCTGGCTTTTAGTTTTTTTTTTTTGTTTTTTCTATTTTTTTCTATGATCTTCACTGTTAGCGTACAAAATGTGACATATTATTCTTTACATATAATCTTTATTTTCATAATAAATCTTTGTCTTGGTTACCATAGTTTCCAATGTTTTACAGTTTTTCTTATAGAAACATGTAACAATGCAGTTGCATGCATGGTTCTATGGTGTAACGGTTAGCACTCTGGACTCTGAATCCAGTAGTCTGAGTTCAAATCTCAGTAGAACCTTGAAACTCTCCTAACTCGTCATTGTTACATGGAGCTAAACAAAACTTAAGTTTTCTGGCCTCTAGCAACACAACAGGGTTATGTAATTCAATTCAATTTTATTTGTATAGCCCATATAGAGTTGTCTCGATGGGATTTGTATCGGTAATTGAAAAAGTGAAACATGAAATCAAAAGGGGCATGAATACAAAGAGTTCAATAGGAAAACACTAAAATAAACTAACAAACTGACTAAGCTATACTGCCATCCCTGCCCTTAGACCCCCCTTCGCGGTAAGGAAAATATCCTAAAAAATAAACGGATTCCGGAAAAAACGAAAAAACCTCAGGGGTGTCCACATGAAGGAGGGATCCTCCCCCAGGACGGACAGGCGATTTACCAGAACTCTGAGAGAAGAATGAACTTATCTAACTCTACAACTACATATATAAAGTCCAGAAGACGAGCTTCATCCAGCCGCCGTTGGGGGGACAACCGGGGGCCCTGAGTCGAGCCGGAGACGGGAACCACAGCCACTTGTGGGAGCAGAGTGGAGCCAGAGATGAGGTGAGGTGCACAGTCAGGTACAGGAGCACGAACGAGCCAACTGGAATCTGGAAGGGAAAGAGGGACAGTACATGAATCACTGCACCAAACAGAGGCACGGAGAACTAAATGATGAACAATGATCAAAAATAGAGAAGAGAGGAAGGGTAGAAGCAGATGAGAAAAGAGGACAGAAGCCCAGAGCACCATACTTACCCCAGCTTCAACTTCTAGCAGCTACTAAAAACAAATAGTTATTGTTATTAAGTTTCATTTAAACACATTAACATTAAGGTAAATAATCTCTGAATACTAGCTAGTCTGATAATAATCCTGTCCACAGAGGAATGTTTTCAGTCTAACTTTGAATGTAGAAACTGAGTCGGCCTCTCTTCCATGAGCTGGGAGTTTATTCCATAAAACAGGGGCTTGGTGGCTAAACGCTCTACCTCCAACTGTACTTTGACTAATTCTAGGAATCACAAGCAGTCCTGCATTTAGTGAGTGAAGTGTTCTGATTGGATGGTAAGGGACTATGAGGTCATTAATATAGGACGAGGCCATTCCATGTAAGGCCTTATAGGTTAACAGGAGGATCTTGAACTTGATTCTGGAATCAACTGGGATCCAGTGAAGTGAAACTAACACAGGAGTAATGTGATCTCTTCTGCTAGTTCCGGCTAACAATCTAGCTGCTGCGTTCTGAACAAGCTGGAGACTTCTTAAGGAACTCTTAGGACACGCTGCTAACAAAGAGTTACAGTAATCCAGCCTCGACGTAACAAATGCATGGATGAGTTTTTCAGCATCACTCTTAGAAAGTAGATTTCTGATCTTAGCAAAACTCCACAGGTGAAAAAAGGCAGTTCTACACGCCTGAGATATGTGAGCCTTAAATGATAAATCCTGGTCAAATAAAACCCCAAGGTTTCTAACTGTGGAATTGGGGGCTATACTTACACCATCCAGGGAGACTATTTGATCAGACAGAGCATCTCTGAGGTTTTTAGGACCTAGTATAATGACCTCAGTTTTTTCTGGGTTCAAGAGGAGGTAATTAATTGTCATCCAGGTCTTGATGTCTCTGATGCAGGCATTCAGTTTCTCTATATTGTCATTCTGGTCAGGTTTCATGGATAAATACTACTGAGTATCGTCGGCATAACAATGAAAATTAATGCTGTGTTTCCTGATTATGTTTCCTAGGGGTAGCATATAAAGCGTAAACAGGATGGGTCCTAAAACTGAGCCATGTGGGACTCCATAGTTAACTCGAGTGCACTGAGAGGAATGTCCATTTACATTAACGAACTGATATCTATTGGATAAATAGGATTTAAACCACTGGAGAGCAGATCTGATCCTGATGTCCTGCTCTAATCTATGGAGTAAAATACTGTGGTCGATAGTGTCAAAGGCTGCACTGAGGTCTAACAGGACCAGAATAGAAAGTAGTCCCTTTTCTGAGGCCAATAACAAGTCATCATACGTCTCACAGGTTGCGCAGCTGTGCTGTCTGTTTCTCATCCAGTAATACTGAAAAAGCACATTTCTCTGTCTTCTGCTGCAGCTACGCATATATCTGTGTTACCTTTTCACCAGTCCCTCGTTTATTGCAGGAACAACCTGAAAACATGTTTAACACTGTTCCAGTGTTCTTCTGTAGGATCTCCAAAATGCTGAGAGAGTCTGCTCACAATATAACTCAGGTCCGGCCTAGTACAAGCTGACAAGTAGGTTAGGCTTCCTGCTGCTTCCCTGTCCTTTCTCACGTCTGTCATTTTCTTTCCGTTGTTCACTGGAGCAGTAGCATGTTCTAATGCAGGGGTGTCAAAACTGCGGCCCGCGGGTCTGTTTTTATTGGCCCGCAGCAAACTTTGAAATTATAATTGAATATGGCCCGCACATGGCGCTTGAGCTCAACTCTGTTGCACTTCTCAGTTTCAAACAAAATGAAGCAAAGAAGAATATTTACCACCAGTCACCAGAAATGAAAGCACCGAAGAAACGCAAGATAGTGAGTGAGTGTAGAAGATTTCAAACACGGTGGGAAAATGAATATTTCTTTAAGGAAATCAACAGAAAGTGTGTCTGTTTGATTTGCACTGAAGATGTTGCCGTGATGAAAGAGTATAATGTCCGTCAGCACTATGAGACCAAGCATCAGAGCAGCTCGACAGGTGCCGAACGAGCACAGAAATTCAAGCAAATGGCAGCTATCCTGCAGCTCAACAACAGTTTTTTTCCCATCGCTGTGAGTCAACACACGCCGTCCATCCAGGCCTCCTTCACTATTTTCCTCGTGTTATTAGCAGCGTTACACGAGCGGCTGCCGCCTGCCGGTCTCTCCTAATAATGGCCTTCACGTCTCCCCACAGGCTTCATCAAGAGCAAAGGGCACAGGCTTAGGAAGTAAAGGAAGCTCCTACGAGCTGTCTCCATCTGACACCTACAAGGATGCTGTTTGCTCGCTTCACAGAGATAGAGGGAACCTAAAAGGTGAAGAAAATGCATTCTGAACTGTGAAAAAGTATTCCCTTTATGTAAAAAAGAACTTGTTTTGTTTTTGGAATTGTTTTTTGTTCATAGCTGCATTGTCACAGAGTGTAATTGTAAAATGAAGCTTTTTAAATTGTGTGCGTTTAATGTTAGAACTGTCCTCCGTAGTCACCCATAAGCCCCGTTTTTTTGGTCTACTTTTCTGTGAAAACAGTCGACTCTTTATAATCTACAAAATCGTGCACTCTGCCACTCAACCACACTAACGGCTACGTATGTAAAGATCTGCTGCCTTCAGCTGCTCAATAAACCCGTTCTGAACTGCCTGGTTGGAATGAGGTTTCATTGAGTGAATGTTTCATTTTGATGTGCGCTTGTTTTATGTGGCACAGATCAGCATCACTGCTCCACTGAGAGCAATGTTCTTCACATTATAGGTGAGTTAAATATACACAGTAATCATGTGTCAGTATGTCACCTCTTGGGTGCGGCCTGGACCTTTGCTCATTTTTCTGTATTTGGCCCCAACCAAAAAAACTTTGGACACCCCTGTTCTAATGTAAACTGGAAGGTAATCAGAAAGTGATCAGAAATGATGGGGTTAAGAGGAAGAACACTCAGCTGGCTGATCGCTATACCATGGGTTAGAACAAGGTCCAGGGTGTGCTTGTGACAGTGAGTGGGTTCATTTACATTTTGGGTGAAACCAACATCATCTAATAAAGCTGCAAAAGCCTTTCCTAGACAGTCACTGGGGTCATCAACGTGAATATTAAAATCCCCTATTATTATAGTTTGATCAGAATCTAAGACAATAGTCGATAGGAAGTCGGAAAACTCAGTTAAAAATTCTGAATATGGGCCAGGGGGGGCGATAAATATTTATGAATAAAACAGTTCTTCGAGTTTTCCTGTTTGGGTGATTTATAGACATTATGATGCTTTCAAATGAATTATAAACATGTTTAACATTAGGGCTGAGAAGTAAGATAGACTGTGATATTACTGCCAAAGCACCTCCTTTCCCTGAAATTCTTTTTTTAATTTTTTTTTTTTTTTTTTTAATTTTTTTCCCCCTGATATTCTGGATTTCTGATAGTTAGCATAAGGGGGGGGGGTGCTTCATTCAGTCTAACATAGTCATCCTGTTGGAGCTAAGTTTCTGTTAAGGCTAGTGGACTAAGGTTGCCTGCATGGGTTTTGCACCAGCACTAACCCTAAGGGAGGCTCAGAGGAGCGTTTTCCACTGCTGCTCTGCACCCGGGTCTCGTCTCTGGGTTGTCAGGTTGTCAGACTAAGGCTAGCAGAAATGTTTCTAGAAAGAAGAGCGGCACCGTCCAGAGTAGGATGGACGCCATCTCTCCGCATGAGACCGGGCTTCCCCCAAAACGCGCTCCAATTATCCACAAAACCAACGCCGTTTTCTGGGCACCATCTAGAAAGCCAGCGGTTGAATGATGAAAAGCGGCTGTACATTTCATCACTGACTAAGTTCGGCAGGAGACCAGAGAAAATTACAGTGTTGGACATCGTCTTAGCCAGTTTACACACCGAAGCTACGTTTAACTTAACCACCTCTGATTGTCTCCGTCGGGCATCATTACCGCTTGCATGAATCACGACTCGACGGAACCTGGACTTACTCTGAGCTAACATCCTAAGGTTCCCCTCGATGTCACCAACTCAGAAGAGACGATAACCAGAGTTGAGGGTTCAGCGGGTGTGTCGCTGAGGGGGGACAACCTATTACTAACGTGGAGTCTCGGGTGCTCTAAATCTTTGCGTTTAGCACTATGTTTCCTCCCAACCAGTGCAAACCCCTGAGTGTCTCCCGGCTGCTGGGAAAGCGCTGGGGTTCTAACTGGTTTAGCCCTGGTAGCGCGCCCCACGCTATGAGTAACAACCGGGCTAGCCGGCTTAGCTTCCACTGTGCGGAGCCGCGCTTCTAACTGCTCTAGCCTGGCCTCCAAGTCTAACACAAGACTACACTTAACACATCTACCGTTATCTTCACTAAAGGAGGCAGGATCCTCACTAAACATATGGCACATGGAGCAGGAGAGAGGGGGAAAGGTGGAAGGAGTGGTGGCCATGCTAGGTTCTAAGCTAGGCTAGCGGTGTTTAGGTAAAGAGAAGTGGTTTATTTAGCAAAATGAGAAAAGTGAACAGCAAGCGGTTTAACAGTAGTGTATTCGCTACTAAAAGGTGCTAGATGTGATTATTAAACCAGATAACACTTAAAGTAGTCAGGCTAATGCCAAAGACACGTCAGTGGAAGGGGGGGGGGTCATCTAAGATAGCACAAGGGCATCATATCACTTGTTTGCCTGCCATGTTGATGATTGAGGTGAATCATTGTAATGTATTAATACTTCATCAATTATCAGCTTTTAATCCAAACATCATTCATTCATGTTAAATAAAAGAGTTATAAAAGCAAAAATGGTTTAAAGAAGGTTAAAATCAATTTATACTGCACACAACTCAAAGGTAATGTATTGAATGTGTTTCTTGTGAATATGAATTATTCAGACACCAGAAGGATGCTCTGTCCAGATGTTGGTGTATTTGTTGGTGTAAGGGTCATTGAAAGAGGAATGATGAGATACAAAGAATTACCAGATAAATACTGTTGGATAAATGGTGACATATTCAGTTTTTACAATCGTAAATCTGACTTCAGAGGAGTCAGTGCCTCACCAGCATCAACCTCACTGCATGTCACAGAGTGGTTGTGTGTGTCAGAGAGAGGCAGAGAAAAGATTGAGTTAAAGAGAGTGAGATAGAGAGATTGAGATAGAGAGTGTGTGTGTGTGTGTGTGTGTGTGAATGAGATGAGAGAGAGGTTCCTGTGTGTGTGGAGGGGGTATCTGACCTCCAGGGTAGTCACTGGCCAAGTTGTATTTGATGTGTGTATTGAGGGTGGACATTTTTCTTGAAATAAACACAAGTACAATACTTCCTGTTGTATTGTAGGGAGAGGAGTGTGTTATGGAAAATAATACAGCTTTAATTGCGTGTTTGTGTGTGTACGTCTTGGCAGGGCAGCGTGTGGTGTGGCTCTTTGACTCTCACAGTGAAAAAATCCGGCTCTTGGTATCAAACTTGTTTTCCACCCCTGCCTTAGATCTTGGGAAGAGGCTGTTATCTCTAATCTTCAAGAAGCACCTTTGGTACCAGATACAAACAAAAACTCGTCCTAGCGATTTTTATCGATCTTATTTAAAAATCCTGGGCATGAATGGCAAGCCAATGAGGAATTGTGCCTGCAGGATTTCCTCTACTTGCATGAGACCACCAACGAGGACACAGTTGAATGCCTTCTCCAAAGCCCAAAAGACTGGATGAGCAACTCCAACCAACCCTCCACCACCATACAGAGGATATACAGCTGGTGCAATGTTCCACAACCCATCAGGATCAGTGTGGACACAACATCCAGGACCCAGAAAGATCCAGAAGCTTAAGTTCCTTTTCCCAGGAAACAGACTGGAAATGAATGTAAGATGCTCGTAGCTCTCATACAAACAGGTTCTACTGAGATTTGAACTCAGACTACTGGATTCAGAGTCCAGAGTGCTAACCGTTACACCATAGAACCATATGTGAGGAACTAGAAGGAATTAAAATTGACGGCAGAGAACAAAAAATTGGATTATTTGCAGACGACGTGTTACTGTTCTTAAAGAACAATAACACTTCCATGCCTAAACTAATGACACTTCTGAAAGAATCTAATTCTCTTGCGGGATACAAATTAAATATTTCTAAAACTCAAACCCTGCTTTTCAACCACTCCCCATCAGAAAAAACTGCATCTAGCTACAATATTAAGTGGGACAATAAAAGAATTAAGTACCTTGGAGTCTTTTTACCCAAAAATTTGTCACTCCTATACGAAGAAAATTATAATACAGTTAACTTAAACATCAATCTGGATATTAAGAGGTGCTCAACTTACCCTTTTGATTTAACAGATAGGATAAATGTGGTGAAAATGAACATCTTACCAAGGTTACTCCTCCTATTCCAGTCACTTCCAATAGAAATACCTCCCAAGCAGTTCATAGAATGGGACAGGATGATATCCAGATTTATATGGGAAGGGAAAACACCCAGGATTAGATATGCAACATTACAATTGCCTAAAGATAAAGGGGGAATGTCTCTCCCCAATCTGAAATTACTTTTTTGCAGCACAAATGCGCTATATTTGCTGTTGGTGTGACTCTGAATACTATTCCAGGTGGAAAGAGATTGAGACATGTGTATCAGGACACCCGATTCAGACCCTTTTAGGAGAGGAGGACTTACCAAACAACATTACCACATTATTAAATCCAATAACAACATATACCATGGAACTTTGGCAAAAGGTAGTACGGCAATTAAAGCTGAAAAAGGAAAAGAAAATACTTCAATGGATTTATCTTGACAAAGACTTGAAACCAGCAAAAGACGATTCCACATTTAATCAGTGGAGAACAAAGGGGGTTACAGCCTTTGCCACAATCACAAATAAAAATAAGATGAGGGACTTCCAGGACTTAAAGGTGGAATTTGGACTCACCAACCATGATTTTTTTCGATACCTCCAGGTGAGGGAATATTTTAACAAAGCAATTAGATCAGAAGAGGGGAGTGAACAAAACCCAGTCTTAGAGGTAGTAATTGGAGCGTACCAGCATAAAACATCCAAAACGATCTCTAAACTGTACCACAGCCTCATTTCATGTCAGAAAAACACAACTTTATATGTTAAAGAAAAGTGGGAAAAAGAAATGTTTATCACTATTTCAGAGAAAGAATGGTATTCAACATGTGCATCAACTCAGTCTTCTACCACGTCACTGAAATGGAGGGAATTTAATTGGAAAAACCTCATGCGCTTCTTTATTACACCTTCAATTAAAAGCAAACTATCAGCAAATCCACAGATGTGTTGGAGACAGTGTGGTGCAGTAAAGGCAAATCACTCTCATATCTTCTGGAACTGTTCGCAAATAGGACCATTTTGGCATTCCATCCATCATGTCTTAACAAACGCTTTGCGCTACACAATCCCCTTCAAGCAGGTAGTATTACATCTGGGTAACATTTCTGAAACAGTCAGTTCTCAAGATCAGTATTTGGTGAAAATATTCCTGATTGCAGCAAGGAAAGCAATAACTAGAAGATGGCTTAAGCCAGAACCACCAACCATTACAGACTGGACTGAAATAGTGGAGGAGATTTATATCATGGAAAAGATTACTTTTGCTTTAAGATTGAGAGAAAGACATTTTAAGGAAAAATGGGACAGATGGACTGTATCTAAAAACTCACTGGCCAATGTATGACGTGTTTACTGTTTGGAATGGTGGCTGACATGTTAAAAACAAACAAGTATTTGGTTGCTAGAGGACAGAAAAGTTACACTGTATACAACCATGCATGTTACTCTTATTTCCTTAGTTTGAGTTGCTGTATTGTTTTGATCCATGTAACAATGATGAGTTTGGAGATCTTCAAGGTTCTACTGAGATTTGAACTCAGACTACTGGATTCAGAGTCCAGAGTGCTAACCATTACACCATAGAACCATGCTAGCAACCGCATTGTTACATGTGTCTATATGAAAAAGTGTAAAAAGTTGGAAACTATGGCAAGTGAGATAAAGATTTTTTATGAAAATAAATATTATATGTAAAAAAATAATATGGCATATTTTGTACACTAACAGTGAAGATCATAGTTGGTTTTTCCGTTCCTTGAGGCCAGAAAAGTAAAGACATGGTTGATGGTGTTTGTTATTTTTAAATCATCACATTGAGGTGCTGGATTGTTTCAATACATGAAGCAAAGAGGAATCAGGAGTGTTGGTTGGGTTTCAAGGTTCTACTGAGATTTGAACTCAGACTACTGGATTCAAAGTCCAGAGTGCTAACCATTACACCACAGAACCATGCTAGCCATGCTTTTCACACATGTGGCGGGTGTCATATTGTCAAAGACGCAGAAATCTTTTCAACTGGGAAAACAAAATGGTCCTTGCCGTCAGTGATGCTGCTGATAACGCCGCCGCCGCTAAGGACAGATGCTACTGGCTCTCATACAAACACACAAACCAATCTGGCAACGAATGCAAGATAGACACAGACTATAAAACAGGAGGAGAGATTAAACAATTACTAACAGGTGAACACAACAGGGAGGACAGGTGATAACACTGAGGGGGAATTAGAGAGTGAAGGAGAAGTCAAGACATCTGAAAAGAGAGGACAACAGGAAGTAACACAACTAACCAAAATAAAAGCAGAAAAAACCGCCCTGGCCCCAATACCTCACACAACCAGGATGGAAACCACACTGTTGTTCTTGGATCTGATCTGTTGTTCCTGGATCTGATCTGTTGTTCCTGGATCTGATCTGTTTTTCCTGAATCTGATCTGTTGGTTCTGGATTTGATCTGTTGTTCCTGGATCCGATCTGTTGCTCCTGGATCCGATCTGTTGCTCCTGGATCCGATCTGTTGCTCCTGTATCCGATCTGTTGTTCCTGGATTTGATCTGTTGCTCCTGGATCCGATCTGTTGCTCCTGGATCCGATCTGTTGCTCCTGGATCCGATCTGTTGCTCCTGGATCCGATCTGTTGCTCCTGGATCCGATCTGTTGCTCCTGGATCCGATCTGTTGTTACTGGATCTGATCTGTTGTTCCTGGATCCAATCTGTTGTTCCTGGATCTGATCTGTTGTTCCTGGATCTGATCTGTTGTTCTTGGATCTGGATCTTGGACTATCAGACTAACTCTATTCTCTTAATACCCTTGCATAGACTTTCCCACGGAGGCTTAGGAGAGTGACCCCCCAGTAGTAAGGACTCCCCCTCTGGCCCCCCCTCTCAAAGAGGGAACCAGCGCTCCTGTCTGCCAGTCCAGAAGTACTTTTCCTCACTGCCATGCAATGCTGTAGAGACGTGTCAACCAAGACAGTCCCACAGCATTCAGAGACTTGAGGGACTAGAGGACTTCATCCACTCCTGCTGCTTTGCCACAGAGGAGCTGGTGGACGACCTCGGTGACTTCAGCTTGGGTGATCTGGTCTTCTTCATTCAGTAGAGGGTCTGGTACGATGGGTTGAGGAGGATAGGCAAACACTTCCAGGTGAGTAGAAGTGAGGATGAATTGGAGGGACTAGGTAGCCATGAAACATCTAACAGTGTGTTGTGAAGTCTAAAGTAAAGCAGCAAACGAGGAAAGATAAAGGTGACTTAGATGGAACAATTTCCATCCAGATTTCCTGAACCGCTCTTAGTCCGGCTTGTCACCTAGGACCTGTTTGCAATGGGAGACCCTAACAAGAGGGTTAACCCACTACAGCACAGCTTCTAGGATCACTCAAGCCCTCAAACCCCTCCACCACGGTAAGGTGGCGGTTCACGGAGGGGATTTATTTTAAATTTTTTTTTATTTAAAGCATTAATTGTAGTCAATACAGTAAAAAATAACAGATTTATCAAACTCATTACAGAAATGAGGAAATGCACAGATAAAAATAACAAACAGACTAACAAAGACATACTTAAGTCACATTTACTTAATTAAATATAGTGATCATTAACTAAAGTCAAGTAGATCTTGATTTATTGCTTGGAAAGGAGAAGGAAGAATCAAGTTGATATAATCCCACCTCTACTGAATTACATCATTTTATAGTTTTGCATTGTTTTCATAATCCAGTTCTGATCAGATAGTTTCTTTTCTAGTAACAAAATCTATGTTTTAATTGTGTGTGTGTGTGTGTGTGTGTGTGTAGATGTGCTTTTTCCTGCTTTGCTTTAGCAGCTTGATTTATTTCCAACAGTTTATCTGTAAGGATCCCAACTTTCTTTCCACTCTGATCCTAAACTTGAACTCTCTGTCCATAGTTATGTTTTGGTCAAAGAGCGTCTTCTTAATCCTGCAATCATCCATGGCCTAAAGTTTCTTCTCTTCCAGATGTGCATCTTTCTCAAACAGCTGTTTTTTATAGTCAGCTATTCTTTTTTTCTATATCATGGACATTTTCTTTTGATGTCTTGTCGTCACTGGCAGCCAAATGGAAATGATAACTCTGGTTTTCATCCACCCACCCATATTCTTAACTTCTTTATCCCTTCTGGGGTCCTGAGGATGCTGGAGCCTGTCCCAGCTACTGTTGAGCAAAGCAGCGTTTATCTTTCTACATTCTAGATGGTTCTGCCTGCCCTCCTCCCCTCATTCTCCACCTGGACCAATATTCTAAGGTGTTCTGGCCTTCAACCACCATCAGCGTCTAGGCTCTGGGTTTGATTCATCTATTGTCTGAGCTTATCCCACCAGAATAAAGACATCATCTGCCCAAAGCCTGACCGCCTAAAGACTATGGACTATTTCAGGAACATTGTTCTATTCCACACACATCTTTATTATTTACATTCCTTAGATCTCTAATCAAACTTTATATGTATAGCACTTTTCCATTTGACGTAAATCAAAGTGCTAAACATTAGAAACATTTTTCACATTTAAAAACTAAGAGACAGACAAAAATACAAAAAAACATCATAGAATGCCCCCCCACTGCACTGAACACAGACCACTCAGAGATGTTGTGTATGTGGTGGTGGTGGTGGTGGGGGGGGGGTATACAAAAGGGTTTATAGAAGTAAAAAAAAGAACTGAATGTTAGAAAAACTTATTCACTTGACTACCTCTTCAATAAAGACTTTTTTATGTTCAGACATTTATTATAATTGTGATGGAATTATATTTTCTTTTCTTTGAATGTGTTTATTTCTTTAGGTTGTTGATGCTTCATTTGCAGAAATGACAACTTTTTTCCTTTGACTCTGATTTGTTTGGACTGAATCTCTACTCTAATTCAGTCGACTAAAATTATACTAAAACTAACAGAATCAACATGACTAAATTGTGACTAAAACTAAAGCTCATTTGAACTAAAAGACTATTCCTACAACTAAATCAAATTCTCTGTCACATTAACCCTGGTTTTCTTTGTCTCTGTGATTTCCGTGGCGTGGCTTAAAAAGGTTCTTGAAGCGCTTCCACAGTGATGGTTTTTGTGCTTTGGTCTGTTCAGACGGCAAAGCTTCTGGTTCTTCCCTGTCCTGATGTCCTGACTCCATTGCTGGAACAGGCTCTGATGGTGATGGTGGGTCGACTTCTTCTTGAGAAATCCTGAGGTCTTGAGCTTCACCAGTGTCCAGAAAGTCTAGGATGGTGGTGTCCGTTTCCTCAGCCTCCTTCTGTTCTGAGACCACATGGAGTTCTGATGCTGCATTTTGTGGCTCTTCATTTTCAGGCTGAGGGGCTATGATGGCCTCAGTTCTCTCATACTCTGCCTGTTCCAAGACCACTTCTGGTTCAGAGAGATGGTTTTGTGGCCATCCATTGAAATCCTGAGGTGCTAAGACCATGCCAGTTTCCTCAGCCTCCACCTGGTTATTTCCTTCCTCTGGTTCTGACACTTTGTTCTGTGTTTCAACACGAAGCTGGACTTCATTTGCAGAGAAACTTTGTGCAGGTTTCCCTGAAATCCCATTGACTGCAGTCTCCAATGGGATCTGGATCTCTGCCATCTTGTGTTTCAGATGTTTTTCTGCATCCTCTTCCAGTTTCAGTCTTTGTGCCAGTTGCAGATTGTAAAGGGTTTTTTCCTGCAGCTCTTTCTTCAGCTGTGCCAGTTTGTTCAATGCCTGGATATGAGCCTCTTTCTCTCTCTCCTCACATTCTGGCTGCTTTGCTTCAGCAGCTTCATTGAGATCCTTCAGTTCTTCTGTCAGAGTGACCACTTTATGTTCACAGGAGATCCTGAACTTGACCTCTTTCTGCAGTTTTGTGTTTTTGAGCTTGAGCCTATGAAGCTTATCCCCGCGATCACTCTGGGCCTCACGTTTTTTCTCCTTCAGTTTAGAGAGATATGCGTTTTTCTCCATCAGCTGATTTCTCAGGTGGGTTATCTCTTTTTTAATGTCCTCTGCATTCTCGGTTGATGCCTGGTCCTCACTGGCAGCCACATTGTCTTGATTCTTCTGGTTCTCTTGTTTTTCCAGTTGAGGACTTTGATTGGCTGACTGAGGGTCGGTGCTTTCTGAACGGGGAAATTGTTTGGCAATTTCCCTCAGTTCAACGACACTGGGAATGAAGGGGAATGCAGGGTTGAACAGATGACTGTAGTCTTTCTGTTTCAGGGAAGGGTCTGGTGGATCTTGGGTGATTGTTTCCTTGGGTGGGGATGCAGGTTTGGGGGGGGCATTGTTATTTTTGGGTCCCCAATTAGGTTTCATGTGCGGGGTGGGGGCTGGTGAATATGGGGGGTTCCTTCTCTGGGGTGGGGGAACATGGTTGAAGGGGACATGGGGGTTTTTGTGTCCCCAGTTTGGGTTCCTGCGGGGGACATGGACTGGTGCATGGTGGGCGTGCATTCCAGGGGGGGGATATTCAGGGTTAAATGGGACACGGTGGTTTCTTTGCCCGAAATGAGGATTCCCGTGAGGCCGGTAGAATCCCTGGTTTGGGTTAGTCACGTGGTTTCTCTGATTTCCCGACATTTTCCAAACAATCGTTAAATTCTCTCAAGAGCTGATCTCTTTGAATCTCAAAGTTAAATCTGGCAGAAAACACGACTCCTATTTATAAACTTCTGACAAGGATGTCATCTGACACGTTATGACATCATGACATGTAATATGATGTCATAACGTGTCATATGACATTACTAATGACATCATGTCTTGACAATGATGTCATCATGACGTAATGTGATTTATTGTGTGTCATGATGTCATCTACACACACTAAAAACACTCACTACGCACACACAAAAAATCTGAGTGGTGTGTGTGCGGTGGGGGGGGCATTCTATGATCTTTTCTTGTATTTTTTTTTCCGTCTGGCTTTTAGTTTTTTTTTTTTTGTTTTTTCTATTTTTTTTCTATGATCTTCACTGTTAGCGTACAAAATGTGACATATTATTCTTTACATATAATCTTTATTTTCATAATAAATCTTTGTCTTGGTTACCATAGTTTCCAATGTTTTACAGTTTTTCTTATAGAAACATGTAACAATGCAGTTGCATGCATGGTTCTATGGTGTAACGGTTAGCACTCTGGACTCTGAATCCAGTAGTCTGAGTTCAAATCTCAGTAGAACCTTGAAACTGTCCTAACTCGTCATTGTTACATGGAGCTAAACAAAACTTAAGTTTTCTGGCCTCTAGCAACACAACAGGGTTATGTAATTCAATTCAATTTTATTTGTATAGCCCATATAGAGTTGTCTCGATGGGCTTTGTATCGGTAATTGAAAAAGTGAAACATGAAATCAAAAGGGTCATGAATACAAAGAGTTCAATAGGAAAACACTAAAATAAACTAACAAACTGACTAAGCTATACTGCCATCCCTGCCCTTAGACCCCCCTTTGCGGTAAGGAAAATATCCTAAAAAAAAAAAAAAGGATTCAGGAAAAAACGAGAAACCTCAGGGGTGTCCACATGAAGGAGGGATCCTCCCCCAGGACGGACAGGCGATTTACCAGAACTCTGAGAGAAGAATGAACTTATCTAACTCTACAACTACATATATAAAGTCCAGAAGACGAGCTTCATCCAGCCGCCGTTGGGGGGACAACCGGGGGCCCTGAGTCGAGCCGGAGACGGGAACCACAGCCACTTGTGGGAGCAGAGTGGAGCCAGAGATGAGGTGAGGTGCACAGTCAGGTACAGGAGCACGAACGAGCCAACTGGAATCTGGAAGGGAAAGAGGGACAGTACATGAATCACTGCACCAAACAGAGGCACGGAGAACTAAATGATGAACAATGATCAAAAATAGAGAAGAGAGGAAGGGTAGAAGCAGATGAGAAAAGAGGACAGAAGCCCAGAGCACCATACTTACCCCAGCTTCATTTTCTAGCAGCTACTAAAAACAAATAGTTATTGTTATTAAGTTTCATTTAAACACATTAACATTAAGGTAAATAATCTCTGAATACTAGCTAGTCTGATAATAATCCTGTCCACAGAGGAATGTTTTCAGTCTAACTTTGAATGTAGAAACTGAGTCGGCCTCTCTTCCATGAGCTGGGAGTTTATTCCATAAAACGGGGGCTTGGTGGCTAAACGCTCTACCTCCAACTGCACTTTGACTAATTCTAGGAATCACAAGCAGTCCTGCATTTAGTGAGTGAAGTGTTCTGATTGGATGGTAAGGGACTATGAGGTCATTAATATAGGACGAGGCCATTCCATGTAAGGCCTTATAGGTTAACAGGAGGATCTTGAACTTGATTCTGGAATCAACTGGGATCCAGTGAAGTGAAACTAACACAGGAGTAATGTGATCTCTTCTGCTAGTTCCGGCTAACAATCTAGCTGCTGCGTTCTGAACAAGCTGGAGACTTCTTAAGGAACTCTTAGGACACCGCTGCTAAACAAAGAGTTACAGTAATCCAGCCTCGACGTAACAAATGTCATGGATGAGTTTTTCAGCATCACTCTTAGAAAGTAGATTTCTGATCTTAGCAATATCGACAGGTGAAAAAAGGCAGTTCTACACGCCCTGAGATATGTGAGCCTTAAATGATAAATCCTGGTCAAATAAAACCCCAAGGTTTCCTAACTGTGGAATTGGGGGCTATACTTACCCCATCCCGGAGACTATTTGATCAGACAGATCATCTCTGAGGTTTTTAGACCTAGTATAATGACCTCTCAGTTTTTTCTGGGTTCATGAGGAGGTAATTAATCGTCATCCGGTCTTTTGATGTACTCTGATGCAGGCTTCAGTTTCTCTCTATTGTCCATTCTTGTCAGGTTTCATGGATAAATACTTACGATATCGCGGCATAAAACAATGAAATAATGCTGTTTTTCCTGATTATGTTTTTCCTATTGTGGCAGTGTTTTTCAACCATTTTTGAGCCATGGGTCCTAAAACTGAGCCATGTGGGACTCCATAGTTAACTCGAGTGCACTGAGAGGAATGTCCATTTACATTAACGAACTGATATCTATTGGATAAATAGGATTTAAACCACTGGAGAGCAGATCTGATCCTGATGTCCTGCTCTAATCTATGGAGTAAAATACTGTGGTCGATAGTGTCAAAGGCTGCACTGAGGTCTAACAGGACCAGAATAGAAAGTAGTCCCTTTTCTGAGGCCAATAACAAGTCATCATACGTCTCACAGGTTGCGCAGCTGTGCTGTCTGTTTCTCATCCAGTAATACTGAAAAAGCACATTTCTCTGTCTTCTGCTGCAGCTACGCATATATCTGTGTTACCTTTTCACCAGTCCCTCGTTTATTGCAGGAACAACCTGAAAACATGTTTAACACTGTTCCAGTGTTCTTCTGTAGGATCTCCAAAATGCTGAGAGAGTCTGCTCACAATATAACTCAGGTCCGGCCTAGTACAAGCTGACAAGTAGGTTAGGCTTCCTGCTGCTTCCCTGTACTTTCTCACGTCTGTCATTTTCTTTCCGTTGTTCACTGGAGCAGTAGCATGTTCTAATGCAGGGGTGTCAAAACTGCGGCCCGCGGGTCTGTTTTTATTGGCCCGCAGCAAACTTTGAAATTATAATTGAATATGGCCCGCACATGGCGCTTGAGCTCAACTCTGTTGCACTTCTCAGTTTCAAACAAAATGAAGCAAAGAAGAATATTTACCACCAGTCACCAGAAATGAAAGCACCGAAGAAACGCAAGATAGTGAGTGAGTGTAGAAGATTTCAAACACGGTGGGAAAATGAATATTTCTTTAAGGAAATCAACAGAAAGTGTGTCTGTTTGATTTGCACTGAAGATGTTGCCGTGATGAAAGAGTATAATGTCCGTCAGCACTATGAGACCAAGCATCAGAGCAGCTCGACAGGTGCCGAACGAGCACAGAAATTCAAGCAAATGGCAGCTATCCTGCAGCTCAACAACAGTTTTTTTCCCATCGCGGTGAGTCAACACACGCCGTCCATCCAGGCCTCCTTCACTATTTTCCTCGTGTTATTAGCAGCGTTACACGAGCGGCTGCCGCCTGCCGGTCTCTCCTAATAATGGCCTTCACGTCTCCCCACAGGCTTCATCAAGAGCAAAGGGCACAGGCTTAGGAAGTAAAGGAAGCTCCTATGAGCTGTCTCCATCTGACACCTACAAGGATGCTGTTTGCTCGCTTCACAGAGATAGAGGGAACCTAAAAGGTGAAGAAAATGCATTCTGAACTGTGAAAAAGTATTCCCTTTATGTAAAAAAGAACTTGTTTTGTTTTTGGAATTGTTTTTTGTTCATAGCTGCATATTTTGTCACAGAGTGTAATTGTAAAATGAAGCTTTTTAAATTGTGTGCGTTTAATGTTAGAACTGTCCTCCGTAGTCACCCATAAGCCCCGTTTTTTTTGGTCTACTTTTCTGAGAAAACAGTCGACTCTTTATAATCTACAAAATCGTGCACTCTGCCACTCAACCACACTAACGGCTACGTATGTAAAGATCTGCTGCCTTCAGCTGCTCAATAAACCCGTTCTGAACTGCCTGGTTGGAATGAGGTTTCATTGAGTGAATGTTTCATTTTGATGTGCGCTTGTTTTATGTGGCACAGATCAGCATCACTGCTCCACTGAGAGCAATGTTCTTCACATTATAGGTGAGTTAAATATACACAGTAATCATGTGTCAGTATGTCACCTCTTGGGTGCGGCCTGGACCTTTGCTCATTTTTCTGTATTTGGCCCTCACCAAAAAAACTTTGGACACCCCTGTTCTAATGTAAACTGGAAGGTAATCAGAAAGTGATCAGAAATGATGGGGTTAAGAGGAAGAACACTCAGCTGGCTGATCGCTATACCATGGGTTAGAACAAGGTCCAGGGTGTGCTTATGACAGTGAGTGGGTTCATTTACATTTTGGGTGAAACCAACATCATCTAATAAAGTGCAAAAGCCTTTCCAGACAGCCTTATAGGGTCTTCAACGTGAATATTAAAATCCCCTATTATTAAGTTTGATCCGAATCTAAGACAAAACTCAGTTAAAAAATTCTGAAAATGGGCAGAGGGGGCGATAAATAATTGATGATATAAAACAAGTTTTCGAGTTTTGTTTGGGTTGATATTATAGACAATATGATGCTTTCAAATGATTATAAAAATGTTTAACATTAGGCTGAGAAGTAAGATAGGACTGTGATATTACTGCCAAAGCACCTCCTTCCCTGAAATTGGATTTCTGATAGTTAGCCTAGTGGGGGGGGGGGGGGGTTCTTCATTCAGTCTAACAAGTCATCCTGTTGGAGCCAAGTTTCTGTTAGGCTAGTAGACTAAGGTTGTATCAGTGATTAACTCATTGGACTAAAGGGACACTAGAGGAAAGGATGAATGTTTAATAAACCGCATTTAATGACATCATAATTGCTGCTGTGAGAACTGCTGTCTGTCACTTTAAGATTTCTGTGTCTCGCTCCTTTCTCTTGTCTTTCAGCACATAAGCTAAAGCTAGGACCTGCTTGACTTTCCCTGCATGGGTTTTGCACCAGCACTAACCCTAAGGGAGGCTCAGAGGAGCGTTTTCCACTGCTGCTCTGCACCCGGGTCTCGTCTCTGGATTGTCAGGTTGTCAGACTAAGGCTAGCAGAAATGTTTCTAGAAAGAACAGCGGCACCGTCCCGAGTAGGATGGACACCATCTCTCCGCATGAGACCGGGCTTCCCCCAAAACGCGCTCCAATTATCCACAAAACCAACGCCGTTTTCTGGGCACCATCTAGAAAGCCAGCGGTTGAATGATGAAAAGCGGCTGTACATTTCATCACTGACTAAGTTCGGCAGGGGACCAGAGAAAATTACAGTGTTGGACATCGTCTTAGCCAGTTTACACACCAAAGCTACGTTTAACTTAACCACCTCTGATTGTCTCCGTCGGGCATCATTACCGCCTGCGTGAATCACGACTCGACGGAACCTGGACTTACTCTGAGCTAACATCCTAAGGTTCCCCTCCATGTCACCAACTCAGAAGAGCCGATAACCAGAGTTGAGGGTTCAGCGGGTGTGTCGCTGAGGGGGGACAACCTATTACTAACGTGGAGTCTCGGGTGCTCTAAATCTTTGCGTTTAGCACTATGTTTCCTCCCAACCAGTGCAAACCCCTGAGTGTCTCCCGGCTGCTGGGAAAGCGCTGGGGTGCCAGCTGGTTTAGCCCTGGTAGCGCGCCCCACGCTATGAGTAACAACCGGGCTAGCCGGCTTAGCTTCCACTGTGCGGAGCCGCGCTTCTAACTGCTCTAGCCTGGCCTCCAAGTCTAACACAAGACTACACTTAACACATCTACCGCTATCTTCACTAAAGGAGGCAGGATCCTCACTAAACATATGGCACATGGAGCAGGAGAGAGGGGGAAAGGTGGAAGGAGGAGTGGTGGCCATGCTAGGTTCTAAGCTAGGCTAGCTGTGTTTAGGTAAAGAGAAGTGGTTTATTTAGCAAAATGAGAAAAGTGAACAGCAAGCGGTTTAACAGTAGTGTATTCGCTACTAAAAGGTGCTAGATGTGATTATTAAACCAGATAACACTTAAAGTAGTCAGGCTAATGCCAAACAAGAGAGCAGCAGTCAAACACGACTACACTGGAAAACGCTCACCCGGAAATGACGTCACAGGAAGCCAGATGGCCCCCCGTGTGTCATAAGTGTGAGCAACTTACATTATTCGTAACCCTTGTGCTATCCTAGGGGTGTTAACATTGAGACCCCACTAGACAGAGCGCTGAACCTTTTTTCTTCAATGATTTGTGATCTTCACTGGTGTCCATGGATTACATGAAATCCTCTCCACCTTTATCCACCTTTGTCATGGTAGGAATGACACGTCAGTAGAAGGGGGGGGTCATCTAAGATAGCACAAGGGCATCATATCACTTGTTTGCCTGCCATGTTGATGATTGAGGTGAATCATTGTAATGTATTAATACTTCATCAATTATCAGCTTTTAATCCAAACATCATTCATTCATGTTAAATAAAAGAGTTCTAAAAGCAAAAATGGTTTAAAGAAGGTTAAAATCAATTTATACTGCACACAACTCAAAGGTAATGTATTGAATGTGTTTCTTGTGAATATGAATTATTCAGACACCAGAAGGATGCTCTGTCCAGATGGTGGTGTATTTGTTGGTGTGAGGGTCATTGAAAGAGGAATGATGAGATACAAAGAATTACCAGATAAATACTGTTGGATAAATGGTGACATGTTCAGTTTTTACAATCGTAAATCTGACTTCAGAGGAGTCAGTGCCTCACCAGCATCAACCTCACTGCACGTCACTGAGTAGTTGTGTGTGTCAGAGAGATAGAGAAAAGAGTGAGATAAAGAGAGTGAGATAGAGAGATTGCGATAGAGAGTGTGTGTGTGTGTGTGTGTGTGTGTGTGTGTGTGTGAATGAGATGAGAGCGAGGTTCCTGTGTGTGTGGAGGGGGTATCTGACCTCCAGGGTAGTCACTGGCCAAGTTGTATTTGATGTGTGTATTGAGGGTGGACATTTTTCTTGAAATAAACACAAGTACAATACTTCCTGTTGTATTGTAGGGAGAGGAGTGTGTTATGGAAAATAATACAGCTTTAATTGCGTGTTTGTGTGTGTACGTCTTGGCAGGGCAGCGTGTGGTGTGGCTCTTTGACTCTCACAGTGAAAAAATCCGGCTCTTGGTATCAAACTTGTTTTCCACCCCTGCCTTAGATCTTGGGAAGAGGCTGTCATCTCTAATCTTCAAGAAGCACCTTTGGTACCAGATACAAACAAAAACTCGTCCTAGCGATTTTTATCGATCTTATTTAAAAATCCTGGGCATGAATGGCAAGCCAATGAGGAATTGTGCCTGCAGGATTTCCTCTACTTGCATGAGACCACCAACGAGGACACTTCCATGCCTAAACTAATGACACTTCTGAAAGAATCTAATTCTCTTGCGGGATACAAATTAAATATTTCTAAAACTCAAACCCTGCTTTTCAACCACTCCCCATCAGAAAAAACTGCATCTAGCTACAATATTAAGTGGGACAATAAAAGAATTAAGTACCTTGGAGTCTTTTTACCCAAAAATTTGTCACTCCTATACGAAGAAAATTATAATACAGTTAACTTAAACATCAATCTGGATATTAAGAGGTGCTCAACTTACCCTTTTGATTTAACAGATAGGATAAATGTGGTGAAAATGAACATCTTACCAAGGTTACTCCTCCTATTCCAGTCACTTCCAATAGAAATACCTCCCAAGCAGTTCATAGAATGGGACAGGATGATATCCAGATTTATATGGGAAGGGAAAAGACCCAGGATTAGATATGCAATATTACAATTGCCTAAAGATAAAGGGGGAATGTCTCTCCCCAATCTGAAATTATATTTTTTGCAGCACAGATGCGCTATATTTGCTGTTGGTGTGACTCTGAATACTATTCCAGGTGGAAAGAGATTGAGACATGTGTATCAGGACACCCGATTCAGACCCTTTTAGGAGAGGAGGACTTACCAAACAACATTACCACATTATTAAATCCAATAACAACATATACCATGGAACTTTGGCAAAAGGTAGTACGGCAATTAAAGCTGAAAAAGGAAAAGAAAATACTTCAATGGATTTATCTTGACAAAGACTTGAAACCAGCAAAAGACGATTCCACATTTAATCAGTGGAGAACAAAGGGGGTTACAGCCTTTGCCACAATCACAAATAAAAATAAGATGAGGGACTTCCAGGACTTAAAGGTGGAATTTGGACTCACCAACCATGATTTTTTTCGATACCTCCAGGTGAGGGAATATTTTAACAAAGCAATTAGATCAGAAGAGGGGAGTGAACAAAACCCAGTCTTAGAGGTAGTAATTGGAGCGTACCAGCATAAAACATCCAAAACGATCTCTAAACTGTACCACAGCCTCATTTCATGTCAGAAAAACACAACTTTATATGTTAAAGAAAAGTGGGAAAAAGAAATGTTTATCACTATTTCAGAGAAAGAATGGTATTCAACATGTGCATCAACTCAGTCTTCTACCACGTCACTGAAATGGAGGGAATTTAATTGGAAAAACCTCATGCGCTTCTTTATTACACCTTCAATTAAAAGCAAACTATCAGCAAATCCACAGATGTGTTGGAGACAGTGTGGTGCAGTAAAGGCAAATCACTCTCATATCTTCTGGAACTGTTCGCAAATAGGACCATTTTGGCATTCCATCCATCATGTCTTAACAAACGCTTTGCGCTACACAATCCCCTTCAAGCAGGTAGTATTACATCTGGGTAACATTTCTGAAACAGTCAGTTCTCAAGATCAGTATTTGGTGAAAATATTCCTGATTGCAGCAAGGAAAGCAATAACTAGAAGATGGCTTAAGCCAGAACCACCAACCATTACAGACTGGACTGAAATAGTGGAGGAGATTTATATCATGGAAAAGATTACTTTTGCTTTAAGATTGAGAGAAAGACATTTTAAGGAAAAATGGGACAGATGGACTGTATATAAAAACTCACTGGCCAATGTATGACGTGTTTACTGTTTGGAATGGTGGCTGACATGTTCAAAAAAAACAAGAATTTGGTTGCTAGAGGACAGAGAAGTTACACTGTATACAACCATGCATGTTACTCTTATTTCCTTAGTTGGAGTTGCTGTATTGTTTAGATCCATGTAATAATGATGAGTGAGGAGATCTTCAAGGTTCTACTGAGATTTGAACTCAGACTACTGGATTCAGAGTCCAGAGTGCTAACCATTACACCATAGAACCATGCTAGTAACCGCATTGTTACATGTGTCTATATGAAAAAGTGTAAAAAGTTGGAAACTATGGCAAGTGAGATAAAGATTTTTTATGAAAATAAATATTATATGTACAAAATAATATGGCATATTTTGTACACTAACAGTGAAGATCATAGTTGGTTTTTCCGTTCCTTGAGGCCAGAAAAGTAAAGACATGGTTGATGGTGTTTGTTATTTTTAAATCACATTGAGCTGCTGGATTGTTTCAATACATGAAGCAAAGAGGAATCAGGAGTGTTGGTTGGGTTTCAAGGTTCTACTGAGATTTGAACTCAGACTACTGGATTCAAAGTCCAGAGTGCTAACCGTTACACCATAGAACCATGCTAGCCTTGCTTTCCACACATGTGGCGGGGGTCACATTGTCAAAGACGCAGAAATCTTTTCACACTTTTAACACTGAGGGGGAATTAGAGAGTGAAGGAGAAGTCAAGACATCTGAAAAGAGAGGACAACAGGAAGTAACACAACTAACCAAAATAAAAGCATAAAAAACCGCCCGTCCTGGATCTGATCTGTTGTTCCTGGATCTGATCTGTTGTTCTTGGATCTGATCTGTTGTTCTTGGATCTGATCTGTTGTTCCTGGATCTGATCTGTTGTTCCTGGATCTAGATCTCGGACTATCTGACTAACTCTATTCTCTTAATACCCTTGCATAGACTTTCCCATAGAGGCTTAGGAGAGTGACCCCCCAGTAGTAAGGACTCCCCCTCTGGCCCCCCCTCTCAAAGAGGGAACCAGCGCTCCTGTCTGCCAGTCCAGTAGTACTTTTCCTCACTGCCATGCAATGCTGTAGAGACGTGTCAACCAAGACAGTCCCACAGCATTCAGAGACTTGAGGGACTAGAGGACTTCATCCACTCCTGCTGCTTTGCCACAGAGGAGCTGGTGGACGACCTCGGTGACTTCAGCTTGGGTGATCTGGTCTTCTTCATTCAGTAGAGGGTCTGGTACGATGGGTTGGGGAGGATAGGCAAACACTTCCAGGTGAGTAGAAGTGGGGATGAATTGGAGGGACTAGGTAGCCATGAAACATCTAACAGTGTGTTGTGAAGTCTAAAGTAAAGCAGCAAAAGAGGAAAGATAAAGGTGACTTAGATGGAACAATTTCCATCCAGATTTTCTGAACCGCTCTTAGTCCGGCTTGTCACCTAGGACCTGTTTGCAATGGGAGACCCTAACAAGAGGGTTAACCCACTACTGCACAGCTTCTAGGATCACTCAAGCCCTCAAACCCCTCCACCACGGTAAGGTGGCGGTTCATGGAGGGGATTTATTTAATTTTTTCATGTCTAGCATTATTTGTAGTCAATACAGTAAAAAATAACAGATTTATGAAACTTATTACAGAAATGAGGAAAAATAATAAACTGACTAACAAAGACATACTTAAGTCACATTTGCTTAATTAAATTAGTGATCATTAACTAAAGTCAAGTAGATCTTGATTTATTGCTTGGAAAGGAGAAGGAAGAATCAAGTTGATATAATCCCACCTCTACTGAATTACATCATTTTATAGTTTTGCATTGTTTTCATAATCCAGTTCAGATCAGATAGTTTATTTTCTAGTAACAAAATCTAGGTTTTATTGTGTGTGTGTGTGTGTTTGAGCTTTTTCCTGCTTTGCTTTAGCAGCTTGATTTATTTCCAACAGTTTCTCTGTAAGGATCCCAACTTTCTTTCCACTCTGATCCTAAACTTGAACTCTCTGTCCATAGTTATGTTTTGGTCAAAGAGCGTCTTCTTAATCCTGCAATCATCCATGGCCTAAAGTTTCTTCTCTTCCAGATGTGCATCTTTCTCAAACAGCTGTTTTTTAAAGTCAGCTATTCTTTTTTTCTATATCATGGACATTTTCTTTTGATGTCTTGTCGTCACTGGCAGCCAAATGGAAATGATAACTCTGGTTTTCATCCACCCACCCATATTCTTAACTTCTTTATCCCTTCTGGGGTCCTGAGGATGCTGGAGCCTGTCCCAGCTACTGTTGAGCAAAGCAGCGTTTATCTTTCTACATTCTAGATGGTTCTGCCGGCCCTCCTCCCCCCATTCTCCACCTGGACCAATATTCTAAGGTGTTCTGGCCTTCAACCACCATCAGCGTCTAGGCTCTGGGTTTGATTCATCTATTGTCTGAGCTTATCCCACCAGAATAAAGACATCATCTGCCCAAAGCCTGACCGCCTAAAGACTATGGACTATTTCAGGAACATTGTTCTATTCCACACACATCTTTATTATTTACATTCCTTAGATCTCTAATCAAACTTTATATGTATAGCACTTTTCCATTTGACGTAAATCAAAGTGCTAAACATTAGAAATATTTTCCACATTTAAAAACTAAGAGACAGACAAAAGAACATCATAGAATGCCCCCCTCCCCCCCACTGAACACAGACCACTCAGAGATGTTGTGTATGTGGTGGTGGTGGGGGGGGGGGGGTATACAAAAGGGTTTATAGAAGTAAAAAAAAGAACTGAATGTTAGAAAGGCTTTTTTATGTCCAGACATTTATTATAATTGTGATGGAATTATAATTTCTTTTCTTTGAATGTGTTTATTTCTTTAGGTTGTTGATGCTTCATTTGCAGAAATGACAACTTTTTACCTTTGACTCTGATTTGTTTGGACTGAATCTCTACTCTAATTCAGTCGACTAAAATTATACTAAAACTAACAGAATCAACATGACTAAATTGTGACTAAAACCGAAGCTTATTTAAACTAAAAGACTATTCCTACAACTAAATGAAATTCTCTGTCACATTAACCCTGGTTTTCTTTGTCTCTGTGATTTCTGTGGCGTGGCTTAAAAAGGTTCTTGAAGCGCTTCCACAGTGATGGTTTTTGTGCTTTGGTCTGTTCAGACGGCAAAGCTTCTGGTTCTTCCCTGTCCTGATGTCCTGACTCCATTGCTGGAACAGGCTCTGATGGTGATGGTGGGTCGACTTCTTCTTGAGAAATCCTGAGGTCTTGAGCTTCACCAGTGTCCAGAAAGTCTAGGATGGTGGTGTCCGTTTCCTCAGCCTCCTCCTGTTCTGAGACCACATGGAGTTCTGATGCTGCATTTTGTGGCTCTTCATTTTCAGGCTGAGGGGCTATGATGGCCTCAGTTCTCTCATACTCTGCCTGTTCCAAGACCACTTCTGGTTCAGAGAGATAGTTTTGTGGCCATCCATTGAAATCCTGAGGTGCTAAGACCATGCCAGTTTCCTCAGCCTCCACCTGGTTATTTCCTTCCTCTGGTTCTGACACTTTGTTCTGTGTTTCAACACGAAGCTGGACTTCATTTGCAGAGAAACTTTGTGCAGGTTTCCCTGAAATCCCATTGACTGCAGTCTCCAATGGGATCTGGATCTCTGCCATCTTGTGTTTCAGATGTTTTTCTGCATCCTCTTCCAGTTTCAGTCTTTGTGCCAGTTGCAGATTGTAAAGGGTTTTTTCCTGCAGCTCTTTCTTCAGCTGTGCCAGTTTGTTCAATGCCTGGATATGAGCCTCTTTCTCTCTCTCCTCACATTCTGGCTGCTTTGCTTCAGCAGCTTCATTGAGATCCTTCAGTTCTTCTGTCAGAGTGACCACTTTATGTTCACAGGAGATCCTGAACTTTACCTCTTTCTGCAGCTTTGTGTTTTTGAGCTTGAGCCTATGAAGCTTATCCCCGCGATCACTCTGGGCCTCTAGTTTTTTCTCCTTCAGTTTAGAGAGATATGCGTTTTTCTCCATCAGCTGATTTCTCAGGTGGGTTATCTCTTTTTTAATGTCCTCTGCATTCTCGGTTGATGCCTGGTCCTCACTGGCAGCCACATTGTCTTGATTCTTCTGGTTATCTTGTTTTTCCAGTTGAGGACTTTGATTGGCTGACTGAGGGAAGCAGTTCTATTGTTTGGCTGTATTGGAATCAGTGTCAGTTCATTGCACTTTATTACGATTCCTAGTAAAAAACGTACTGTGTCTCAGGATCGTTTCTACTCGATTTCTCCTAATAAGACAACACACTACGAACGTTGTGTTTTAAAAAAAACTACTTCAATTAAAATATAAAGGCACGTCAATTAGGTACCAGTAAAGATAGCTCAGTGGAACAGTCAATGGGGTGTGCATCCAGACTAGGAAGGATAAAGCCACAGAGAGCTCCAGGACCTGACAACATTCCTGACTGTGTCCTGACGAACTGTGCTGATGAACTCACAGATGTCATCACCAACATCTTCAACCTCTCACTGAGCCAGGCTGTTGTCCCCCCATGCTTCAAAGCCCCCACCATCATCTCGGTCCCAAAGAAGTCATCTCCCTCGCTCTCACCCCCATTCTCATGAAGTGCTTTGTTGTACATTCTGTTTTTCTTTACTTTTCTTTTTTAAATAAGTGATAAATGAAATAAATACAATAAAAATTAACTGAAGAGGGCCGGAGCTCCTCCCCCCACCATGCAGACCTTCTACAGGGGCCCCATCGAGAGCATCCTGATCAGCTGCATCACCGTGTGGTACGGTGCCTACACCGCGTCCTGCCGGAAGTCTCTGCAGCACATTGTGAAAACAGCTGGGAAGATCATGGGTGTCCCTCTCACTGGCCTCTCAGACATTTATCGCTCCCGCCTCCCCCGCACAGCCATCAGGACAGCGGAGTTCTGGACCAGTTGGAGCTTACTGAGGGTCTTTTGAGGGAGACCAAAGAGGAGGGAATCACAATAATCTAGACAGGAAGTGACCAGGCTGGGAACCAGGGTAGAAGCAGAGTGGACGGTGAGGGAGGGGCGTAGGCGATTAATGTTACGTAAGTGGAAATGGGCTGACCGAGCAATGTTACTGATATGGGACTAAAGAGATAAGGAGCTATCCAGGATGACACCCAGACTCTTCAACTGAGGGGGGGGGGGGAGAAGATGAGTCAATGGAAAGAGTCAAACTTGTGGCTTTTGGAGCAACGAGAAGTAGCTATTGAGTTTGAGAAAGTTGAAGGTGAACCAGTTTTTGACTTTAGATAGATGGGGGGGGGGGGGATTCAGGTTTGCTTGATGAAAATGTATATTAAATTTACAGAAAATAGAAGATAGGGTTAGAAGATTAGTAATAAAAAGAAGAGGACCAAGGACAGAACCTTGGGGAACGCCAGAAGAGACACAGGAAGGCTAAAGGCCAAAGGTCGTTCAGGGAATTTTATTCCGACCGTTTTTTTGTTTCCTATATCGATAAAAAATGTGCGAGCTAGCTAAGATCGCAAGAGCATATTCACTACGCGCACGGCGTAAGAAATCTACAAATTTCAATTCCAATATTTTTTCCACAGTAGCTTGGCACTGAAGCCTGAGAAGTTATGAGACGATCCATAGAAGTTTTCGTTTGTATCTGGTACAATTATTATCATTTAACAATTATTGTTTTTTATTATTATTATTCTTCCCAAAGTCAAAGGTCAACGAAACTTCTGTGGTGTTTGCAGACTGGAGCTGGCGGGTTGTGTGTGCAATTTTTTGAAAATCGCACAAACGAAAATGTTGTAATCCCATACTGTCGAAAAACACACAAATCGCCAATTCTCAGAGTTTGCCACAAAATGGCCGCCAAGCCGTCAGTCGTGTGGTCATCCCGTAGAAATTTCAAAACTTCTTTGGGATATCCCCAACGCGCATGTTTGGGTTTGAAACAGTATTTTGACATTCTTGGCCCCAGAAGTGATTTTCGGCCCATTCACTTTTTTTATGGTATCGCTTGTTGTGATGTCATCGTCTTTCGATTAATCCTAGGTGTGTGCACACTTCGGTGACTTTTCGTGCATGTGGCGGGGGGCAAGTTGCCGCTCAAAGATGCAGAAATCTTTCCAACTGCGTGGTCCTTGCAGTCAGTGATGCTGCTGCGGGCCAGAATGACGTCTGTGCTGTCTGAGACGGCTGAAGACCACGAGGGGAAAGGAGAACGAAACCAACCAGCACAGCTTCAACTCAAACCCAACTGCTCCTCAGCCTCCTGCTCTGCTCTCTCTGCATGCCTGCCCCCCTCCTCTGACTTAAATAACTCAAAGTCAAAGTCAGCTTTATTGTCAAATATGCTGCATACACATGATATTAAGTACAGATGGAATGACTTTCCTCTCGCCCCACAGTGCAAGCAGCTTATACAATAATAAAATAATAATTATAAGAAGAAGAATAACAGCGATCTAAATGGTTCAAAAGAGCAATGAGATGGTTAAAGTGACAACAGTGCTATGAACAGTAAATACAGTGGTGGACAAAATAGTTGGTACCCCTCAGTTATAGAAACAAAGTCCTCAATGCTCACTGAAATGACTTGAAACGTTCAACAGTAACAATAAATTAAAACTTACTGAAAAATTAAAACATCAAAATCAGCCATTACTTTAGAGGTGTTGATTAACAGGGCTGGACAAAAATGATGGTACCCATAACTTCATATGCATTTTAGCTAATTCCAGTCTCTCTTTTTTCTGGTCTCCTTCCAACAGTGATGTCCTCCTTGGTCGTCTCCATGCCGTCCTCGGCTTTCACGCCTCGCTCCGTGCTGATCCCCCCCGTCCTCGGCGTCCACGCCACGCTTCAAGCTGGTCCCGCTGTCCTCAGCGCCCAAGCCTCGCTCCCTCTGGCTCCACTGTTCGACGCGTCCTCATGTCGCCCCCCCTCTTCATCTGCATCAGCTCAAAGGACACCGAGCTCAATCCCCGGAGGCGATACGTCCACGTTCCCCCAGAAACTTATTTACCCGTGACCAAATAAATCCATTCAAAGTCAAAGTCATGGCTGTGAGTTTTCTTCCGGGTTTCAGCGTCTGGGTCTGCTACGTCAACGACGTCATGACACAGGATGTCCCTTTGAAATTCACAGGATCAGAACCCCACACACTTAAACCTGAAAAACAACCTTCAATGAAATAAAGATAAAACAAAAAACCTAAGAGAAATGAAATGAGAAACTATATTTCGGTTATGTTAAACAAACAACCTTAAAAACATCAACATAAACATCGACACTGATCAATGTCAACATAAACATTGAAAAAAATAATAATAAATAAATAAAAATAACATAAACATTGAACAACATTAACGTAAAAATGGTGTTGGGTGAAGCCAAGGCTTATTTCCCCAACCCTGAATACAAACATCACATCTACCTACAAACTGATAGAACCTTAAATCAGAAAAGAAAAAAAGAAGAGGAAAAAACAAAAAACAAAACAAACAATTCTCAAAAAGACCTCACAACCACCAAAGTCTCTGAGTCCAGAAGGTATTTTTGAAACATTTTAACTTTATACATTTTCTTAAAGTGCAGTATGGATTTTGCATTTTTCAGTTCGTCTGATAATAAATTCCACATGTTGACCCCCTGAACAAAAATACTATTCCTTAATGCATTAGTTCTGACCATTTTCTTTTTAATCATATCTTTGCCTCGAAAATCATAATTATCAACCTTTATTTCGAACAAACTCAGTATTTTGGCGGGTACACATTGTTTTTTAACTTTAAACATAAAAATTCCAGTACTAAGATCTACTAAATCATAAAATTTAATTGCCCTTAATTTAGGAAATATTTGTTTTGTGGATTGATTGTATGAAGAGATTTACAATTCTAATTGCTTTTTTTTGCAGAATAAAAATAGGTTTTGTATTTGACTTATAACTGTGCCCCCAGATTTCTAAACAATAGGTCAAATAAGGAATTATGAGGGAACAATATAGAATATACAATGTAGCTGTGTTTAAAAAATATTTGACTTTATGTAGAATGGCTAATGATTTGGACAATTTAGAGAGAACATAAGTTATGTGTGGTTTCCATGATAATGTATGATTTAAAATTACCCCCAGAAATTTTATTTCATTTACTCTTTCAAGAACAACATCCTCAATTTTTAACTCAGAGATGTTTTCCCGTTTTCAATAGCCAAATATAATGTACTTGGTTTTATTTTTATTTAAAGACAGTTTGTTTGAATCAAACCATTGTTTGATTATGGATAATTCTTTTGTTATGTCTGAAAGAAGCTTTTCCAGGTCATCTCCTGATAAATACAAAGTAGTGTCGTCAGCATATAAAACACAATTTAACAAATCAGAAACTTTACAAAGGTCGTTTATGTATAAAATAAATAATATAGGACCCAATAGGGACCCCCGGGGTACTCCACATGTTACAGGACACATATCAGACTTTTCGTTATTGAAATAAACATACTGACATCTGTTAATAAGATAACTTTCTAACCAGGAATATGCTATTCCTCTAAAACCATATTTCTGTAACCTACTAAGTAACATAGTGTGATTTAATGTATCAAATGCTTTTTGAAGATCAACAAAAACGCCTACAGTAAATTTCTTTTTCTCTATCGAGGAAGAAATATGTTCAACCAGCTGCATTATCGCCATTGAAGTAGATCTACCAGCCCTAAAACCATATTGATCCTCATGCAATAAATTAAACTTTCCAATAAAATTATTCATTCTTTTAACAAAACGTTTTTCTAATATCTTGGAGAATTGGGATAATAATGAAATTGGTCTGTAATTTGTAAATATATGGCGATCTCCATTTTTAAAAATGGGAATAATTTTTGCTATTTTCATGTTATTTGGAAAAATGCCCTCCCTAAAAGACATGTTAAATATATGAGTTAGTGGTTCAACAATGAACTCAATTGTGTTTTTAATTAATGACATATCAATGTCATTTCAATCTTTGGATCTTTTATTTTGAAATGTTCTTACAATTTCTAGTATTTCATTTGTACTAACCTCAGACAGAAACATTGAGAACTTGAAGAAATAGGACCACAAAAATATAAATTCCTTCAGATGTTAAAGGACATACCTGAGTTCATCATGACCTCCTGGGCAATTAGTTCTCAGTCTTTTATGAAGGTACCATCATTTTAGTCCAGCCCTATTTCATTAGTTTGTTTTTTTAAATAATTTTGTGAATCAGCAACTCTAAAGTAATGGCTGATTGTGATTATTTAATATTCAAGAAATGTTAATTTATTGTTTTTGAACGTTTCAAGTCATTTCAGTGAGCATTGTGGACTTTCTTTAACTGGGGGGGTACCAACTATTTTGTCCACCACTGTAGATGAGGGGAGGATTGGATGACGTTGGGGGCGTCTTGTGCTCCTCAGAGCCCTCACAGAGCGGTCCTGAGGGTAGGGGGGGGGTTATCCATGATGGATGTTTGTTTTGCCAGCATTCTTCTTCCGTCCACCACCCCCCTCAGTGACAGAAACAGCTCATTTTTTAGCTGCTTTTCTGCGGCCAGTTCTGCAGACTCTGTTCTGAAAACCTTCTTCCTCTGGTTTGGTCTGTTTTTCACTCAACGCTGACAGAGGTGAAGCCTGTGGGAGGGGGGATGCAGTTACTAACACTGCTCATGTGGGGGCAGTATTGCCTAACACAGGGAAATAAAAGCATGGGGTAGGAAATCAGCTCCTCCTGCTGATCTTCTGAGCATCTCACAGTAAGAACCTACGGTGGCCCTGAAGGGCAAATCACACCAACAAAGAGCATTTTCATCGGTGTCACACAGGAAGGCATCGGGTGCCGAATGGAGAGTCTTTGGTGGGACTTGGTGGGACCTTCTGGTCTGAGGGTGGACACACTAAGGTCGCTGGTTTTATTCCCAGTCTGTGTAGCAGAGTTGAGGAATAAATGGCATTAAATGTAAAACTGCAGTCATTTCAGTGATGTGCTGTGAAAACATGTTTTGCTTTTTAACATTGTTTAAATGTTTTTTTTTTCCAATGTTAACTCAAACTGACCTTTTTACCATTTCAGAAACAACTCTGCTTTTTCTCCCCCCCGCCCCGACTAGGATGAGGGGGGGGGGGTTTTAACGACCCACCGTCCTTAGTAGATAAAGAAGGAATGCTGTTTGAACTGAACCCCCCCAAGTGGTTCACTATATGACCTCCCTAATGAACTCCATAACTGTCCGTCTGCATGGAAACGCAACTTCTGTGTTCAATGAAAGGATGAGGAAAGGAGCACACGTCATCTCATCACCAACATGAAAAGATCAGAAAACGGATCCACGCGGTTGCAGGTCAGACTATTATCACGGCCTTCTCACTGGCCTCTAAGCACATTCAAATGGCTCCATTCTTGTTAAGAAGGCGTCCAGCTAGAACCAGGAGGGTCTCCTACAGAGGATTCAGCCCTCAGAGCTGCCGTAGGCCTGGATTTCCACGGGACTCTGTGGGAGAATGAAACTTCCTGCTGACATCATCAGATGGGGGGGCTGCAGGCTGGATGCCCATTCCTCGGGCTCTACTGTGCAACCTTTATGCAGACTCTTGGGTGATTTGTTCTGTTTCCCACCTGGGGAGGCCTTACGCAGCCTCAACAATACAAAGCAACAAAAACCCAGTCATCAGTCACTAGAAATGCACTTTTTTTAAAGAACTGCATTAATATTTTACAAGTGTATCAATATGCATAGATGACAGTATGATCTATAAACTCAGTTTTACTTTTTTATTGTAGCTTTTGCAAAGAACACAACAAGATCCAGTCAGAAATGTGTTAAATTACCAACAAAAACAAATAAAAAAGAAGTGACATTTGACCACGGAAAGGATCAAATTACACTGAGCTGCCTGACATTAGAAAAACCTATTGGGATCAGGTTTGCACAGCAGGTTGATGTGGAGGTCATTTGAGTTCATTCAGGTTCTGGAGATCCTGGAGGTTCTGCTTTTGGCAGCGTCACATTGGGGTTCCTGTCCTGCTCCGTCAGATGATACTGAGGCAGAACTGCAGGAACAAAAAACAAACAAAGCTGTGAGCGGCTAGCCTGGAGACACGCCAGAGGCTGTTGATGGACACCAGAAGGACATGGACTCATGGGAGTCCGGATCAGAAGGTTACGGCCCAACAAGCAGCCGTGAACCGTCGGAGAATGGACAGGTATCAGAAAAACCACTGGATTATAAGACCGTCAGTACACAAGTCCCGCCCTTTTCTTTCATGGCACCTCTTTGGCTCCACCCTGCTTTACGGCAACGTCGTCAACAGAACTGGACCGGGTGAGTGTGGCGCCATCCATTGAACAGGCGTACTTCTGGCTCCTAAGAAACAATTCAATTGCTATTTTCCTCACGATACTGCAGAAATGTTTGCTTGCTGTCTAATCTTTTATTTCATTTGAAGTGTTAATGCTCAGAATTACAGGCACTCTGTGTGTTTTCTTCACCTGTGACAAAGTTCACTGCTTTGACATTTCAGCCCACGCAACAGGAAGTTAACCTCTGGTCTGTAGATGAGCACAGCAGATTTCGTCATGGGGCAACAGGAAGCCCGCACCCCAGGTGGGGGAACCATAACTTGTTTTCAGGAAGCCAGCTGGGGTCGGCCAACAGCTACCAGGCCCCTTCCATGGAAACAGGTAAGCAACCGTTGAAGGCAGAAGCACACTGCACCACAGCAGACAGCTGGTCCAAAGGAATTTAGCAGCTGCTTGCAGAGACTTTAGCTGCAGCTCACAGGAAGAAGAACTCAGCAACACGCCCCAATATACAAGGACTTGGCTTCGAGAAGTGCTGGGGCCCCCTTTTTCTTTAGCTCTCTGTTCCGTTCAGGGAATAAACTTTAACCGTCCGAATCCGGGTCATCTTTCCTCGATATTGAACACGTTCTAGGAGCCAACAAAGGCGGAGTACGGTTTCCTACAATACACAACGTCGGTAATCAGCGATTGTTCCGAATCGCTCTGAGCCAATGTTGGAAGGCCACACCCCTACCGATTGAAAGCGGTCTCTGGAGAACCGGTCCGTTTTAAACGCTGAATGTGAATCCACATACTTTAAGATCTGGGTGCTCAGTTAATAACATTCATGACTTGAACTACAGACCAAATAGGAAGAAAAAAACGAGGATTATTATGGTTCTTTTGACCAATAAAACGACAGTAACAGCTGTTTGTTTCTCTAGAACAGTCTATGAGAGTTTAGCTTCTTGGAACCAGCGGGTCTTTCCTATTTAGAATGTAAGGTGGGAGGGGCCACTCAGTCCAGTTCTTATACTCATTATTCTTATACTCATTCATTCATTTTTATTCCCTTTCGGGGTCACGGGGCTGCTGGAGCTTATCCCGGCCACTTGTGGGTGAAGGCAGGGGACACTCTGGACAGGTCACCAGTCTGTCTCAGGGTAGAATGTCCACAATCACACACCCATTCACTCTCACACTCACACCTATGGACAATTTAGAGTTACCAATTAACCTATGAAGCATGTTTTTGGACGGTGGGAGGAAGCCGGAGAAAACCCACACATACACGGGGAGAACATGCAACCTCCACACAGAAAGGCCCCCCCATTGATGTGTTTTTCATGTCCCCCAGCCAGGACTTGAACCTTGAACAACGCATGCAAAAACATTTGTTTTGCAAAACTATTTTTTGGAAGCAAATATTTATATTTTCATTTGCAACTTTGCGCTAAAGTTTTGTGTGCAGTGTGGGTGGCACAGATATCACTCCATAACCGCCTAATTTCCATAAATGCAAGGAGCAGACACCGTCAGCGCAGAGCAGATCAGAGATTTCCACGGGTGAATTGTTCCGTCCGTTTGTCCTGGAGAGAAGAACCAAGTGAGTCCGTGTCCCTTCTCCGCTTATGCACAAGTGTTGGTTCATCTTTAGATCCAACATATGCCATGTTTATAAAGGTCACAAACTGCTGCAGAAAACTTGTGAAAATCAAGGGGAAAGTGAACCAAATCGTCCAGGATTGGGTTCAGGAAAGGAGTGTGTCAGACCGGCCAAGAGCAAGCAGAAAGGCTTTTTAAATGTTAAAAATGTTAAATGAGAGCCTTTTGTTCTCGCTTCGTCTTCTGATGTGTCTGCAAGCTAGCCAAGCGTAATTCGTGCGCATTGTAGACTTCTAAGTTTGAGAACCCGGATATATCGGTTTAGCTTTGTTTTAGAAACTCTGTCAGGGAAATAACACTCTGTTAATCTTTTCCCGGTCGGTTGCTGGTCATTTTCCTCCCCACTTTCAACACGTTTAGGAAAAGCTGCAAAACGGACAGATTTTTCCTACAACATCTACCAGAGATCCGAAATTAGTGAAATGGAATAAAATGATAACAGTAAAATCAAAGTTAATAGAAGCACCAGGGCTCCAGACTAACATTTTTCACCAGGAGCACAGTGGCCTCCAACTGAAAATTTTAGGGGCACAACCAGAAAATTTAGGGGCGCATACCGTAAACCAACATGCTAACCAAATCTACTAACTTCCACTGTATTACTATTAAATACTTTAATAATAGATGCAGAAATTACAATGTGCTGTTTCACATTCAGTGTCACATTTTATTCTGTACTTCTAAAGATGCAACAACAGGTGAACTGACAGAACCATCACTGTCATGACAGTAGAAATAGTAAAGAAAACGGATGGAAATTCATCTTTGTGACACCAAATATGTGCAGCCAAGATGCACAATAAGCGTGTTTGAGATCACCCAGGTGAACTCAACGCTGCACAGATCACCTGGTGTGTGACGAATGTTTTTGTTTTTGCTCCAACATCAACTGTCAATCATCACAAAAATATCGCGAGAAAGGGGTGGGAGCAAGGGGCAAACCTACCCGAACACAGCTGGAAACTGAACTGACTGAAAGCTGCCCTACAGACTACAAAACAATGCATTATGGGACATGTGTTTTTTGTACTTGAGTGATCAATTAAAATAATTTAAAATACCAACTGATTAAAAAAAGGCTACATACATTACAAAATATTCAAATAAATATCAAATATAAAGCCCCGTTAGTTGTCACGCATGTAGGTGTGGGTCACTAGCCGCGTTTACATGGGCAAAAGTAATCGGAAAGAACGCCTGATCGGAAAGAAAATGCGTCATGTAAACGCGCCGTTCGAAATAGTCTGCCCCGGTCAGACTCGTTCGGATCAAACTTTCTTTCCGATCGAGATAGGTGGGTTATACCGATCCTTTATCCGATCGTGGTACATGTAAACGGTCATTCCGATCGTGTGTCACTTCTGCTCTGGTTTACGTCATTCATAGACAGTGTTTTTGCTGAGAGAAAGCTTTGGAGCGCATACAGGACCGATCAGCTGGTCTGCGGCGGCCCCCTGAAAAGCGCCGCTCTCGCCCCGCTGGCTCTCTGCCTCTCTTTCAACCCTCATGAAGGGGCTGCCGGGGAGGAGCGCTTCATGCCCAGTGAGGTCTGGACCCGGCACCCGAGCTCTGCGTTCGGGCTCCGGTGCCAGTGGACCGAGTGAACCTCTCTGAGCAGAGCAGGCGGATTTATTAATGTGTTTGGGGGGAGGGTGCTTTGTTACGTGTGCGTTTTGTTGTGTTGTTATGTGTGAGAATTCGGACTGTGAGCCGACCCGCCGCTCTGGGTTAGCGGCTGCAGGACTCAGGAGAACCGAGCAGAGCTCGGCCCGTCAGCTCACACATTTGGGTCGGTGTGTGAGCTTCAAAGCAGAAATGTGGCTCAGTCCTTAGAAACTGTCCAAACAATCACGTGGATTTGTGTTTCCAGTTGTGTCCCGACAAAATAAAGGCTGAATAAAGGCTTATTCCCAAACATTTGCGTGCAGCCAAGCTAATGTTGTTAGCCCGTGTTTATAGCCTCTCCTAACCCTGGCTTCAAGCTCCCCCTGCACAAAAAAGCAGTGACCACACGGATTAAATATAAAACGATGAGCGAATAGACGCTTCATAATATTCATAACATTAATAAAAGCAAGTTTGGAAGATCGTCTCGTATATTACCGAGCTACTGCATAAATGTATGTGACAGCAAAGGGTTGTTTACAACGGGACACTTCCTTCCGGGGTTTTCAACACTACTGCGCATGCCCACATGATTTATTCCGACCGAAAGTGTGATCCATGGGAACGCTTGTTCTAATCGGAAGAAGGTTTTCTGTGCCCATGTGCAAGGGTGAATTTTAACCCGACCAATGATCCCATCAAGATATTTTGCCCATGTAAACGCGGCTAATTATTCTCCTCAGCGGACCCACCTCCTGCTGGAGCGCTGTGCTGCAGTCACAAGAACAGTTTGGTCGGGGTTGATGCGCCGCTGTGCGCCGTAACCGTAACCATAATCTTAACCCTCCTCCGGGTCTGTGCGACCCAGAGAAAAGTTCAGCACGGACTGCATGTATGTAGAAAATTACGAGCGAATAAATACGTTCTAAAAAGTACAGTAAGGAACCCCTTAATGTGGTCGGCAGAGGGGGCTGTCAGGTTTCCTGCTTTCAGGCCCCTCCCCCTCCACGCATTTTAGCCACTTACAGCGGCTTTCCCTATTCATTGGCCGCCTCACAGACGGGCATCACCCAATGAAACGTGAGTGTGTGCTCGCGTTTCATGAGTATGTGCGGGAGTGTGCGTGTGTGGGTCTGCGTGCGTGTGCGCTCGCGTCTCATTGATTATTTCATTGCTCATTTCATTGATCATTGATCTGCCCCTTCCATGTTTATTGTATAAAAATACGGAGGGTGGGGGAGGCAAACTTCTTGGTAGCACATGTGCGACTGGATGTAAAATTCTCTCAACCATTTGGTTGCAGTCTGGAGCCCTGAGCACCAATAGAGCTGGTCTAATGGTCGTCCACTCAGGTGTTAAAAGCCAATGTAAAAAAAACAAACACACAAAAAAGACAGATTTAAACTCCTAAAAGGATCTGGCAGACCTCACAGAAAAAGGGAGACGGTTCCAGAGTTTAGGGGGGGCCAATGAAAAGGCTCAGCCCCCCCCCTTAGTCACAAGTCCAGTCCTGGGATCCACCAGGAGGATCTGATCCGCAGATCGCAAAGCTCTGAGAAACTAACGGACTTTCAGACGACGTATCATCCCAGTTCATCTCCAACCTGTTAATACTCACAGACAAAACAAATTCCCAGCTACACACAGTCATGTTGTGTACTCCATCCACTGCAAAGGAGGGCTGGACGATATGGCCTATGAATCAAATCTCAGATTTTATTCTTTTGTATTCGATCCCCCCAACTTAAGGAAAGCAATAAGTACAAATGGCGGACAACATAAAGCAAATTTTGCTTTGATTTAATCAAACGCAAGACAAATGTAACCCCCATCTCTCATTGAAATTTATCATTGACGAAATTTAATTTATCTAATTTAAATTTTTTATATAGCTCTGCTCCCACGGATCGGATCTCAGGATAGGTCAAAGGTCACGAGTGAGTGGGAGAATGAGTGCAGCACACACCACACGCATGTAAACCTGGGCATCAACACTTTAATGGAATAACGAGATAAAACAGCACATTCCTTCAATTAGTATGTCTAATTATTCTAAGTTTATTTCGTCATTGTATGAATGTATAACTGATGATTGTATTGCTTTTGTGCATTTTTCTTATTTGATTGCTTAAAATAAACCATTTCAAAAAGACAAAAAAACACATGTATAAAATAAAATAAAAAAACAGGAATAGAACTAAGGCAGGGGGGTTAAAACGTTGAATCTGTCACATACATGACTACAGACTGAACTCAGAATGAGTTGGTTGTATAGAAGTGTGCTGCCTCTCTTGGCTAGGACTCCCTTGGAAAAGAGGTTATTTTTTTTAATCTCATTGGAACTTTCCTGGTTAAATAAATAATAAATTAATGAAAATAAAAACTCTTCAATAAACGCACAAAAGAATAATTCACAACCGTATTTTTTTATTATGAAAACCTGCTAAGTAATTTTAATTTCGGAAAAACTTTTTAAGACATCAGCTGAAGTTCTACTCCATCGTCAGCAGGGGGAGCCTCAGTCCTTTTTTTTTTGCTAACTTTTTGGTCAAACTTTCATTGATGAACCGTCTCTAAAAGTCAACACGTTGGTTTTACTGTGCGCGTTTCTTTTACTCACGTATTTTGGCCTGGTTTTCTTGTGGTTTTAAGGCGATGTCCAGCAGGGCGCGTTGGCGTTTCAGCTCCTCCTCATATTTAGCGAAGGCTCCAGCACACAGCCTGGATATGTCGTCAAAGGCAGGAGTCAAGACGCGGCCGATGTTGTTTCTCAGGGAATCGCCCGACGACATGTTTCTGCGTCCTCTCGCACCTCCGCAACTCCCACTGTCCTGCCAGGAAAAGATGGCCGCTAGAGGCGCGCGCTCTGGTTTTATACGCCGCTCTTCTTCTTCGTCGTCGTCTGTAATGACAGAACTTTGCTCGACACTGCCACCTACCGTACTGGATGGCGCATTATCACTTTCAGGTCGTATGGTTGAAACAAGAACTATTTTAAAATAAAACTATATTTTTACATCGAAAAGTACTATTCTTTGTGTTGTTTTATCATATAAATAGATGAAAATAAAATATTTAATATAAAAATATTAACCATACACCTAACATTTAACCTGTAATGAACAGAAATCACTTTTATAATTTTATTTAGATTCAGGTTATTGCCTCTAATTGCATGTTGATTCACCACAATAACTTCTATTATTTTATTTTCATTTACTGTTGCAGTGGTCTTAACATTAACCTATTACATATTTCAGTTTTTTTGTTTTTGTTTGTTTATTCACAAAAATGTTATTTTTGAAAACTAGCATCAAACATAATTTCCACAGAGCCAAAGGGGGAACAAAATGGCTTATTGACACTTAAAATGAACATTTACAAGGAGGTTTAGCAAGTTATGATAACTTCTTGTAAATAACAAACATTAACAAATAGAATGCAAATAATTTGATTTCAATTTATTTTAATTTTAACATTTCTAAAAGGAGGTGATGAAAAATGTAGATTGTGTTTAGCATAAAGCAGCCAAGTGGTTTTCTGGATATTTAAGCTTATTGAAGCTTCCAGTGGAGAAGCTGTCATTCATGTGGCTGACAGGATCTTTTCTTTCAGATATTTTTCCATCTGCTCCTGATGCGACACAATTTGAATAGAGGACTACTGAGAAAATACATTTTAAGCTCAACTTTCTTCACATAGGACTCACATAATCACAAAAACGCTACAAGAGGATGTTAAAAACACAATTTACACGGGAGTGGGTAGTTAAAAATACAAACACAGCTCCCAAAGTTACTGCTACTATTGTGAAATCTACTGATAGTATAGTGATGATTGAGAATAGGAGAGTAAATGAAGCGTATGTTAGAAAAACAATATTCATAAAAAAGAAAACTAACATTTATTACAAAACGTAAAGGAATTTATTCAACAAAAACATGTTGGCAGATGGACGCCGCAGGGATCTGTTGGAGCACAAAGTTTGATTAAACTCTGAAATCTAAACTTTGAAGCTAATAAACTCTAATAAACAGAGGTGAGGTCGAAATGATTAGTAAAAGTCGGCTTCTTTACCATTCATCCTGTAGCTCCTTCAGAATCTGAGCTGAAAACATGTCAGAAGGTCTTTAGCGATTTCTTTATTTCAAGAAATAGTCTCCATTCAGTCAAAAAACATTTCTCACCTGTTTTTCTGTGAAGCTTCAAAGGAATTTGGTGAATCCCATGCTCATGATGCTGGACCTTCAGTTTAAATTAAATGGGCATTTTGGTTTTAAAAATGGATTGAATAGATTTGTTGTTGGTAGTTTTTAAGTGTAAGTATTTAAGTGAAATTGCGATCATTTTCTTTCATGAGTCGTTCCTCTACCACTGGAACTGTGAGGTTCTAGTGCCCAACAGTAGCTGAGATAGGCTCCAGCAACCCTGGGACCCTCAAAGGAATTAGACGGTGTATGCATGTCCATTTCTGTCTCCTAGAGATTAAATGTTGAGGTTGTCTTCATTGAGACATCGCAGCAGGTCACCACTATGAAAACCTAAATGATCGACTCCACACAAGTATAAAACGTAACCCTCTTCTTTTAATCAGCGGTTTGGATTTGAGCAGAACTCAAACGTGCACATAAGTCTGTGACGGGCAGCTGGATGAACCCAACAGAGCTTCAAACTTTACTGCGTCTTTGGGAATGAAGTTGAGGTGGGCGGAGCCAACCGCAGTCCATGTGTCCGTCTCCCTTCAGCTTTCCTTTAGGCCGACCCTGAAGAAGTGAAGTGAACTCCCCAGAGCGAGCTGGCTCTTCTGTTCGGTTTCCTGCTCTCAGGTGGTTTGCTGCAGTTGTTGGACTGGAACTGCGGGTCTTTTTTTTATCCCTGTTGTTTCTGCCGCTCCGTGGGTCAAAACAAACCAAATCAAAAGAAGCCAACCAAACAAAAAATGTCGGAATATTACATTTCTGTATGACAAAATGAAGAAAAGAAAAGATTTTTTTTTCCAAAAAGTCTTATTTTGACAATATGCAGCCTGTTGAAATACTTTTACATAGTAAAGTAAAAACAGTTGTTTGCGTTGGCGAAAAAAACCCAACAACTCGGCCAACGTTTGTTCCTTTAGAACCATAAAAACGAGCATCTATAACACAACCATGATCCATCGGTCGTTGACCGCCGGCTGCGGCCCCCGCGGGATCTCGGCCATGGAGAGCACGTCGTCCGTCATGAGGAAGGCGACGGGCCCGATGCGCGCCCACACGCACCTCTCGCACAGCGGCCCGCTGAAAGTCACGCCTTCGGTCTGGAACGGTAAAACACACAATAACGTGACGTGTGACCCGACGGCCATCACATGGGGTTCGGATCGGAGGTTTTCTTACACATTGGATCTTCTTTTTGGACATGATGAAGGCGGAGCCTGGGGTCAGACAGTTGGGGCAGTCTGAGACGGAGCAGGGCGGAGGCCCCGGGCCCTCCACGGGCATCTCCGACTTCAGGAAGTACTCCTGAAGAAAACATCCAGAGGAAGCAGAGGTGAGGACCAGCATCAGATGATGAAGCTTTTGAAGGAAGAACGTTAAAATCTTCCACCTATAAAGTTTCAAAACTTATAGATTTTAAATTTAGTGCTGTTAGAATACAATCTGGAAGCTTCAGCACTGCTGAACACGCCTGATTATTACATATTCTGTATGACAACTGAAGGCATGAATATTTGGTGTTTCCTTTTTATTATGTTTTAGTCATACTTTTATTTCATTGAAGAAAAAAAAAGCCCAGGAGATTCTTAAGGACACTTCACACCCTGGACACCCCCTCTTTGAACTGCTGCCATCAGGGAGAAGGTTCAGGTCAATCAAAACAAGGACTGACAGATTTAAGAAAAGTTTTTATGCCGTAGCAATAACTACATTAAACACTGTAAAGAACAAGCCATAAATGGAAATATGACAGGATGTTCACGCGTGTGTGGGTTATGTCTGCTGTTTAAGTTAGTCTGTATTTTATATTGTTTTTATACTATTTATTGTGATTTTATTTTTACAATTTGACTATTTTGCACCTTAATCTCGTTGTACAATGTTGCACTGACAATAAAGATTATCTTATCTTATCTTATCTTATCTTCAGTATATCTTTAAGGTTTAGTGTGTGTTGTTCCCGTCCTTTGAACTTTGAAGGAAACATCCTGAAGTTGCATATGTGAGGAGGTTTCATGACTGCAGCTCCAAGCTCACCCCCCTTCAGGGGAAGGAGAGACTTTGGAGGACTGGGCTGTAATGGTGTCAAGGACCATAAATTAACCATCTCGAGGACTGATTCAATTTGTGGGAACCTCTTCAGGCATCCGCTCTCCTGTGGAGAACAAAGCTTTATGACCTACTGCCTGCGGTGAAGTTCCTGCTGTTTGTGGTGGACCACATGGGGATTCATTTGATTGCCGAACCTTGTCCGTCTGGGAAATGGCCCCCCCGTACAGGTGGAGCGGTAAACAGATGCTGTGATTCCAAGTATGGACTGAAGGAAGTAGGCAGGCTTTTCTGCCAGCCAATCCGAGCGTCCAGAGGAGGAGTTTGGACGCCATGTTGTTTTCCAGGAGGAGGAGACTGAATCCACAGGTAAAAAGGGCCATGCTTTTGGAGAATCTTTGGTTCTCAGCACGGCCTTCATGCATGCCGCTTGTAATTTCTAGCGCTTTGTAGCCCTTTTAATTTAAGAACCCAGATCTGTTTTACTTTGTTTTAGAACTTTCTGTTAGGAAAAAGAAAAACTCTTTAATTTTATCCGTTCGCATTTTCTGGTCTTCTTCTCCCGACTTTAGAACACGCATGGAAGAAATCTCAAAGCGACAGATTTTTTTCCTACATAACATGCAGCAAATCCTGGGCTGTTCTGAAAAATAAAGTTATTGATCTTGATTCAAACTAACGGGAAATCCTCAAAGTCATTAAAAACTTTTTATACCATGGTCCGGGTGAATACCTGATTCTGATTGGCTGCTGGGTATGCATTAAAACCTGATAACCGCACGGTGAATAAAGTAGTTCCGGTCACCTAGCTTAAATGTTTTGTATCACTGCGCCGGCTTCTTTGAAACAACCTTTAGCTTCATCATTTGGACAAAAACAAGCGGTTAGAGGAGAACTTTCTGTCTGAACTGATGCTTTATTCAACCCATTGGGACGATCAGCATATAGATATATATCACCGAAACTTGACTGCAGCGGTGTTGCGGTGCGACGTGGACTATAGGTTACGTTATGCGGCAGTCCGCTTTTTGTGAGAAAAGCGATCCAAATTGGGAAAAAAAACAAGAATTAGGGACTAAAACCTGGTTAAGATGTATTGCTTTTGTAACTGACCATGGAATAAGCGGGTTAATGGCCTTCGAAGTGTGCATTTATTACTTTTTGACGCACTTCGCGGAAGCAACTGGTTCAGGCTTCCACGGCAGCGTTAAAAAGTAATAAACGCACACTTCGAAGGCCATTAACCCTTACGTGTTGGTTGACGACAAAAACACTTTTCTAAAAGAGATTTTTTGACTGACTGCATTTTTGTTTCCTCTCTAACAAATAGAACTTCTGCTTCTTTGTCACAATTTGGTATTTAAAAAAGACAAGCATTCGTCTGTCGTTTATACAGGAGGTACATTATAACTATAAAGTTGTGAAGCCGGATTAAAGATGTTGGAGGCTGTCAAACTCCTCACTACACACTCTACTTAGACATGAACATGTTGACACTTTTCTGTCTTTTCTGTTTTTCTGTCTGTCATTTCTATTGCGAGTTGGTTTTTGTTTATTGACATAATTATGGTTTAATGGAAACAGTCGAATTGCAAAATTGTGTCTTGCTGATATTTCTAGAAGTTTTGCACATATGCGTAATGGAAACACAGCTCTAGACTGTATATAAGACCTGGACTGATGTGAGTGCACCCTCACCCGTAGACAATAATTTACCTCCGGCTTCAACCAAATTCAGTCAATTCATTCGCCATTTGTTTGTGTTGTGGATGTCGCCAAGTTGGAGTCAGATGCCATCGGTATGCAGTGAGTCGGTCCGAGTCCTCTTTTCTACGGAAACCACTTCTATCCACTCAAAAGAGAGCTTGTTGGAAGGCCATGCCCCTACTACTTCACAGCCAGCTTCACGAAATCTGTCGATTAAATATTTAGAACGTGGGACTTGAAACCACTTACTTTAATTGAGGCATCTAATTGGTCAGTTTATAACTTGAATAACTTGAACTACAGAAAATATATATGGGAAATATAAAACAAGAGGATTATTAAGATGTTAAAAATGTATCAGAGCAAGGATGGTTATTCTGAAAATAGAATGACTAAGCAATCGCCGCTTGTTTCTCTATAGAAGCTTATGGGATTTCAGCTTCTTGGACTGAGCGGGTACTTCCTGTTTTGAACGTTGGGGGGGGGGGAGTCACTCAGTCCAGTTTTCATATACAGACAATGGTACCAATTTGCAAAGCTATTTTATTAATTTTTTTTTCTTTCAAGCATATACATCCTTCTTAGCCCTCAGCTAATCCGGCCAATACCTCCCTATATCTATATAACTTTGTTTTTTTGTGGGTTACATCAGGAAACTGGATTTAAAGACGGCAACTTTTTGCTTCATCTAATTTCTTTTTTAAATTTGGAATTAAGCAATTAATGTATCAAGTTAGCTTGTTTAATTTCATCTTTTCCATCGTCTTAAGTGCTTAATCATACTTTAACATTCATTCATGATTGCATAGTTACATCTACTTTAGCAAAACAAACAGAAATGTGTAAAAAAACAAACGTAGCCTGTAGTTTAAAACTCTGAAGTCACAAAGACTCCTTTTTTTAAAAGAACATGACTTGCTTTTGGCGATAAGTGTATAGGAAGAAATGTCCGACTGAAGCCGAACAAACTTATTCAGATCAGGAGTGACGGCAGAAAGGAGACGCCGCAGCCTGGTGGGATTTTCTTAAAAAAAACAACTTCACATTATTTCCATGCAAACTCACCCCCATTTGGAACAACCCTGATATTTTAATTAACAAAAACATGATTCATTTTGCTTCATGGAACAAAGAACAAAGGAATCCAGCAGTTCCAGCATATAATTCAGGATAGAACTTTTATGTCCCTGTCGACATTATCCTCAATTTATGGAATTAGTATAAACAAATTTCTAGAATATCAGCAACTTAAATCAGCTATAAGCACTAAATACTGCCTGACCGAAATAGACCTAGACCTTCCCCTTACAGTAACACATTTCATTGACCTTAAAAATCCCAAGCTCACCTCCAAAATTTATAAGATGTTATCAAACATAGATGAAGCAATTTACCTACCCATGACAAAATGGGAGTCTGAGCTATCATTGAATCCTAGTGATCAATTTTGGTTACAGATCTGTTTGAATGCCTTTAATATGACCAAAAGTCCTAATCTGCAACTTATTCAGTACAAGATTCTCCACAGAATTCACTACACCGGACAGAGATTATTTAAAATGGGTCTTAATCAGTCTGCTATATGCACACAGTGCACAGGTAACAACATAGACGACTATTTGCATGCCCTGTGGTTGTGTCCACCTGTCCAATCATTCT
>CM043728.1:7356825-7404297 GCA_023969325.1 Oryzias curvinotus
AAAACAGGAATAGAACTGAGACAGGGGGGTTAAAACGTTGAATCTGTCACATACATGACTACAGACTGAACTCAGAATGAGTTGGTTGTATAGAAGTGTGCTGCCTCTCTTGGCTAGGACTCCCTTGGAAAAGAGGTTATTTTTTTTAATCTCATTGGAACTTTCCTGGTTAAATAAATAATAAATTAATGAAAATAAAAACTCTTCAATAAACGCACAAAAGAATAATTCACAACCGTATTTTTTTATTATGAAAACCTGCTAAGTAATTTTTATTTCGGAAAAACTTTGTAAGACATCAGCTGAAGTTCTACTCCATCGTCAGCAGGGGGAGCCTCAGTCCTTTTTTTTTTGCTAACTTTTTGGTCAAACTTTCATTGATGAACCGTCTCTAAAAGTCAACACGTTGGTTTTACTGTGCGCGTTTCTTTTACTCACGTATTTTGGCCTGGTTTTCTTGTGGTTTTAAGGCGATGTCCAGCAGGGCGCGTTGGCGTTTCAGCTCCTCCTCATATTTAGCGAAGGCTCCAGCACACAGCGTGGATATGTCGTCAAAGGCAGGAGTCAAGACGCGGCCGATGTTGTTTCTCAGGGAATCGCCCGACGACATGTTGTCCTCTCCCTGCGTCCTCTCGCACCTCCGCAACTCCCACTGTCCTGCCAGGAAAAGATGGCCGCTAGAGGCGCGCGCTCTGGTTTTATACGCCGCTCTTCTTCTTCGTCGTCGTCTGTAGTGACAGAACTTTGCTCGACACTGCCACCTACCGTACTGGATGGCGCATTATCACTTTCAGGTCGTATGGTTGAAACAAGAACTATTTTAAAATAAAACTATATTTTTACATCGAAAAGTACTATTCGTTGTGTTGTTTTATCATATAAATAGATGAAAATAAAATATTTAATATAAAAATATTAACCATACACCTAACATTTAACCTGTAATGAACAGAAATCACTTTTATAATTTTATTTAGATTCAGGTTATTGCCTCTAATTGCATGTTGATTCACCACAATAACTTCTATTATTTTATTTTCATTTACTGTTGCAGTGGTCTTAATATTAACCTATTACATATTTCAGTTTTTTTGTTTTTGTTTGTTTATTCACAAAAATGTTATTTTTGAAAACTACCATCAGACATAATTTCCACAGAGCCAAAGGGGGAACAAAATGGCTTATTGACACTTAAAATGAACATTTACAAGGAGGTTTAGCAAGTTATGATAACTTCTTGTAAATAACAAACATTAACAAATAGAATGCAAATAATTTGATTTCAATTTATTTTAATTTTAACATTTCTAAAAGGAGGTGATGAAAAATGTAGATTGTGTTTAGCATAAAGCAGCCAAGTGGTTTTCTGGATATTTAAGCTTATTGAAGCTTCCAGTGGAGAAGCTGTCATTCATGTGGCTGACAGGATCTTTTCTTTCAGACATTTTTCCATCTGCTCCTGATGCGACACAATTTGAATAGAGGACTACTGAGAAAATACATTTTAAGCTCAACTTTCTTCACATAGGACTCACATAATCACAAAAACGCTACAAGAGGATGTTAAAAACACAATTTACACGGGAGTGGGTAGTTAAAAATACAAACACAGCTCCCAAAGTTACTGCTACTATTGTGAAATCTACTGCTCCAATGTATAGTGATGATTGAGAATAGGAGAGGAACTGAAGCGTATGTTAGAAAAACAATATTCATAAAAAAGAAAACTAACATTTATTACAAAACGTAAAGGAATTTATTCAACAAAAACATGTCGGCAGATGGACGCCGCAGGGATCTGTTGGAGCACAAAGTTTGATTAAACTCTGAAATCTAAACTTTGAAGCTAATAAACTCTAATAAACAGAGGTGAGGTCGAAATGATTAGTAAAAGTCGGCTTCTTTACCATTCATCCTGTAGCTCCTTCAGAATCTGAGCTGAAAACATGTCAGAAGGTCTTTAGCGATTTCTTTATTTCAAGAAATAGTCTCCATTCAGTCAAAAAACATTTCTCACCTGTTTTTCTGTGAAGCATCAAAGGAATTTGGTGAATCCCATGCTCATGATGCTGGACCTTCAGTTTAAATTAAATGGGTATTTTGGTTTTAAAAATGGATTGAATAGATTTGTTGTTGGTAGTTTTTAAGTGTAAGTATTTAAGTGAAATTGCGATCATTTTCTTTCATGAGTCGTTCCTCTACCACTGGAACTGTGAGGTTCTAGTGCCCAACAGTAGCTGAGATAGGCTCCAGCAACCCTGGGACCCTCAAAGGAATTAGACGGTGTATGCATGTCCATTTCTGTCTCCTAGAGATTAAATGTTGAGGTTGTCTTTATTGAGACATCGCAGCAGGTCACCACTATGAAAACCTTAATGATCGACTCCACACAAGTATAAAACGTAACCCTCTTCTTTTAATCAGCGGTTTGGATTTGAGCAGAACTCAAACGTGCACATAAGTCTGTGATGGGCAGCTGGATGAACCCAACAGAGCTTCAAACTTTACTGCGTCTTTGGGAATGAAGTTGAGGTGGGCGGAGCCAACCGCAGTCCATGTGTCCGTCTCCCTTCAGCTTTCCTTTAGGCCGACCCTGAAGAAGTGAAGTGAACTCCCCAGAGCGAGCTGGCTCTTCTGTTCGGTTTCCTGCTCTCAGGTGGTTTGCTGCAGTTGTTGGACTGGAACTGCGGGTCTTTTTTTTTCGTTGTTTCTGCCACTCCGTGGGTCAAAACAAACCAAATCAAAAGAAGCCAACCAAACAAAAAATGTCGGAATATTACATTTCTGTATGACAAAATGAAGAAAAGAAAAGATTTTTTTTCCAAAAAGTCTTATTTTGACAATATGCAGCCTGTTGAAATACTTTTACATAGTAAAGTAAAAACAGTTGTTTGCGTTGGCGAACAAAAACCAACAACTCGGCCAACGTTTGTTCCTTTAGAACCATAAAAACGAGCATCTATAACACAACCATGATCCATCGGTCGTTGACCGCCGGCTGCGGCCCCCGCGGGATCTCGGCCATGGAGAGCACGTCGTCCGTCATGAGGAAGGCGACGGGCCCGATGCGCGCCCACACGCACCTCTCGCACAGCGGCCCGCTGAAAGTCACGCCTTCGGTCTGGAACGGTAAAACACACAATAACGTGACGTGTGACCCGACGCCCATCACATGGGGTTCGGATCAGAGGTTTTCTTACACATTGGATCTTCTTTTTGGACATGATGAAGGCGGAGCCTGGGGTCAGACAGTTGGGGCAGTCTGAGACGGAGCAGGGCGGAGGCCCCGGGCCCTCCACGGGCATCTCAGACTTCAGGAAGTACTCCTGAAGAAAAACATCCAGAGGAAGCAGAGGTGAGGACCAGCATCAGATGATGAAGCTTTTGAAGGAAGAACATTAAAATCTTCCACCTATAAAGTTTCAAAACTTATAGATTTTAAATTTAGTGCTGTTAGAATACAATCTGGAAGCTTCATCACTGCTGAACACGCCTGATTATTACATATTCTGTATGACAACTGAAGGCATGAATATTTGGTGTTTCATTTTTATTATGTTTTAGTCATACTTTCATTTCATTGAAGAAAAAAAAGCCCAGGAGATTCTTAAGGACACTTCCCAACCTGGACACCCCCTCTTTGAACTGCTGCCATCAGGGAGAAGGTTCAGGTCAATCAAAACAAGGACTGACAGATTTAAGAAAAGTTTTTATGCCGTAGCAATAACTACATTAAACACTGTAAAGAACAAGCCATAAATGGAAATATGACAGGATGTTCACGCGTGTGTGGGTTATGTCTGCTGTTTAAGTTAGTCTGTATTTTATATTGTTTTTATACTATTTATTGTGATTTTATTTTTACTATTTGACTATTTTGCACCTTAATCTCGTTGTACAATGTTGCACTGACAATAAAGATTATCTTATCTTATCTTATCTTATCTTCAGTATATCTTTAAGGTTTAGTGTGTGTTGTTCCCGTCCTTTGAACTTTGAAGGAAACATCCTGAAGTTGCATATGTGAGGAGGTTTCATGACTGCAGCTCCAAGCTCACCCCCCTTCAGGGGAAGGAGAGACTTTGGAGGACTGGGCTGTAATGGTGTCAAGGACCATAAATTAACCATCTCGGGGACTGATTCAATTTGTGGGAACCTCTTCAGGCATCCGCTCTCCTGTGGAGAACAAAGCTTTATGACCTACTGCCTGCGGTGAAGTTCCTGCTGTTTGTGGTGGACCACATTCCTTTGATTGCCGAACCTTGTCTGTCTGGGAAATGGCCCCCCCGTACAGGTGGAGCGGTAAACAGATGCTGTGATTCCAAGTATGGACTGAAGGAAGTAGGCAGGCTTTTCTGCCAGCCAATCCGAGCGTCCAGAGGAGGAGTTTGGACGCCATGTTGTTTTCCAGGAGGAGGAGACTGAATCCACAGGTAAAAAGGGCCATGCTTTTGGAGAATCTTTGGTTCTCAGCACGGCCTTCATGCATGCCGCTTGTAATTTTGTAGCGCTTTGTAGCCCTTTTAATTTAAGAACCCAGATCTGTTTTACTTTGTTTTAGAACTTTCTGTTAGGAAAAAGAAAAACTCTTTAATTTTATCCGTTCGCATTTTCTGGTCTTATTCTCCCGACTTTAGAACACGCATGGAAGAAATCTCAAAGCGACAGATTTTTTTCCTACATAACATGCAGCAAATCCTGGGCTGTTCTGAAAAATAAAGTTATTGATCTTGATTCAAACTAACGGGAAATCCTCAAAGTCATTAAAAACTTTTTATACCACGGTCCGGGTGAATACTAGATTCTGATTGGCTGCTGGGTATGCATTAAAACCTGATAACCGCACGGTGAAAAAAGTAGTTCCGGTCACCTAGCTTAAATGTTTTGTATCACTGCGCCGGCTTCTTTGAAACAACCTTTTGCTTCATCATTTGGACAAAAACAAGCGGTTAGAGGAGAACTTTCTGTCTGAACTGATGCTTTATTCAACCCATCGGGACGATCAGCATATATATATATATCACCGAAACTTGACTGCAGCGGTGCTGCGGTGCGACGTGGACTATATGTTACGTTATGCGGCAGTCCGCTTTTTGAGAGAAAAGCGATCCAAATTGGGAAAAAAAACAAGAATTAGGGACTAAAACCTGGTTAAAATGTATTGCTTTTGTAACTGACCATGGAATAAGCGGGTTAATGGCCTTCCAAGTGTGCATTTATTACTTTTTGACGCACTTCGCGGAAGCAACCGGTTCAGGCTTCCACGGCGTGCGTTAAAAAGTAATAAACGCACGTTTCGAAGGCCATTAACCCTTACGTGTTGGCTGACGACAAAAACACTTTAAATTGGATATTTATGGGTTTCTAAAAGAGATTTTTTGACTGATTGCATTTTTTTTCTTTCAAGCATATACATCCTTCTTAGCCCTCAGCTAATCCGGCCAATACCTCCCTATATCTATATAACTTTGTTTTTTTGTGGGTCACATCAGGAAACTGGATTTAAAGACGGCAACTTTTTGCTTCATCTAATTTCTTTTTTAAATTTGGAATTAAGCAATTAATGTATCAAGTTAGCTTGTTTAATTTCATCTTTTCCACCGTCTTAAGTGCTTAATCATACTATAACAATCATGCATGATTGCATAGTTACATCTACTTTAGCGAAACAAACAGAAATGTGTAAAAAAACAAACGTAGCCTGTAGTTTAAAACTCTGAAGTCACAAAGACTCCTTTTTTTTAAAAGAACATGACTTGCTTTTGGCGGTAAGTGTATAGGAAGAAATGTCCGACTGAAGCCGAACAAACTTCTTCAGATCAGGAGTGACGGCAGAAAGGAGACGCCGCCGTCCACACGCCCTACCCCCGCCATGTTGAGAAGACGAAGGACGGTGCTGGTGAAAACCAGAGACCTCCTGGCGCGAGTTACAGCCACGTAAACCAGGTTCCACTCGTCTGCCGGGATCTCATCTTCAAACATAGATAGATCAAATAAAAACAGCATCCTTTCTTCACTGGCATATTCCATGAATCACAAGACAACTTGAAGAGTTAAAAAACAAAACAAAAACCTACGGATCGCAAACTGGGGAGGTCGACGCACGCCTTGTCTGGAATTCGGGGAGTTTGCGAAGTCGTCCGTTATGATGACGGTGTCGAACTCCAGCCCTTTAGCTTTGTGGACCGTTCCGAGAGTGAAGTCTGAAGGGAAAAGAAGAAAAGCCTTTAGCAGGACGTCCTGAAAAGCTGCAGGACAGACAGCAGGTCTGTGTGAGCCATGAAGCCACGTTCACACGTGACGCGCTGTTAAGAACGCGTCACGTGACGCAAGATGGCCGCTACATCCATTGTCATTTCAAAATGTTCAGGTTTTAAACTGACCAATCAGAGGCCTCCATGAAAATATGTGGTCTCACATTGTAGGAATTTATATTTTGTGGTTTTATTTCTCTTAGGTTTTCTGTCTTATCTTTTATTTCAGCGAAGGTTGTTTTCAGATTTAAGTGTGTGGGGGCTCACGGCCTTTGAACTTCAAAGGGACATCCTGTCTCTTTTCACTGTAAGCTCCAGAACTCACCCCCCTGCAGAGACTTGACTTTTATTACTTGACTTGAATTTTAGAAACTGATTTTTGTAAAGCAGCTATGCTTAAACAGCCGGTTCACCTCATCCTGAGGATCAGTACTATGACAGATGTTCAGGCGGCCAAACATAAAAACCACCTAAATGACCACTTATTTTTTTCCCAACACTCCACGTTTTAATCATTATCTCACAAGGTTGCATTAATAAATAGTTCACAAGTAATTAGTGATGAATTCTAAAGAGCTTTCATTTATTTTTGAATTTAAAGACGCACAAACTTGAAGAAACAACTTTTTCCAGTTTAGACGAAAAGAATTGTGTTTGCACAATTTAATGGGTTTTGACACGTTATTTATGATTGTATCAAATTTCCTTCTAGACCCAACTCTTATTCTGAAAATAAAGAGGAAGGGACAACAGTATACCTGCATCTTTAAAGTCGATCTCGCTGCAGGCTTTCAGCCGATTCACCAGCTCAGGAAGCTCCTTGTGGTACTTTTCTACGATGTTCAGTTTTCCGTCCAGCTCTTTGTCTTCCGTCTGCGAAACGTATTTCTTCAGAGCCAGGAAGCCGTTCTCCTTCCTGAGCGAAAAGCTGCGGATGAGAGGATCCTGGATGGCTGCGGACAGAGCAGACCCAACACGCTTTTATTTTGACACAAAGATGCTCGATTGCACCAAATACAGTAGAAACACAAATATAGAAACGGACACGGAAATTTTTAAACGATGACCGCTCAAATCTACTTTTTTGCTGTAAAAAATAAGTTCTAATCCCCCAAAAAACATTAACAGAAATATTCACACACACAAAAAAAAGATTGTTGACTAAACAAAAGATAAATTCTAAGTAAATCAATAAATATTCATAAACATTTATTTGTCATTTAATAGTGAAAAAGGGAAATATCAAATAAAAAAATATTAATTCTTTCATATATTAATAAAAAAGAAGGATAAGGTTGTGATACAGTATAAAAATAATATAATTAATGTGATTTTATACAGAATAAATACGTTTATCAACGTGTAACATTGAAGTCTGCTTAAGTTCAATTTAGGTGACAAATATACAGTAATATCCACAAACATGACATCACAGCTTGCTCAACTTTATTTTTCAAAATAAAAGCCAATGTGTTACACTGAATGTGAAGTCAGCAGAGGGTCTAAAACAGTAACTTTAGGGGGAAAAATGGTTACAAACTATGATTTAGGTTAGGCCGGATCTCCTAACCTGTTTATTCATTACAGTTAAAAGACAAACCAACAGGAATTTTGCCAAATTAAAAGCATTTTGGACAAGTTTGACGAAAGCAATCGCTCACAGAGACGTGTGATGTCAACTGACGGCAGGTTCAAGCTGATACTGATCGTTGTTGTCAGAGAGGAATAGAATAGTGTAAACCTGGATTAAATCTTCCTCCTTTTGAAATGTTGGTCTGGGGTTTTTTGAATCCAAACAGCAGGCATTTGTACGTTTTTAGACTAAACTCTGACCAAATGTTTGATAAGCTACAAATCCAGTGTTTGTTTCTGTGTCTCTTACAGTTTGGTTTCCTCTTTTCTCTGTCCTGGTTCATGAGCTGGAAGATGTCCATGATCTTTCCCAGCCCGATTCTTTCCACACCCTGCAGAAACAGGAAACATCATCCGTCATTTGATAGGGAACCAATACCCCCCCCCCCAGTGGATTCACAGACAACCTCACCCCAATGAAGTGGATCCGGCAGAGCGGGTTGGCGTTGGTAAGGTTGACCGCCTGGACAAAGACGGTTAAATTACACCGGGACAGGATGCCAATCTTCCCTCTGCTCTGACTCGCTCCGGTCTTCATGGCCACCAAAGCCTCAGCGGCAGACTGATCACAGACGTGGCCTTTGGAGACAAACAGCAGAGCAAGATAAGCGTGTCGCTTCTACCATGGATTATGTTTCTGGTTATAATAATAAAAATGGATTGGATCATTCCAGATGCTCAAAGCGCTTACAGTGTATCTCCATCTTTAATGCACTCCTCATTGATAGTAGAGAGAGAGACAGATTTTTTTTTTTTTGATTTTTACAAAAACTTTAATAATCACATTAAATTAAAGACACACTGTACAATAAAAGAAAGATAATAAGACCTAAAAGGTACCCCATTGCGGAGCAAACAACAAAAAATCAGTATATAGCCTGTAATCCATTAGAATTTGAACTACTATGTTATTATCCTCCCTGATAGTAACACAGAACTCCCTCCAGAGCCCACATACTTTTGAACTTCTGAAGGTCGTCGATCAACTTAAAGTAAGCATATTCAACATTCACACGACTTTTCAGAAGAGAAAAAAACATAAAGGGAACATCCACACAACCAACAGAGAGTAACCGATTTTTCCTTGTTAGCCAGATTGCGAGTTTAGCTGTTGCAAAAATAAAATTGAGTATGGTGTGTACATGTTTCCTTCGGGCTGTATATTTGGGGCCAAAAATGAACAATGGGAAAGAAAACACCTCCCCTAACCTGAGACACCAGTCCTCCAAAACTGTAAACAAACCCCTTAGCCTGTTACACTCTATTGCCAAATGTGCCAGAGTTTCAGATGTACCACAAAAATCACATTTGTCTGATTGAGTTGGAACAAAGTCCGCTTTGTATCTGTTCGTAGCTATGGCACCGTGTACAATTCTCCATTGGTGATCAGCTGTGCGTTTTTCAACAGGCAACTTGCACAGGAACCGCCAGCGTCCTTTTGGAGTGTGGCCTGTTCCAAAAACCTTAGTCCACTTGGAGGAATCCATGTCTTTCAACGACTGCAGATGTCGTACTTTCACGCATGTGGTGTAGAGTGTCTTCTTTGCCATGGTCTCAAACTCTCCGTCTCCTGCATTACCGAAGGCAAGCAGTTTATCCTCATCCTCTGTCCAATCCTCAACATTTGGGGAGACGGTCAAGGGCGGAAAAGAATATTGCGAAGTACCAGTCCAGCCGTCATTGGGTAGTTGAAGAAAATGTTTCCACTGGGCAGGAACAGATTTCATGACGTCATCCACCACTTTATCTAGGAGCCTGGGACGTAGACCAACCCGTTGTCTTATGGCTTCCAAGGGTAAGAGCAAGTGACCCAGCTTCACACAACCAGCATTTTCTCAATGCGGATGAGGTTCGGCCCCGGTTCTGTCTTTCGTGAAGTCAATGTACAGTTCCAATCCCCGCCCATAATAAGCTGGTCTTGTACATAATTGTCCATGTGGAACCTGGATGACTCAAAAAAAACTCTTCCTTTCACTCCCAACATCAGGAGCATAAACATTAACAGCATTGTTAACCTCCAGCTTCACTACCAGCAGCCTCCCTGATACCACTTCCTCAACAGATAAGATTTTTGTCCTCATTCTCTTAGATATGAGAATGGCAATTCCACAGCTGAGATTTGTTCCATGGCTCATAAGAACCTGACCCCTCCACCATCTCTGCCAGTGGATCTCATCACCTGATAGAGTGTGAGTCTTCTGCAGAAACACAATATCCAAATGTTGCTGTTTGACATAATCCCTCAATAAAGCTCGTTTATTCTTATCCCGTCCCCCGTTGATGTTAAGAGAGCCGACACTCAGAGTGTGCATGGAGAGGATAGGAAAGGAAAAACAGACAGAGAAGGCCACTAAACTCCCGTTTGAGAGAAAAGACCCGGTGTGAAGTATGATCATGATTTCAGCGCTCTGAGTTTCTTAACAGATTTTCCTCTGATCTCCTTCCTCAATGCAGTCACCTGCTTTTTGAGCCTGTACCGTTTTTTATCATCCAGCACATCAGGTCCAACTGAGCGCTGCAGAAAAGTGACAGTCCTGACAAACTTTTCAATGTCTGGAAAGTATTCCTTAATTTTTACCGGCCCCCCATATGTCTCTTCTAAGTACAAAAGAATTTCATCCAGAGAATAAACGTCACCACTTAATAATGAAGCATCCACCCCAGAGCGGTTGTCAGATTCTCCATCATACTCATCATCGCTCAGTCCACCCTGACTGCTTCCAACTTCCAACTCATTTTCTGCACTTTTAGGCCCATCTGCTGCTGTCACCCCCATGTCCGTAGCGGCCACCGCAGAAACCGGTTCACATGCATCAGTCTGCGCCACTTGAGCCCCCTCTGTAGCAGTAGGCCCAGCAGCAGGGGGAGGGGGGCCGACTTCTACAGCAGCACTTTCGGCCTCGGTCCTGATCTGACCGGCGTCGCCGCTCTGCTCAACGTGAGGCGTGTCATCAGTCGAAATTGCCGCGACATCCCCGCGTGCGTTGTCATTTGCTTCCGCAGAGGCGGGAGGACCGGCGTCAGCTGAGCTTCTGGACTCCTCCTCAGAAATCACCCCCGTCTCCGTCTCCTCCCGCTTTTTGTGCGGGCAGGAAAAGCGTTTGTGCCCCACATCACCACATTCAAAGCACTTCATCTGACCTGAGCTGGCGTAAACCATGTAGCTCCCGTCACCGAATTTCACCCGGAAAGAAACTTCTGAAGTCTCATTCGGGTTCTCCAGAAACATGAGAGCCTGTTGTAGCGACTAAACCAAACAGTCGCTGAGAGGCTGACGCTGGGTGGTTCCGGGTTTTGAATGACGCGCTCAAGAACCATAGAGCATAACGAAGTTTGTATTTTTGTAGTTTTAATAATAGAAAATGAAGGTAATTAAATCCACTTGTAATATTATGATCAAAAATAGAAAAAACAAGGAATCAAGGGAAAAGCACCAAAGCGTATGTAGCGCAAAAAACATATGAAGCGGTCAACAAAAAATACGGCAACCCAGCTCACCGCCCCTTCCATCTTACGCAGGGAAACAACCACCAGCTGATTAGCTACACAATAACCTATAATCAAAAACAAATCTACATTCATTTAACATAAGAAAGACCACACTAAACACCTGTCGTCTGAGGGACTGCACATGTTTCAGTTTGGGGTGTCTGCATCCTAAAGTCAAGGGCCTGAACCGGCTCGCAAATTTGCCGAAACGCCGCAGTTCATTCTCCAGGAGCTCATCGGGAATAAAGGGTGGGACACCTGAAACGGTAACGCGCACGGTCGGCACTGCAAGCAGGCCCACCGCTACAAACAGGTCCCTAATGATCACACCTTTCTCAATAAGTTCATGAACAAGCTTTTCTTCTTTGAGAAAGAAAACAACAGCCTTGTTCATACGCGATACAAAGAGCAAGTTGCTGTGTCCTACCTGCTTGCCAACTGCTAACAGAACCTCCTCCACTCCGACTGTAGCGTCAGGTGGAACCACACGGGCGCCGTTTCGGTAGGTGGGAGGAGGCGCCCCGGGGGACGCCATCCTCCCAGTTTCCACAAGCTAACAAAAACTAAGTTATATTCCTCTAACGGTGTAATGAATAGCAAACTCACCCAATTGTGCGAAGAATGGAAAAAAGAGAAGGCAAATGAGTGAAAACAGTTTGCGCTGAAACACTCTCCAATCTCACTTCCTGCCATTCAACAGGTACTCTGCCATGCCGTTCTGGGGAGCACCCATACGGCGCAGGTTGGTCACCCAGAGAGAGAGACAGAGAGAGAGAGAGACAGAGAGAGAAAGAGACAGAGAGAGAAAGAGACAGAGAGAAAGACAGAGAGACAGAGAGAGCGAGAGAGAGAGAGAGAGGCAGAGAGAGCGAGATAGAGAGAGAGAGAGCAAGAGAGAGAGACAGAGAGAGAGAGAGAGAGAGAGAGCCAGAGAGAGCAAGAGAGAGAGAGACAGAGAGAGAGGCAGAGAGAGCGAGAGAGAGAGAGAGAGAGGCAGAGAGAGCAAGAGAGAGAGACAGAGAGAGGCAGAGAGAGCGAGAGAGAGAGAGAGAGAGCAAGAGAGAGAGAGACAGAGAGAGAGAGAGAGAGAGAGAGAGAGAGAGGCAGAGAGAGCAAGAGAGAGAGAGACAGAGAGAGAGAGGCAGAGAGAGCGAGAGAGAGAGAGAGAGAGAGAGGCAGAGAGAGCGAGAGAGAGAGAGAGAGAGTTTGAGTTTCAAAACACCTTTAATGACCAGCCATCATTACACAAAGAAAAAATTCACATCACAATCTGATTAAAACACAAAACCAAAGAAACAAAACTCAAAAATTCAGCACTAAAGAGTCATCCTTGACAGAACACAAAACATTTTGTACGGCCCAAATATTCTCAAAACCATCAAGTGCGTGTGTGAGCTTATAAAAACCAAACTCGACGTTCAACCTTGCCACCAAAAGTCTTTTAAAAAGAAACAGGACATCGTCAGACCCAACTCCCTGTACCCGATTCTTCCTCGTCAACCATATCGCCAACTTGGCTTCACCGGAAAGAAAATTTAACAAAACATGGACTCTTCGCTTTCTGGCCAAATAGTTTGGCCCATAAATAAAACACACAGATGAAAACTGTTCTCCCAGCCCCTCAAAAAAAGAACGAAGAAGAGAAAAAAGTCCAGTCAAACGTTGACACTGCAAAAAAAGATGTTCCACAGTTTCCGCAACAGAACAGAACGGACACCCATCCCCCGTGCCAGGATTAAGGTGCACCAGATATCTGTTTGTGGCTATGATCCCATGTACGACCCTCCACTGGAGGTCACCTACCCGTTTCTCAATGGGAGCTTTGTACAGGGATCTCCAACAGCCCCTCGGAGAAGACCCTGTGCCAAACAACTCAGCCCACCTCGACACTCGGACGTCCATTAAGGAGCGCATGTTCAAAGTTTTAACGCATAAAAAATATAAAGACTTCCTCCCGATGATTTCAAATATTCCTATTTGAGGAGTAGTCCAGGACAGGAGTTTGGTTCCGTCCTCCAGCCATCCCTCGCAGGCCGGAGAAACCCGCAGAGGAGGAAAAATGAAATCCACACCATCCACCCACTGGTTAGACGCAGTAGGATCCATTATGAAGGCCTGATGGGGCACAGGCAAGGAGAGACAAATCTCCGTCAAAAGATTTTCCAGTGTCCTGAGAGATCGTATTCCAGTCAAAACAGAAAGTTCAGGAGCAGGAGTCTGTAGGAGATGTCCAAGCTTCACACAGCCCGCATCTCTCAACTTTAAACACAGGGTAGCAGAAACCAGAATCTGTGAATTGATTAGGTCGTTCCCAAAGATAGGTTCCTCGAACAACCATGTTCCAGGTGTTGAAACCATTTCCCTTTTGCAAACTAACAGTCGCCAGGCTTGCAGGACAGAGCAGTAAAAAGGAGAAAGTCCAGTCAGGTCCAAGGTATGAAGCTGAGGCAGAAAAAAATGTTTGTCAAATCCATAACCCCCAGCTTTCCTTAGCAGCACACATGCAGTATCCAACCACGGTAGTCCAAAACTGTAGAGCAGACGCTGCGCTGTCCGCAATCTAAAGGCGGCCACACGGGCTGAAATGTCAATCAACCCCTGACCACCCTCCTCAACCGGCAGGTAGAGAACGGCAGCTCTTAGCCAATGATGACCAGACCAAAAGAAATCCACCACGGTCTTCTGAAGTGCAGTGATGAGGCTTGCAGGAGGCGGCAACACCATCATACTGTGCCAAAGTGTCGAGGCAACCAAGTTATTGACAACAAGAACTCTACCCCTGAAGGAAAGCTGAAGTAGCAGGTATTTCCATTTAGACAGTCTGGCACACACTCTCTCCATGACACCCTCCCAATTCTTTTTCTGAAAAACGTTGCTACCCAAATAAACTCCTAAAAACTTCATCCCCTCCGTTCCCCAATTAAGATTCCCAGGCAAAAGAGGCAACGAGGAGCCCGACCAACGTCCCAACAAAAGAGCGGTGCTCTTACCCCAGTTCACCTTAGCCGAAGAAGCCCTTTGGAAAAGATCCAGCACATTACACAAAGAAACAATATCTGCCTGATGTCGAACAAAAACCGTTACATCATCTGCATATGCAGACACCACAAGGGATGGTTTGTGGGACATTTCCGGTAAAACCAACCCAGTAAGCCGAGTGCGTAATCTATGGAGAAAGGGTTCGATGGCGATAGCGTAAAGCTGTCCAGAAAGGGGACATCCCTGTCTAATCCCTCTCTGAACCATAACAGGTCTGCTCAGTCCACCACCAATCTTGACCAAACAAAAAGCATCTTTATACAGAAGAGTAAACAAAGAAATAAAAATCTCTCCAAAACCAAAAGCTCTCAAAGCAGAAAATAAATAAAAATGATCAACCCTATCGAAAGCCTTCTCCTGATCTAAGGATAACAGTCCAACTGAGGTGTCACAGTGTTTGCAAATATCAAATAAATCACGTACAAGAAAAAGATTGTCCATAATAGATCGGTCAGGCACACAATAAGACTGATCTCTGTGAATGATCACACCCAAAACATTCTTAAGTCTATTGGACAGGACCTTAGAAAGCAACTTATAGTCTGTACAGAGCAAAGCAAGCGGTCTCCAGTTTTCCAGTAGAGTTAAGTCCCCTTTCTTTGGAAGAAGAGAGAGAACAGCATGACGGCAGGAGAAAGGTAACAATCCAGTCTTTGAGCAATCCTTGAACACCTCTAGTAGATCCGGGCCCAGGCACTTCCAGAAGTGTTTATAAAAATCCGCCGGCAGCCCATCCAAACCAGGAGACCTTCCGAGCGCCATCTGACCCACAGCAGCAGTCAATTCCTCCATGGAGATTATAGAATCCAAAATATCCCTGTCTGCGTCACCCAGCCGTGGGAGTCCCTCCAGTAGTTGATCCACACAGTCGCTGTCGCAGTCCTCTTTCCTGAATAAGCCGCTATAAAAATCCACCGCAACAGTTCTCATGGCAGCCGGACTCGTAGTAACAGTCCCATCAGGAAGGCGCAGACAGACCATCTGTTTCTTCTTAGAAACAGATTTCTCCAGGTTGAAAAAGAACGACGTAGGAGCATCCATGTCTCTGATGGTGGTAAACCGAGCTCGAACTAAAGCTCCCTTAGCCCGTTCACGGAGAAAAGAACTTAGTTCACCCCGTCTGCTCTTAAGCAACTGACCTTGTGAAGCACTATGAGTGGAACAAGTGTTTTCTAGCCTAGAGATTTCTTTTTCCAAAGCAGAAATTGCTCTCTTAGTTGAAACTGTAGAATGACTTGTATACTGCTGACAGAAAACCCGTATTTGTGCTTTACCCACCTCCCACCACTGGCTAACAGAAACAAAATCAGATCTTCTACATCTCCAAAGCTCCCAAAAAAACTCAAATTTCTCACAAAAAACTCTATCTAGTAGAAGCTTCACATTAAAATGCCAGTAAGAACTTCCTTTTGTAGAAGATCCAAGATGTAATTCTAGTGTTATCAAATGATGATCACTAAATGCAACTGGATAAATGGAACATCCATAAACCCTGTTTCTAAAACTGTCTGTGATATAAAATCTGTCCAGTCTAGCGAGGCTCATCAATTTTCCACCCACATTCCTGGCCCACGTGTATTGTCTGGTGTGAGGATTATTAAGCCGCCACACATCAACCAAAGAAGAGTCAGAAACAATCTTTGATAAAACCGAGGATGACTGGAAATGAGGTTCTGCACCTGTCCTATCTAAAGTAAAATCCAACGTGCAATTCCAGTCACCGCCCATCACTACAACATCACCTGGATCACAGTTTTTCAAAAAATCCTCTAAAGAGAGGAAAAAAGGGATTCTGTGGGCACCTTTTGCAGGTGCATAAAAATTAATCAAACAAAAGTTAACCCCGTTCAGTTCAACCCTCACAGCAAGGAACCTGCCCGCGGCCACCTCACTAACGGATAAGATATTAAAACTCAGCCTAGGCGAAAAAAGAATTGACACCCCAGCAGAGAAAACTGTACCATGTGAAAAAAAAGACTGACCCCTCCACCACAAAGCCCATTCTGCCTCAGAAGTCACATCACTATGTGTCTCCTGTAAAAACAAAATATCCAAAGACTTATCCTCAAAAATATCTTTAATAATCGCCCTCTTTTCCGGATCCCTCCCACCATTAACGTTTAAAGAGCCTGCCTTAAATGTAGACATAGAGAGAAGGAAAAGGGAAGGAAATAACAGTAAAAGGATCATCCACACACACACAGTCATAACTACGTCAGTGTTTCAACCGTTTTCCTCATTTTCAACCTTCTGGAGCTTTTACCTTTCAAAGCCTTCAACTGTTTGCGAATGGTAGTCACATGTTTCTTTAATCGAAACCGTTTCTTCTCATCAAGAGTATTAAAGTCAACCAATTTCTGCAAGGTTAGTGACGTCAGAATGAACTTCTCCAAATCTGGAAAATAATCAGCCACCTTAACTGATCTACCAAATGAATCATCTAGGAAGTGATTAATTTCCTCAAGTGAATAAAGGTCCTCAGACGATAACTGGGACTCTGCCAGAGATACACAGTCAGAGTCTGAATCCAGCTCCATGTCTGTGGTGACAGGAGGAGGAATCACAGCAGAACAATCCCCAGTAACAGCAGACTGTCCATCTTCACACCCAACCCCTTCCTCAGTCACCTCAGTGCCCATGTTATCACAATTAGAGCGGTCAGAAACACCGCCAACATTCTCCATCCCAACACCCTCACCACCTTCAGACTCCTCCTGAAGCTGTGAGGCAGGAGCAACATTAATGCCTCTAACATTAACCTCACTAGTGCTGCTCTGAGCAGCTTCAGAGCTGCAACCTTCACCAGGATCTGTATCAGTTAGAAGGGCAGGGCCCCCCACACCCACCGAGTCTGCAGCGGCGATCCCCTGCTCCACCTGAGCGGCCGGAGCGGCCTCATCAGGCTGCCCTTCAGCCGCCCTGTGAGGGCAGGCGGCGCGCTTATGCCCAGCGTTTCCACACTCAAAGCACTTCAGATTCCCCGTGCTGGCATAGACCAAATAGTTGCCATCCCCGTGTTTCACGCGGAAGGACACATCCAGAGTCTGAGCAGAAGAGCTCAGAAACATGAACACCTGTCTGCGGAAGGACTGCACATGCTTCAGTTTCTCACTCCTGCATCCTAAACCCACAGTTCGGAAACCGCTGGCAAACTTCCCATAACGCTGCAGCTCTTTCTCCAGAGCTTCGTTGGGAATGAACGGGGGAACACCCGAAACAATGACCCGCGTCGACGGGACCGCAAGCGGGGACACCTGCAGGAACTCCCCGCCCACAGTGACGCCACACGCGATCAAATCAGAGACCAAACGCTCCTCCGTCAGAAAAACAATCACTCCTTTGTTCATTCGGGAAGCATAAGTGATGTTAGCGTGACCAACTAATTCTCCCACAGCAAGGAGAATTGTTTCCACAGACACCTGCGGGTCGGGCTGGACGCGGACCCCATGCCTCAGGGACAAGGACGGCGTCTGAGACGCCATCCCGGCGAGGCGGGTGAACCGCTGATCCCCCGAACTCACCAGTGAAAGTCACTGAAATTCAGGAAATCACTCCAATAGAAACAGAAAAAAGGAGCACTGAACCACACCAACTTTCTGTCAAACTCTCAAACTCACTCACCCACACCGTCCATGCAGCCGCCACTACCAATCTCCCAGCATGCAGTACAGAGAGAGAGAGAGAGAGAGAGAGAGAGACAGACAGACAGACATATAGATAAAGTATTTATCCCAAGGGAACTTCATATCCATCCATTGCTCCACAAATACATAGTAAATTAAATATGAGGATCATAAAAGGATATTAAAATATTTAAAAGTAATTAATAGTCATAAAAACATACAATAATGTCAATCGAACTAACTGAAAACAGAATAAAAGTAATCAAAGTAGTAAAAGTAGTTGTCCATTCAGTGACTCCTACTCATGCCCCCTCCCCTGTCAGTCTGCCCCAGGTGATGGTGACCACTGATGTAGCTACATCAGTGGTCACCATCACCTGGGGCAGACTGACAGAGGCGGGGCTGCCAGGTGGCGCCTACGGCCCCTCTGACCGTCACCGGGACATTAATGCACATTCACACACCAGTGGAGCCGCACCGGAGGCAGGGAGGGTGGAGTGTCTTGCCCAAGGTCACAACAACAGTTGGCTTGGGGGAGCGGAGATCGAACCACCAACCCTTCGATTAACCTACTGAGTCTCTGGTGGGAACTTTGATTGGTTGAAGGTTTTAAATCTGTGCCAAATCTGGACTAAACTGTGAACTTTTAGCAGAAAACCGCCGACAGAACGCAGCAGCTGGAGAACTTTCCTGTTTGATTCCCTTAAAATAGACAGATGGATATTTTCACTTTCATTTAGAGAACTGCTTTCAGTCTATAACCCAGCAACTCGTGCACAATTCATGACACTGCCAGACACCGAACAACTGTTAGGAACCGCTGATACACAGCAGCTTTATCAATAAACCCATTTATAAACCATAAAAAAGTGAATTTGGGGGACATTATTTCAGCATTTCTCACCACTCTGCTTTCCTCCGACCAGTATCTTGTCCACTTTCTTGCAGACTTTGAGGACGGTGGCGCCCACGTACGCGATCTCAGCACCGAAGCGGAAACTCTGCACAAACACAAAACAGCACAGAAGGTCGTTTTTCCAACGTCAAAGCACTGAAAAAACATATAAATGTTTCCTGGTCTCATCGTCACAAATAATTCCAAACTCAAAAGGTGAAAAGGTCGTTGGCCACGCCCCTCTTGGTGCACATTCATGTGTTTCCAAACAAACAGAGGGAATCTTTTCATCTGATCTAAAAGCCTCAGCAGTCATCTTTTTAATAATGATGATGCCGTTTTTAGACATAAATTGAATAAACTGTGTGCAGACATGAACGTAGCCGTTCCCTCCGTCACTCATCAGTTGCAAGTAAAACTTTAAATGAATTGAACTTATTGAACTTGAACAGAATTTTTATTCCGCCTTTTATTTTTTATTTTTTTTAGAAATGTTTGCTAAAGGGGATGCAGGACTGGAGGTCAAGGAATAACTTTTTCTTCCTAGTATTTTCTATTATTTTTATGATAAAATTATTTTTCTATTTCTCTCCCTGTTTTGCACCAATGTTTTGTTTTATTACAAAACATTTTTTGCTAATCACTGAAATCTGAAGCAGTAGTTGAATACTATGAACTGGAGGGAATCCAGATTTGCAGACATTTCCTCTCGGCCTCGCCGATGGATGAGCCCGCTGTGGCGTGTGCTCGTACCTGCGTCAGGTAAAACACGTGAGTGTGGTTGGCGATATCCAAGGCATTGATGGCGCCTTTGAAGGTGTAGATCTGCTGGTGCGGATCTCCAACCAGGACCTTCCCACAGCGCTGAGACAGCAGCACGTCCAAGATGGCTGCGAGGAAGGAGGGAGGGTAAAATCACAAACCCCTGCTTTTGGAGGCGTGTGAGGGACTCTTTACGTACCGGGGGTGCAGTCCTGGGCCTCATCGATGAAGAGAACGTCGTAGCGGTCAGACAGGCAGGGCTTCGGGTCCTGCAGCTGCCATAACTTCAGATAACCTGTCAATCAAAGTTTGCATCTTCACCCACCTTCACTCAGAAAAACCCCAGAGTTCTTTTCTTTTACGTACCATCATGAGGCATGTGATAGGCGTGTTTCGATCTCTCTTTAAGGTTCTTCATTTTTCTCCAAATCTCCTTTGCGTCTTCAGCAAACAGCTGGAAGGTAAAGACGAAAGGAGAACATTCCACGTTAAAGCGCTGGGTCTTCTTGAGCGGAGTCCCCGCGGTAACTGAAATGCCGGCACCTTTTGTTCAGACTCGGGAATCCACTCAAAGTTGCTGTCACATGACGGGTAGCAGCTGGGAACGTGCTCGGTGGAAATGACCGCATCGGTGGAAGCCATGAAGTTCTGCAGCGTCGTGGCCACCACTTTGGCTTTGACGAAGCCGCCCCGTCCAGGGGGCAAAACACAGTTGAGGGAAAATGGCGCCACGTTGAAGGTCAGCTTCTTGTTTTGTGCATATCTGTGACACAACAGTCGCCAGGTTGGCTCTCATCCATCAGTGGTTCCCGTTCCTTCACAATCAAGTTTCATGCAGATTGAGGTTTTGTCAGAGATGACTGCAGTTAGGGACGGGGTCCCAAAACTGATGCGTCAGCAATTTTTACCCGGCAGAAAGGTGTCAGGCCTTCACGGTGTTTTTTACAGTGCTGGCACACATATTCCTGCGCTGACAAGTGGCGACGGACGCACACAGATGGCAGAGCAGCCGCGATCAAAGAGGTGCAATGAGACGCAGACGGTGCGCGCTGTCTGTGATGTCACACAAACGTGGCTGTGAGGGCGGTGACACCTGTAAGCTCTCCAAACGCTGCGCTAAAATACACCAGATTCTAGCGTGCACAGCGTTAGACGTCCAGCACCACGATTGCTTCAACAGGTGTGTAAGCTAGCGATACATGTGTGAAGCACGTGACTAAAGTGTCGTCTGTCAAAGATAAGTTCAAGAAGTTCAAAAGCAAATTAGGGGGAAATGAATACGGCTACCAGGACAGTAAAACACATAATTATCATACAATGTTAACAGGCTGAAGGTACATATTGTGCCTCAATAATAATAAGTTACCCGATATACAATGTAAAATAATTAAAATACAAGTATGTGCATTTTTATTTCCACTGTCGTCGTTCTTCGAAGTGAGGAGGGTGTTTAAAATTCTCTGCATAGTATTTAATGTGGGCGGGGTTAAACATTGAGCTCCGCCCACTGCATGCCCGTCTTCTTCTTTGCATTTTACGAGTTTCCACGAGCAATGTTGCTACTTAGATTAGGGAGTTAATTGAATTAAGGCTTGACGTGTACTTTTTACATTTTTTTATTTGGGAGGTTAGTTAGATTGAAAGTGACTCCTCACACGTAATTTTCTAAATACATGTTGCCAGTTTTGTACTTTGCGCTTGGCTGCACGGCCCCTGAGGAAGGATGTGTGTTCCAGCGTTTAGCCTCGGACGCTATCTGCCTCTTGGCTGCATGGGTTGCAGCGTGCAGCCGACGCGCCTCGTTCTGCAGTCAGGGGCTTCTCAAACAAGCGGGTTCTCACAAGCCGAGGTGGAGCAGTGAAACCGGCCCCTTCCAGGAAGAGTCTGCGCTGCCAGCACGGCCCCCCACCGCTAACACAATCACCACTAGCTCCATAGAGTGGGTGTTTGTGTTAGCGGTGGGGGGCCCCCCACCGCTAACACAAACACCCACTCTATGGAGCTAGTGGTGATCAGCAGAACCCTCGCCTTTTATATAAACACGTTTGCAAAAAGTTTGGACGTTGTTTGTTTTTTTCCGTGGGCGAAATGCAAACACGCCGCCCGGGCCGACTCTAGGTAGACGTTATAAAGTGGGCGGCACCCACAAGGAGAGAAAGGCGGAGCCTCAGAGATCGAGTCGTCTTACTTCCGGGTAGGAAAAAGAACTGAGAAAATAACTCATATTTTGTTAAAATCTGCTGGTAGCTCCTCCCACACGCATCAGAGTGAAAGGTCGAGCAGCGACTTTGACGCGGGTTGAAACTAAGGTGAAGGATGCAAATTTAATGTATTAAGTATGAAAAGAGAAGGGGGGGGGGGGGGGTAATCAGAGTAGTATAGATCAAATCTTAACACTCCCCATCCCTGACTGCAGTCCTATAAACTAAAAACATCCTGTTTGATTCCCACCTTCTGCCGATGTCTTTATAGGCCAGGGAGTGGACGGTCTTACAGTCCACGTTGCTGGGGAAGCGGCGGCGCGCCTCACACGCCACAGAGTTGTTGAAGGCCACATAGAGGAAGCGCAGATGAGGCCGCTGTTCCGCAAACTTCATCAGCGTGGTGGTCTTTCCCGTCCCTGCGTCAGAGGACCACACAGATGCTCATGAGTTTCATAAAACGAGACATTTCTCTTCAGTAAGTCTCCTCTAGCAGCCGGTGAGGACACAACAGCAGACAGTTTCTGTCTCCGGAGCTAAAGCGCTGCAAAGAGAGCTTTTATTGTTAAACTCAACAATGTAGAATTTAGACCAACATTTAATATTAAATCACTTTATGGAAACATCTGACAAGGACAAAGACGGACTGACTCGTCACCTTATTAGCTGCTCGCCAACACAAATTTCTAACCAGCCAGTCATGTGCATGTAGATGTGGTCAAGACGACCTGCTGCAGTTCATAATCCATCAGAACGGGAAAGAACAGTGATTGAAGTGACTCTGACGGCGGCACACAATCTGCATTTTTATATGGTATTGGCAGCAATGTGGCACACAGTTTGCCTTTGGTACCCATCCTAAGAAAAAACTAAGTATTACATGTCTCACAACAGCAAGAACGGCCAGCTGACTGAACATATAGCGTTTAATTCTTAACGAGATCTAGTTGTTTCGGTGCGGAGTAGAGCTGCTCAAAGAGGCCCAGTGGGCGGAGCTGCAAACCAGCGGTTGGGGATTTAAGTGGAAAACAAGAGTCAGATGCTGAAGGACGCTCATAAATAAAGAACTAAATATCATCCTCTGGCATTTTAAATGGTTACAAGTATCACCAAATGAATCACCATAAATCGCTGAATCATTTTTTCTCTACACCCATAATTCACCTACAGCCATCTTTAGTAGTAGTCTTTTTTTTATTTTGGACTAGTGAAACAAATGAAAAATAACAAAATAAGACAAAAACGAGACAAAACTCGCAAAAAACAAAAACCAAAAAAAAAGACAAGTAAACAAAACAAAATTATATAAACACAAGTCCAAAAGGGAGTGAGAAGAAGAAAAATCTTATAAACTCTCACCCCCCTTTACCTTAAGTCCTTACTTTCCCACCATCAGATTCCAGTGCCCTACCCAAGTGTATCTGTACATATATATATACATGTAATTTCCATTTCAAAACAACATGCAAATGAATAACAAAACGTATTGTCAAGGTATGCAGATTTATAAATGCTGACATTCTGTATTTTTTTGTATTTGCACATATTTATCCATGATCATCTTTCTGTATCTATATTTAAATTCTTTTATGTTTGGACATTGTTTCAAGCATTTACTGGTTTTGTTCCACAACTTCACTCCACAGATTGAAACACAGAATCTCTTTTTATTTGTACGTGCTTTATGTATGACAAATTTATCTTTTTCCCTAAAATTGTATTTTTCCTCTCTTGTAATAAATAACCTTTGGATATTTGTCGGTAATAGATTGTTTTTGGCCTTGAATATTATTTGAGCGGTACAATACTCTACTAAATCGTAAAATTTGAGTAATTTTGATTCTATGAATAATTTATTTGTGTGCTCAAGGTAACTGACTTTGTGTATGATTCGTATTGCTCTCTTCTGAAGTATTGAAAGTGAATGTTAGGGTAAACATCTTTAGGGTTTACAGAGAATGGTCCAAAGGCGGAAATGCCGTGTTGCTGCTTCCCTTTGCTGAGGATTTGCGGTCCACCCAAAGTATTCACAAATGCCACCTTTTTAAATGGCGTTTTACGCTCCTTTAGACGGCACCGCGTAGCTGCTGTGACGTTCTCAATGTGCGCCTTTGTAGTTCTTAACGGAACTAACGTAAACAAGCCCAAAACGCCACACCGGTTTCTATTATGTAAGGGTTCAAGCCGTGGAATGTGTTCCACATCATGAATGAATGGGTTACGTAGAGGACTGATGACTGTGGAAAGGGTGCGTCAACATGTTTGCTGGTATGAATAAGACCATCGTGGTCCATATTCTTTGGATTGCTCAGAAAAGTGTTTCTACTTCTTTGATGGGAGACCGGATGTTCTCGTCTTTTTTCCTGAACTGTTCACGGTTGGAAAAAAAAAATTCCCCCTTTTGTTGGTGTAGAAGTAACACTTGGAAGTCTGTGATACTAGAAATACTTCATGAAGTCCCTTCTTTATTGTATTTTGATCTTTTATTACGTCATAATGTCACAAATTTAAATGAAAACACCCCAAAATGAGGCTTTTTACATCAATTATTCGGCTAGATAAAAAAAAGATGACTTAATTACAGGTTTAATTAATCACACCAGAGAATCCAATGACAACACAGTTAAAAACATCAAAAACACCATTTTCATTGGAGTAGGCCTTAAGGACTTCAAGGCTGAAGCTGTAACACTTCCACTAACCCGACCCGTTCGCTGCAAACTACTTTACTCCTCTGACAAAAGTGACGTCGTGATGAGCAGTTTCAGCTTTTGAGCCTCCCTACCTGCAAATGCGATTATTTTGACCACGTGGTCCTGCTGGATCTGGTGGCTGAGGATCTGCTGCTGCTCGCGTGTGAGGTGGATCTGGGGAAACCTGAGACGCAAAACCATGAGAGGAAACTTCTCATTTATCTGTCATATGCACAGCTTTCACTGAATCATGTTCCAGCCCACACACAACAGCCAACATGGATCTTCCTCATTTTCTACCAGGAGTTTCCAAATCACTTGCTGCAGGAAAAGTGACGGTTTGCTGCATTTGATCTGATATTTGTCCATAATTTTCACTGACGTGACATACAGCAGCAAAGCCTGATGGGATACATTCCTCCCGTTTCCCCTGAAAATCACTTGATTTGATCAATTCTTATGAACACTTTTTACACCAATTTTCTCTCTTTTTTTTTGTCAAATCTAACCATTCAAGCGTGTTTTATGAAAATTAAAGCGACCAAAGTCACGTGTTGAGAAAACAGCCGACAGATGAAATCCACATGTTCTCCAAAACGAAGAGCATCATTTCAAACAAGACGATTCCAAATCAGGCAGAACATCCACCAGCTGGACATTCTAGAATAATATTACAGGGCCTAAAGTCATTTTAAAAAGTAACTGGTTATAAAATGACTCAACCAACTAAATTGATCTGGTTTACCGACTAAACTGAATTGGATTCTAAACTTGAATATGCTTTATGTGGCAGGCAGAGGGCCACTTGATTGAGATCACCTGGCACACCAGCTGCTTCATTAGCAGAGGGCTGATAAAAGCCTGTCAGTAGAGCTTCAGGCAGAGACCTGCTGCTTCCAGGTGGAAGGTGCAGCAGCGGTGCAGCAGCGGTGCAGCAGCGGTGCAGCAGCGGTGCAGCAGCGGTGCAGCAGCGGTGCAGCAGCGGTGCAGCAGCGGTGCAGCAGCGGTGCAGCCTTTGGCTGTGTGTAGGGCCCTAACCATAGCCAGATCGCAGGCAGTGTTTGGCCGCTCATGCAACTCCTGTGCAGAGTCCTCTTAAGCTGCGGGAGCAGGTGCCGCTGTTTTGGTTTCCATTGTTTGTTTCATCCCTGCTCTGCCCAACCCGGTGCACCGTGGTCCAAGAGCGGTGCCACGGCCGGCATTTCTGGGGATCGTGTGTGCACCATACAGAGTGTCAGTGACTGCTGTCCATCCACGCACTGGCGAGCGGCGTGACAGAGCAGGATTAACAGCTATTGGAGCGAGTTCCCCCTTCTGGCCTTCCATCGCCCCAGGCACAACCAGGGCCAAGTGTCCCACCACCTAGTACTGGTGTCGGTTACGGCCACTGGATGCAAGGGGCGTGGCATTGAGCCGGGTGCGCCGCAACAGAGCGCACAGCTGGGTGCAGCTGACTTGTGGGCTGGGAATTGATCCCCCTCATGGTTTAGTTGACTCTTTTGGGTATCTTTTAGAATAGGAATTTTAACAATTTCTAATAAAGGTTGTCTATTTCTTTAAAAGCACAGTCTCGGTTTCCTGTGTCGGAGAGTCCTGTGCTTTTGGTTTTTAGTTTTCTGCTGGCGGCATTCACCGCGGAAACCATAATGCCACATTTAATTCACATCTAATAAGAAAAACACCAACTGGTCGAATAAATAGATAAATAAATGTTGAAATCAACGTTGATGGAAAAGGAACACTGCTGTGTTGGCAACAGTTTGGGAAACAATCATTTATTCAGAATAATGTTTTTAAAAATGGTTCAAATGGAAAAAAATCATTTGGACTTAGAAGATTGTTGTTGATCAATAAGAGAAGTAGTACTAGAACATAAATCTGCTCAAAAGATTGATGATACAGAACATTAAAGCTATTTTTAAATACGCATTTATTTTTAAAAGTTACTCAAAGAAGTGTAATTTGTTACCACCAGCCTCTGTCATGCTGATGCCAAGACTGAATGTTTCAGTTGATTAAAGTTACCACAAGTTAACTTTAAGGTGCTGGTTTTTTTTCTTTCTTTCTTTCTTTTCTCATAAAGTTGTTTTTTGTTGGAAAACAAAGATCCAGACCCATGTGACCCCATGGAAAAGAAAGACAGGAACGGCATGAAGAAACACAGGAACCAGGCGAGAAAAGACCAGTCGAGCAGTGGAACAAACGAAGGAGAATTGGATGTAATGGGACTTCCCTCAGGAGCTGAGGCTCTTCCAGAACATATTCGCTTCTACAGAGTGTAAACATCAGCCGTGAGCAAAGGAGGTCATCGCTTCTTGACCTCAGCATACCCACTCCTCACCCCCCCCATCTACACCCCCAGGCTAAGCAAGGCGTGCCTCCTGTGTCTTTCTGTCGTATGTCTGATCATTTCGTATGACAGTGGAAGCTGAGCACATGACAATAAATATTTCTGCTACCACAGTCCTCTCTCCGCACTGAAGTTTATTTAAAAAAAAAGAAAAGCTCTCACCCATCCTGAGCAGAACCGGAGACAAACGGGCCGTTCTCCATCAGATGAAGGACGTAGTAGATGTTGTAGTGTAACCTGAGGAGGCAGAAGGAGAAATCTTCACCAGGCTGACCTGAAGGATGCCTGAACAGAAATGCCAGCGTTAGCAGGTCCTACTTGTTGCTGATCTGGACTCTGTTTCTGTTCAGAGCCAGCAGCATGGTGGCCATGTGGCTGAGAAACTCTGTGACGGCAGTGAGTGAGATGCAGCGGCGCAGCACGAACACCAAGTCCTCCACATCCCCGACGCTCTCGCTCAGAACCAGAATGGCAGCCATGGCTGCGTACGGGTTCGGACCCTGCGGATCAGACGGGAGTGGCGGCAGTCGTTCGTGTGGATTCCGACAGTCTGTGAAGAGTCTGTGACACTTACCCCGGCGTTAAGGTGAAGGTACTTGTTAACATCGGGAATGCGTAACCGGATGGCGGCTTCCGCCTGTGGGTAAAGTCGATGTTTCTTGACGCACTCCAGAACGTCCTCTGGCCGGACCCGCTCTCCAAGCTCGTGCTGAGCCATCGATCTTTACCAGAGGAGAAAAAGCCCCCCAGTGAACACGTGTCTCCATTCCCACCACTTCTTTTAGGATTTGAATAATAATAATAATGAATTTTATTGATAAATGAATTAGGGTGGATATGCTTGTCTGAAGAGGTGGGTTTTGAGATTTTTTGCAAACTGAGGGAAGTGAGTTCCAGAGCTCTGCCCCCCATGGGAGAAGGAGAGGTTAGGGAGTTTATTTAGGGTGGTCTTTGTTCCTACGATCAGTAGTTCCGTTTTATTGCTATTTAATTTAAGGAAGTTTGCAGTGAACCAGGATTTTATTTCGAGAAGGCATTTGTAGAGGGAGGCCGGGCCGAGAGCTGAGTCAGGCTTAGAGGAGAGGTAGAGCTGGGTGTCATCTGCATCGCAGTGAAAGTGAATGTCGAGTTTACGGAAGATATAACCAAGGGGGAGAAGGTAAATGATGAACAGCAGGGGCCCCAGGACAGAGGCTTGGGGCACACCTGTGGTACATGGAACTGTGGGAGAGGTGAATGATTTTAATTGGATGAACTGCATGCGGCCTCAGGATAGGACTGGAAACAGCTGAGAGGTAAGTCAGTGATGCCAATGGTTGATGGTCTTTCCAGAAAGATGGGGTGTGAGACTGGATCAAAGAGTAGAGGAGGATGGAAGCTAAACCAGAGTCAACGCCGAGAAGACGGTTGTTGATCATTTTAAGGAGAGCTGTTTTATTACTGATAAATAAACATTTATAATGTTGTAAATATATATGGTTTATTTAGTTTCATTCATAAGGAGATGCTAAATGATTCCATGTCTCATCTAGTGCATCTTCTCTGACGTTTTCCCTCTTATTTTGCAGTCACTTTATAACTACATCAGGTTTTCTCTTAAATTTTCAGTTTTTACAGGATTTCTTCACTGCGGTAAAATTTACAGAAGACGACCTGCTGTCTGTTTAAGAAATCTAGATAAAAAAGGGATTTCATGAATTGCTTCTCCCTGTTTACTGCTTGTGTTTAACCAAAATACTCAACAGCAGCAGCAGATTGATGTTTGACAGAAAAGATGAACGTCAGTTTTCTGTGTTTAGAGGTCAAACTGGACACAGCGTTGTAATAGAAGCGGGCTTACAGAATGAGGCTTCGTATGCAGTGTTCTGAAGAGCCGGCTCCAATCATCCTGCTGTTTTTGAGGACGTTGACGATTTCCTGCACCGTGTCCTGCTCTCTCATGCTGTAGCGGTAGTACTGCTTCTTGAACGGCACAAACTGAGGAGAAAAACAGACTATTGATCAGCTTACCTCTCCGATTACCATCCGGACAAGTTGTTGAGCTAACGTCCTGATTCAGTCCAGGAGGCAGACGCCTTCTCTGTGGTTAAAACTACACTTACATTAATCATTCAGTCACAGCTTCTGCAAGTTAACGAAACAGAATTCGGTCTGTGATTTTCAACATTGATACCCTTCATCTTTGAGAGACGGAACGTAAAAACAAGGAAATCCCATCGCTTGATTTTTAAAGAATTTGTTTGGAAAATGGTGCAGAAAATAAGGATTCATCTCCTACAAAAAACAGACTTGTTCCTTCATCTCTTCTATCGTCCACTGCGTTGATGTCACCTGTTTGAACTGATTATCTGTAATAACGACACCCTAAAACAGTCAGGCGGCAACCTCGCCGCCACGACCAAAGAGCTGTCAGAAACCACCAGGGACAATATTGAAGACCTGAACAAGACTGGGATTTCGGACCAAAACCTCCTTCCACCAGTGAGAGCACTGATGATGAAACATGGCTGCATTTTCCAGCATGATGGGGTGGATACGGAAAAATCATTCCAACGTTCTGCTGCGTTCTAGCCGGTGTCGGAACCTCAATCCAATAGACAATCTTTGGAGGGAGTAGAAAGTCTATGTTTCGCAGCAAAAGCCCTAAAACACGTGACAAACTCGAGGCCCAGGGGCCTAATGTGGCCCGGCATGTCCTTTTACAAAAAGAGTTTAATTTCTTAAAATCAAAATAAAAAAAATGGTGTGTATTTATTCATATCTAGGGGGAATTGGACTTGAAATATGGGATTGGGCAACTATACTTTAGGACTTAAACACTGTCTATATAACCTAACCTGACAGAATCAAATTTAGAAGTGAAAAAAGTAACAAGCAGACATTTGATTTTGCAACTGTAACTGTCACTTTAAAAAGGTATAGTAAATAAATAATGAGTTATTTAACATGAAGTAGTTACATTTATTTTTTCTTACATTTAGTTACATGTATAAGTTCTATCTGGCCCTTTGAGGACAGCCGCTATGCTGATGTGGCCCTCAGTAAAAATGAGTTTGACACCCCTCCCCTAAAACATCACAGCTCTTGAGAAGATCTGTATGGAAGAATGGACCAAAAAAAGCAGCTCGAGTGTTTCAAGCTGGTGTCGATCTACAGGAAAACTTCCACCTATGTCATTGAAACCATGAATACATGATTTTAGTATTGACCAAATATATACTTTCTGCACCGTAATACGAAAAAATTATTAAAAAAAAAAACTCAAACAACATGATTTCTTTGATACTTTTTTGACATTCTGTCTCTCACAGTTGAAGTTTCTATGATGAACAGACCAATTACTCTTGTTTCGCTTAATGTGCCGTTTATATATATATATATATATGGGATAATCACATAAATAGACCGTTCATTGAAGGTGTGTTTTATAATCCAGTGCACCAAATCTGAAGCAAAGACCCCGTTCATCACATCACATCCTCTCCCACGTGCTCTCTGACCTTGGGATTGTCGACGATGTTCTTCCATCGATGGCAGACTAGGCTGACGCTGCGGTAGAGGTCGGGAGCAGGAACCAGACCCAAGATCTGCTCCAGCACCTCCTCTGGGAGGTCGTCCATGCAGCCCTGCGGCTCCTGCAGGACGCTGTTGCTGCCGAGGAGTCCGTAGTGGGCGTCGGGGAGCGGCTCCACCTCCTCCTCGTCGCCACAGAGGCCGTATTTTTCAAATTCTTCGTCATCTCCAAACATCTCTGCTGTCATTCCTTCCAGGAGATCTTCACTGAAGTCCACAGCTTCCTTGCGCTCCACTCCCACAGTGAAAAGGCTGGAATCGACACATTTCCTCTTTTCCCCGTCAAGCTCTTGGGGCGTCTCAGCGGCTAACAAACTAGTGTCGTCGATCTCATCTTCCTCCACAGGCTCTGCTTGAAGCGAAGCAGCCAGAAGGCTAACATCATCATCCTCCTCCTCCTCATCAATGTCCATCGATTGTTGAACAGGAAATGCAGACGAGGACGAGTGAGGGGACTTGTGTGGACTGGAGCTGAGAACTTTTGTCACAGAGAAGAAGCTGTTGATGGACTTCTGTTTGTCACAGGGACTTCCAGATGCTGCTGCAGCTGCAAATGACAAAAGCAAAACAAGAAGAACTATTTTCAATTCAGTCTGCATTAAATGAGATGTATGTGAAATTCATCCCTTGCTGCCCTTACGCCCACGGGTGTTAAACTCCAGGCTTCCTGCTGGTTTACAAAAACCGTGCCTCATCTCCTGCTGACCTTACTGACCGCGCGCACAAACGCTGCACATGTATGTGATACGCAAGTCCCCGTGTGACGCCCACACAAACCAAACTCGGATTGTTTCATTTCCTAGTTTTTAAAAATCAGACTACAAGCAAGGAACACACACACCTCAGTGCGCAGGGTTTGAAAAAAAGGAAAATTCTGCCATATGCCTGTATGCCCCCCACGTCACCCTACCAGATCTTTCACCCACACCGTGCCTGTAGAAAAAGTTTACAAGCTTGAGTTTTGCGTGGCCCACCTAGATCTGCCCATTTTTCACCCACAGGCAGCCACCCCCCACCCATAAGGGAGGAAGGCTTTAACCATTTGCTGCTGTTGTTGATTTTTAGTCAGAATTCTCAAAGAAAACTTTTTTCTGCACAGAGAAAAGAGCAGATCTGCACGTTCACAGACTTCATCTCAATTTTCCTATTAGATACAGAAACAAGGCAACATAAAGGCGTGACATCACTGAGTGTGACCACAACTATGACAAAAACCACATGAAAACAGTCTAGCTCCAACAACAAGCTTTTGCACTGGAGTGAAAAACTCAGACACGAAAACTTTTCAGCGATTTTCTGGATTTTTTTTTCTCATTTTGCCTCTCATAGTTGAGGTTTACCTAGGATGAAAATTACAGGCCTCTCATATATTTTCAAGCGGGAGAACTTGCACAATTGGTGGCTAACTAAATGCTTTTTGACCCCACTGTATGTATTTAATAAATAGTAATACTTCAAAACATGCCTTCATAAATTCTGCCACGCCTTGCTTGTCCAACTATTTTATGTGTCTACTTTTGTTTTTGTTTTTTAAGATATAATTCACTATAATGCTCTTTGTTTTTCATATATAGACATCTCAAGTATTTTTTTATACGTAGGACTATAGTGAATTCATATATATGTGAATATGTGTGTGTGCCAGATATGTTCAAGTTAAGTTTAAGTTCAAGTTTTCTAAACTGTCGACAAGCAGCAAATTTGGCATTTGTCCCTTTTTTTAAACCACTAATGTTACATTGGAGTTATGAGGGGCTCTAAGCTACCAGGAGAGTGTCGAAACAAATGGATGATGGGAAATGAAAGCAGGCTCACTCCATGCCACAACTCAGCCAAATTTCTGACAAACTCCTGTTGCTCTGCAGAAACTATGTCCTAGAAAATGACACAGGCTTTTTTAAAACGGCCACAAACGGCAAAGACCACTGGGAACGCTTTATAAATACATCAAAAGATGGTTTGTGGCCTTAAAAGGCATTTTAACTTCCTTTTTTTTTTTCTTAAAGTTTTTGAAGTGCTTTTTTTATTTTGTAGCGATCTGTCCTTATTTTTACAGATCCCACTTCTCCCTTCTCTCTTAAATGATCACGTTTGGACCAAATCGAGAATGAATCCAAGCAGATTTCCGTGGTAGATCAATTATTACCAGGTTTCCTTCTCTTTGCTGGTGACCTGGGAAGAAGCCCCCTGTTTGGGTGGTGGTACCCCAGCCCATGGTTGGATGTGTGGGGCTGAGTCAGAACATCTGTCCCGTTCGCACTTCGTCCAAGTTGAGCGCAGTCCCGAGCATTCAGATGCTTTCTCTTGGCTCTGCCTGGAGAAACAGAAGCGCCATGATGATGATGATGTTTACAGACCATCATCACAAGAACGTCAGAGTGAACGTAAACACAAACTAGCTGTAATTATGTTTCTGAAATTATATCAAGAATCATAAACACAACGTCGCACTCCGTTAAAGAAAACATAACTCATAAAAGAAGACTTTTTCAAACACTAAAGTTTAACCTCGAGTAAATTAGCATTGAGCTTCTTTTGTTTACCTCAGGTGGAACTCACCTTTAGCGGACACCTCCATCTCTGTACTCGTCTGTTGCTTAGTAACACCGTCACATCATGTTTGCTAGCATAAAAACATGATTAAAAAATGAAAAACTCATTCGAACATGTAGGTTTTAAAAAGATAAACTTCGAATACGCTAGCTAAGCTTCCAGAGTTTTGCTAGCTTGTACCGTTCTTTCTACTTTAGTTTCACGACTTTTTTTAAGAACAACTAAATGAACAAACTAATTAAATAAAATAACCTGTAAACACAAACAAAAGTAGCGGGACTGAAAAGTAGATATAATTGGGAGTCGAAACCCGCAACCGAGTAAATCCAAACAAGTTGGCTTTCGAGTAGTGATTGGTCCGCGTCTTCTTCTTCGTTGGTTTTAATGAAGTTGTAAATATTTTGTGCTTTGCTGCCATCTAGTGTGATGGAGGGAGGAGGAAATCCATATTTATCTGAAGTCCCAGTGGGATTATCTTTTAAATGGTTCACAGTGGTCTTTTAATTATGACTGTCGTTTTTTGGCCAAAATAACAAAACTTGTGTCATTTTCTAGACATAGTTTTTGAAGTTTCTAGATGTAAACCATTTCCTATGGGTGAAGTCGTCACATTAAATAGGGTAATAAAAATGATATTCCCATGACCTTTTCTCATGTAAGGCTGACATACAGGTATAGAACAGTGATCTAAATGAGTTCTAGTAAACCTCTTTGTAGACTCACTATCAATTAGGCTGACCCCCCCCCCCAATGGAAATCATATCTTGAGTTAGATTTAGATCCTCAAATTTTATGTTTTTTGCTAATAAATGTAAATTATATGGAATTCATTTAATAACCAGCTCAAATTCTTTTTGAGGTACAGCGAAGTTGTATTGAGAAAGAAACGGTTTTAAGTTTTATTGTTGTTTAAATTTGCTTTTTAGTGTTAACTCAAGCTGTACTGTACAGATGAGCTTTTAACCTTTTGAGCAACTGTGTTTTATTCCCTGCTTCTTACCCCCAACTAGGATGAGGGGATTTTTACGACACACTGTCCTTACCAGATAAGGAAGGGTGCTGTTTGAACTGAAAAGAGTGAAAAGAACCCAGAGTCTAAAAGGTTTTTTACTCCTGGGAGGACGCTACAACGTGTGACCAGATCAGACAACAGGTCTGACCTAGAAGCTTGTGAAACTCAGTCCAGAGAGGCATTCTCTGTTGGTTCTGATCACACTATGTGACTAAAATGAAAAGAGAAACAAACAATAAATAATGGGGAATTAGTTAAGAAATCCAGAATTACAGTTTTTCTCAGTCGCTTTAGTACAATTCTCAGATCAGAATTGAAGTTTGCAAATATGTGTGTGCATTTCTCTAAAACAATTTGTACAAACAGCAAAACACTATGGATTTCTAGCAAAAGCCTGTAACTAGCTCAAAATCTTTAGTTCATCTCTCAAAACTAAGTCTTTATGTCATTGAACGTGTCAGTGCCATCAGAATGTCCAGTCCTTGTGTCATTGTCTACGAACAAGACAGTCAAATTACTTAGTCATGTTGTCAATATAACTGTGTACTTTAGAGGGAGGTTCTGATGTAAACTATAGCTAAAGTTTGATGACAATTATTGTAAAATGTAAGTTACACCTTTTTTGTTTGATTGCAAGAGACTAGACAAGATTCACATTTACGCTTTTATTGTTCATATTGTAATTTGTTGACAGACCATGTCATACCAACATAGAAAAACCCCCCTACAAACACAAAGGGAAAAAAAAAGGTAGGACAATATTCTGTAAAACAGTCCAGGCAGTGCAGTAGGAATTGGTGTGGTCCTCCTACACCTCTTGTCATTCCTGTATGATAGGCCGCAAGTTCTCATCCACATCACAGCGAATATCCTCTCTTGCGATGCAGCGTGGAAAGAATCTTTTAGAGTGTCTTATCCAGCCTCTGCAGGCGTCTGCTGTGATGTCATCACACGCTGCATCCATGGCAGCCAGGAGGGTCATTGGTGTATGTGGCTGGCGATCGTAAACTTTCCATCATTTGTGAATGTATAAACAGCACCACTACAGCATCGGATCATTAAGATTAGATAACATAACATAAGACTTTATTTATCCCACGATGGGGAAATTCTTTTGTGACATTCAAGCAGCAAAGTGACATTCGGAACAGTGCAACAGTGTTAGACAACAGAAGAACATCTGTAACTTACACGGCAAAATAAATGACATCAAAAGTGAAATGAGGACTTCCGGTGTGATGACGTAGGGAACAAGACGCGTCCGGCAGCCGCTCTGCAAAAACTTCAGAAAAACTCACTTAAAGTTAGTAAGTAAAAATTACTCATAAACCCGAATGCACAAATAAGTGAGGGGACAATTACAAAAGAGGCCGATAAAACGAAAGAATGCCGAGATCGCAGGATAAAAACAACTCGACGGCAAAGCAGGCTAATAGCTTAGCCGAGCAAGCTAACGCCGGAGCAAATGTAACTCCGACGAGCGATCTATTGAAAGCCATCGAGTCGCTTAAGACTCAAATGAAAGAGGATAACGAAGGAATACGAAAGGACATTAATGCTTCACGTCAAGAGATGAGAAGCAAACTGGACAGTCTGAGTGAAGAAATGCACGGCATATCAGAGAGACTTGGCGAGGCGGAGACGCGCGTGGGGCACGTTGAGGACATGACGGTGGAGTTAACCCACGCGCTCACTCAGTGCATCAAACAACAAAGAACCATGCAGTCTAAGCTGACGGATCTGGAATCTAGATCCAGAAGGAATAATATCAGACTGTTTGGAGTGGAAGAGGGAACAGAGGGGCAGTCTATGCATCAGTTCATCACGAACCTCCTCAGAAAGGAGCTCTCCCTGCCAGCAGACTTTGATTTTAAAATTCAGCGTGCCCACCGAGCCCCCACATTCAGGTCAAGCCCCAACGCACCTCCAAGACCTATAATCATTAACTTCCAGGAATTCATAATCAAAGAGCAAATATTGAAAGATGCATGGAAAAAAGGGCGGATCAGGCTGAATGACAAAAACATTTACTTCGACCATGACTATGCCTCAGAGGTTGCCATGAAGCGCAGGGAGTACCAAGCAATAAAGAAGGCTCTGAAGGAAAAAGGAATACGCTTCCAAACTCCCTACACCAGCATACGGATTCATTGGCGAGATGGCGTTCGAACCTACAGCAATGCACATGCAGCCGGGCTCGAGCTGCGCAAACGAGGGATTGAAGTGGAACTACCGGAAACGACAACGGAGGAGGACATGGCGGAGCTTCGCCTACAGGAGATCTTGGGATGGCAGCAGCAGACTCGACGCCAGCAGGACAACAGACCCTCCACGTCACAAAGAGCGAAGGAAAAGCTGAGAGAATTTGAAAGGAACGATGGAAACTGATACAACACGGAAACATCAGAAGGCTGGCCTCTTCAATACATTGGAATATAGGAGCGGCACCAGAAGCAGACGTAAAGACGTGTACGCTGGACAATGTGGACGGGAGCGAATTTGTCGTTCTCCAAGTCCTTTTTAGGGCCCCTTCCTAACAGGAGGAACAACCCTGGACCTCCCAGCGGGGTCGAGGTGGGAAAGACACTCCCTCCAATGTGTGGAACTTACAGGTACCGGTTGGTACTGTTCAAATGTTCTTTGTTCTTAAGTTTGAAGCATTTTTTATTTTCTCTTTTTTATTTTTTATTTTCTCTTTTACCCTGTTTTGTTTTCTTTGTGGGGTTCACAAACATTATCAACAAAATAAATGAGCGGACTAGGTAACTACAGAATAATCTCAGTAAATGTGAACGGCCTTGGCAACCCTGTAAAAAGAAGCAGAGTGCTATCAAAACTCAAAAGGGAAAAAGCACAGGTGATCTTCATGCAAGAAACACATCTGCCAAAAATGAGCATGAAAAATTTAGTAAATTTGGGTATGAAAACTGTTTTTTCAGCTCCTACAAAAACAGCAGAAGGAGAGGTGTACTCACGTTAATATCAAATTCAGTCAATTTCGAAAAAGTTCAGCAGGAAAGTGACAAAGATGGGAGATATGTCATTGTTAAAGGAAAGATCAACAATAACCTGGTTACACTAGTCAATGTGTACGCACCCCCAGAAGGGAATCAGAAATTCTTTAAATTATTATTTGACAAAGTAACTACACTAAGTGAAGGAATCCTGATCTGTGGAGGAGATTGGAACACAGTACTAGACCATTCAAAGGACACAACAAGCCTTAAGAAGAATAAGAGCATTAAATCAAGAAATCTCAACATTTTTATTAAAGAAACCGGACTTTGTGATGTGTGGAGGGATCTACATCCATCAGAGAAGGATTACACTCACTACTCAGCAGCCCATAAAGTGCACTCAAGAATATATTTCTTCTTAGTGAATAAAGTAGACAGATACAGAGTCCTGAACTGTAATGTAGGAACAGTGGATATATCTGACCATAATTTTATATACTTAACTATGCATCTGGACAACCAACAAAGAACAACATTGTGGAAAATGAATGTTGGCATCCTAAATAATGAAAACGTAGTGCAAGAGATAAAAAAGGAAATTAAGGAGTGTATAATGATCAATAAGGATGACCAAATAGAACCAACAATAATTTGGGATACTGTTAAAGCTGTTATGAGGGGGAACATTATATCTAGGATGTCCCATTTAAATAAAAAAAAACGGTTAACACAAACTAAATTAGAACAGACACTCAGGAGCCTCGAGAAGCAACAACATTGGGACAGAAGTGAAGAGCTGGCAAAAAATATTAAAGAGATAAAAAACAAATTATCAGACTTAACAGTAGAAGAAATTGAAAAGAAATTAAGGTTCATAAAGCAAACCTTCTATGAATCAGGCCCTAAGGCAACCAAAATTCTAGCAAAGCGCCTAAGATCACTGAAGATGAGAAATCAAATTCATAAAATCAGAGACCCATACACCAACGTCATACATTATGAACCAGACAAAATTCAAAAAACATTTCTAGATTATTACAAAACTCTGTATAGCCAATCTGAACCAGTAAATGAAGAAGAAATCACAGACTTTCTGGCCAACCTAGATCTGCCATCTATTGGAACCAACCAAAATAAAACATTAACCTCACCTATTACCAGAGAAGAAGTCGACAAAGCTATAGGGAGACTGAAAAGTAATAAAAGTCCCGGAGGTGATGGTTATCCAAATGAATGGTACAAAACATTCAAAGAGGAACTCGCTCCTATATTATTAGAATCCTTTAATTGGACATTGAAAAAAGCCAAAACTCCCCCATCATGGAAAGAAGCAATCATCTCTGTTCTACCAAAAGAAGGGAAAAATAAGGAGAACTGTGAGAGCTACCGCCCAATCTCTATTTTAAATGTTGATTATAAAATATTTACATCAATAATCAGTAAAAGACTTGAACAATTCCTCCCTGAACTCATCGACGAAGACCAGACTGGATTCATAAAGGGAAGACAGACACAAGACAACATACGACGCACCATACATGTCATAAACGAGGTCAATAAACTCAAAACCCCAGTAGCTTTAATAAGCCTAGATGCTGAAAAGGCCTTCGACAGGGTCAGCTGGGACTTCCTCTTTGCAGTCCTGAGGAGAATGGGCTTTAACAATACATGTATCATGTATTTACAAGCTCTGTATCATAAGCCAGTGGGTAGAATTAAAATCAATGGAAATTTAACAGATAGCTTTGAACTATTTAGAGGAACGAGACAGGGATGCTGTTTGAGCCCATCCCTTTTTGCTCTATTTATTGAACCTTTGGCTCAGTATATAAGACAGAGTGAAGATCTAAAAGGGGTGACAATAGCAAAGCAAGAACAAAAAATAGGGCTTTTTGCAGATGACATTATTGTATATCTACAGAATCCAGATACCGCATTTCCAAAATTATTGGACATCCTAAAAGATTACGGAGGTAAATCAGGATATAAATTAAATATCTCTAAGACTCAAATGCTAGCCATGAACTACAAACCAGCTGAACCACTCAGACAAAAAATTAAACTGCAATGGGACTCAGAAAATATAAAATACTTAGGAGTTTACTTGACAACAAAACTAAACACATTGAAAGACATTAATTACAGTAGAATCACCGAAACAATAAGAAGGGACTTAACAAAATGGACCACCTTAACCATGGATCTCAGCTCAAGAATAGAGGTAGTGAAAATGAATGTGCTGCCCAGACTGCTATATTTGTTTCTCGCATTACCGGTACATATCCCAGATGAACAATTTGTTAAATGGAACAAACAATTAATTAGATTTATTTGGAACGGGAAAAATCCTAGAGTAAGACTGAAAACACTTCAGTTGGAAAAAGCTAAGGGGGGGCTAGCGTTACCAAGTCTCCAAGAATATTATCTGGCAGCACAGTTAAGAAGCATAATATATTGGTGTTCAACAGATTACTATTCTAAATGGAAACAAATTGAGCTCGACTATGGTTCTTGCCCGCCCCAGGCAAGACTGGGGGAAAAAATACAAGTAGTAAGTACAGAACAGAACCCAAAAGTGGAGTTTGTAATTAAAACCTGGTGGCAGGTGGTCAATAAATACAAATTTGGTAACAACCACAAATTACTCATATGGCCTTCACACTCTACGGGATTCAAAGCCGGACAGCTAGATAATACATTTAAGAAATGGAGAGTTAGAGGATTGACTGCATTATGTACATTAACAGAGGGGAACATTTTCAAAACATTTGAAAAGCTTAAAGAAGAGTTTGAACTGGAAAACACAGACTTATTTAGGTATTTTCAATTAAGAAACTTTTACATTGAAGAGGTAAAAAGCTCAATTACACAGGAAGGCAGCAATGTGATAGAAATAGTGACAGGGGCTTATAAGAAACTGCCTTCAAAGATGGTTTCCAAACTGTATAAATGTCTGATGAAATGTACTGGTTTTGATTCACTGTACTTAAAGCAGAAGTGGGAGTTAGAATTGCAGGTTAACCTATCAGAGGATGAATGGTATTCAATCTGTCAGCTACAACACAATTCAACAAGTTCTAGACAATGGAGAGAATTTGGGTGGAAAAATATAATGAGGTTCTTTATCAGTCCTCACTTAAAGAGCAAACAGCTGAGGACCCCGCAACAATGCTGGAGACTCTGTGGAGGCGTGAACGCCAATCATTCACACATCTTCTGGACATGCAGTAAAGTTGTTCCCTTCTGGCAAAGCATCATCAAAACTTTGCAGGAAATACTAGGGTATGAAATACCCGCTGACCCACGGATACTATACCTAGGACTGTTACCAACAGGAGTGATACAAACAGAGGACAACTATCTTTTCAAAGTCATGATCATGGCCTGTAAAAAAGCCATAACAAGAAATTGGCTTAAAAGTGAACCACCAAGACTGGAGCAATGGACAGACATTATGGAAGAGATCTGTTCTATGGAAAGAATGACATTTCACTTACGCTTAAAAGCTGAAAAATTTCAACTCCGATGGAGGAAATGGAAGCGATATGCACTCCGCTCAGAACCAAAAATTTAAAACAACTTTTGTTTTACCCCACCTGTTCCTTTTTGCTTGTTTGCGTTGTTTTTGTATATTTTATTTTATTCTACTTTATTTCTTTACTTGATAGTCTTTTCTTATCTTGATTTGTTTGTATTTTAAAAGTGCAAAACGTTAAATAAAAAGTTAAAAAAAAAAAAAAAAAAAAAAAAAAAAGTGAAATGAGAAATACACACCAAACAACCTGTTTAGGAACCAAAACGACAGGAACAACAAATGAAAGTACACCGTGTGGGTTCTCTGTTTCTAATATGCAATTCTTTTCATCTATTTATTAATTAATGTATTTATTTACGTATTTACGTATTTATTTATTTATTTTCTTGTGAGGACTATTATTATCTCTGTTTTTAAGATGGTATTCTTTTTATTGTTATTTTACCAATGATACTTAGGTTATGTTTTTATCACTGACGTTTTTTATTTTTTAATTACTAACATTCTTATATCTTGTTTTATTTTTTATCTTTTTCTCTTTTTATTTTTGTTATTTTATGATCATTTTTATTTTTTATTCTGATGTTTTTTACTCCAGTGTTTCCTCTTGGGGATCCATTGTTCTTGGGCACCACCAGGTTGACCTGTAGGGGGTGCTGTTGCTGTGGTGCCCGTTCTTATTGGGCGGGCTGGGGTCCCACTCTGTGGATGGGGCCCTGGGCTGCCCTGTGTTGGGCGGGCGCTGCGGTAATGGCCCCTGTGGTCGGGCTGGGCCTTGGAATGAATGGATCCCCATGATATCGTTTCCTCACAGCAGAACCAAGCCAGACCTTCTTTAAGCTGCAGTTCTTTGTTTCTGCTCAGGGTTCTACTGGGGTAACTGGGTAGGTGGGGTTGGGGGGGGTGAGGGAGGGGTCCCTTCTTTGTGTGATTGTCCTTTGTTTTCTGTTTTGAACAACTTTCATTTTTTATGACTGTTTTATCTGTTTTTATGTTAAGCGCTTTGTGTTTTTAACCAAAATGAAAGGCGCTATATAAATAAATAAAGTTTGAGTTTGAGTTTACATAGTGTGTCACTGTAACAGTGTTGTACAGTCTTCCTCATATACACAACAAAAAATATACACTAAACATACAACTGTCACAACACAAAGTTGTGGAGACAATGTCAGGCTGTATAGATGATGTCAGAATATTTATCTGTAGAGATCAGGGGCCTGTTACACAAAAGTAGGATAAGGGATTAAGCCAGGATATCTTGGTGATCCTGGCTCAATTGATCCCCAATCCGGTTGCACTAAAGCTGGATAGGGGGCAGGAGGATATGTTATGGTATAAGTTACCATGGAGATTTATTCTGTGGAGCTAGCCTGCTCCAGACCAGGCTAAATTCCAGGATCTATTTCATCTCATCCCTAATGTAAGTCAGCAGTCGCCTCAAATGGAAACCAATAGTTATTTCACTGCTCACTATACATTGTTATCACATATAACTAGACCCACTGTCATTTTTTAAATGTTTGTGATCGTTAATTTCAATCATTTTGGATAAATAATGAGTTTTAGATGATGTTGCTATCATTAGATAATTTACAGTTTCCCATAGACTATAAGGCTATAAATAAAATGATAGAACATTAGGGCCACAGAGGGAAAAAAAAGACAAGTCATAATATTGTAACCAGTTGTTTTAAAGGAGGACAGTTGTTAAAATGACAGATGTGGGGCATTTCGTGAAATTATACTTCAGTATGGTTTCATAAACAAAGACATGCTGATGTGCCAGAATATGAAGTATCACATTGTCATAACTATCAAAACTGTCAAAAGAATATGTTGCTTTTCTGCAGAAAGAACCGGCCTCATAAATTTATGACTTCATCCTTTTTCCTCAGTGGGGCCCTAGTACTCTGTCTTATAAACAAATACACATTCCATATGAATATAAAAACACAATGTGTAACATTATGTTCCTTTATTGAATAAGGACAAAACAAAGCAGGTAAACTACACTCAAGAAACGTTCACTTTGAATGAACATAAAAAAATTATGAAAATGATTTCCACATGATTAGATAGTTACTTGAACATAAATGAATCATATTGGTCCTACTTAATGTACTTAGGTTCAAACTAATAAATTTAAGTTGATTCAATCTAAATACTGCAGTTGGACCCAACTAAAAAAAATATTGTTGCTCACTCTCAAAAGATAAAAGTCGATCCAACTTAATTTAATCACTTCAATTGGTCACACCCAATTAAATTAAGTTTATTCAACTTACATTTGTATGACTACCCAACACAATTTATGTTGATATAACTTAATTTTTTGCTTTAATTTTATCTATAAATCTGACACTGATAATGTTTGCCAAAGTTTCAACGAATGGGTCTTTTAATTTTCACTTCAAAGACATGGATTACTCAGTAAAGTCCCACATCACAAGACAAGACCTCAAATAAAGCAAATTATGTCTTTAGTATCAGGACTTTAATAATTTGCCACACGAGGTGGTTGGTCATCATCCTCTCCCACACTCTATCTCATGGTGCAGAAAAAGAAATAAACATAACAGTTTAAATCAGTAGTTAAAACAGAGTAAAACAGTTAGACAATAAAACCCATGGACAAAAACTCACACTTAGACCCCAATCTGCCCAGATAGACAAAAAAATGGAATCCCACAATTCCTTGCGATTACTAATGTATCCAATTTAATGGTATCATGTTGGATCAACATGATTGAAATCAGTAACTTTTAAATTGATTATTTTTATGTACGATCGACATGATTCATTCACGTAAGATTTACAAACATAAAATTTTCTTTTTGAAATGACAACTTACATTTTCGTAAACTTAATTGGCTGGTAATTTCCTTTTTTTGAGTGTGCTTTATCACTGTGGCGGTGTTGCCTTTCTTCTTAATTATATCTTTAACCTCCTCGTATGCCTCCATGAGGATTTTTGCTTCTGACGGGGAAAAGTACGCGGCTCTAGTTGCCATGGTAAATCAGTTAATCTGTGATCTGTGGCGGGGTCTATTTGAGTGAGCCGTGAGCGCGCACCTATCCAGGATTGGTTTTACCTGGCTTGATGAATCCGTGTCTGCTCATCCTGGCTTGGTCTTTGTGCAACCAATTAAGCCTGGACGCACATGTTTTGGCTTCATTGAGCTCAGCTTAGTCATTTATCCCGGATGTCTTAATTCTACTTTTGTGCAATAGGCCCCAGATCCAGGAACAACAGATCAGATCCAGGAACAACAGTGTGGTTTCCATCCTGGTTGTGTGAGGTATTGGGGCCAGAGCAGATTTTTCTGCTTTTATTTTGGTTAGTTGTGTTACTTCCTGTTGTCCTCTCTTTTCAGATGTCTTTACTTCTCCTTCACTCTCTAATTCCCCCTCAGTGTTATCACCTGTCCTCCCTGCTGTGTTCACCTGTTAGTAATTGTTTAATCTCTCCTCCTGTTTTATAGTCTGTGTCTCTCTTGCATTCGTTGCCAGATTGGTTTGTGTGTTTGTATGAGAGCCAGTAGCATCTGTCCACAGCAGCAGCGGCATTATCAGCGGCATCACTGACTGCAAGGACCATTTTGTTTTCGCAGTTGAAAAGATTTCTGCGTCTTTGACAATGTGACCCCCGCCACATGTGTGAAAAGCAAGGCTAGCATGGTTCTATGGTGTAATGGTTAGCACTCTGGACTTTGAATCCAGTAGTCTGAGTTTAAATCTCAGTAGAACCTTGAAACCCAACCAACACTCCTGATTCCTCTTTGTTTCATGGATTGAAACAATCCAGCAGCTCAATGTGATGATTTAAAATTAACAAACACCATCAACCATGTCTTTACTTTTCTGGCCTCAAGGATTAAAAAAAAAACTATGCACTCCACTGTTGGTGTACAAATTATGCAATATTATTGTTTACATGTAATATTTATTTTCATAAAAAATCTTTATCTTGGTTACAATAGTTTCTAATTTTGTACACTTTTTCCAATAGAAACATGTAACAATGCAGTTGCATGCATGGTTCTTTGGTGTAATGGTTAGCACTCTGGACTCTGAATCCAGTAGTCTGAGTTCAAATCTCAGTAGAACCTTGAAACTCTCCTAACTCATCATTGTTGGAGCTAAACAATACAGCAGCTCCAACTAAGCAAACTGTCGGGGCGACAGTGGCTCAGGTGGTTGAGCGGATTGTCCAATGATTGAAGGGTTGGTGGTTGGATTCCCCGCTCCCACCAGCCAAAATGTTGTTGTGTCCTTGGGCAAGACCAGGGGTCAGCAACCCATGGTTTCGGAGCCACATGTGGCTCTTTCATTCTTCTGTTGTGGCTCCCTGTGACTTTGGAAAATAATGAGTATTTTATAAAAATTCTAATTTATTTTAGTTTGTTCATTTTTCATGGCATTTCAAAGGCGCTGCTGGCTCCGTGCGAGGCACGTGCCACGTAAAAAACAGCTTCCTAGGTGGGCTCGTGTTTGTCGGGCGAGGGCTGCGGAGCTGATAGCAGGAGGACAGACGGGGCGGCTTCAATAAACACTCCGGGTCTGGAGTGATTTTCTGCCGGGGGCTTGGCGTGGCGCGGAGGGGGGAGCGGCTTTCTGGTGACGGAGAGTTTGCGCCGGTGTTTTGGACTCGCGTGTGCGGTGATGTTGCGTCGGTCGCGATCGACCGGTCATCTTCAGGGACGTGGGGGAGATTGAAGGGGAAGAGAGTGCTTCTCAAAAATCCACCAGCCAATCAAAATCCTCACCGACAAGTACGGGACTTGATTGACATGCAGAATGGCCAATCGGACATCCTCTGACACAGATGTCACTGCAGACGCGAGTTTAAATTCACTCAGCGCAAACTCTCTGTCATCAGAACGTCTTTTTCTCCCCGCAGCACATCAAGTCCCCGGTAGAAGTCCAGCAACCGGAGTTTATTGAAGCCGCCCCGCGTGTCTCCTCCTGCTATAAGCTCTGCAGTTCTCGCCCGATAAATACGAGCTCATCAAGGAAGCTGCGAGGCCTTTATACTGTTGCTGAGTGTGTGTGTGCTGAGGCGCGTGCCACGAGAAAGAAGGGGGGGGGGGGGCAGGTGGAGATGGGGGTGTGAGCACGGAGCGGAGGGGTGTGCGTGAAATATATTGTGTGTTCGGAGGACGGAGCACTAAATAAAGAGCAGTCGTCGTTCCCAGAATAACTGTTTTGGAGTCATTTTTATTCCGCTTTGAAGGCTGAGGGTTCGAACAGGGGAGTGAACCCCGAAGGAGAATTGCCTTCAGCTCTGGAGGAAATCTCCCCTGCGCTTCTGACCACGGTCGGAAAGACGAGAGAAAAAGAGAAGTCATCGCAGCGAAAGGTTCAACAATACGGAGCCAACAGCGCCAAATGCCTCATAATATGCCACGCTCCCTGCATTGCACCGTTTACAGCAGAGCATCGATACGATGGTTGCTGCTTTCTGTCTTTGTAATAAAACGCCTCATCTGTTAATACAAAAGTATCTTTATGTAAACTCACTGTGTAGTTTTTAATCATCAGTACATAAACAATAATGTTCGAATAAACATGAAACTAATAAACATGACGATGAAAAGAAAGAAGTACTTTTTATCTTTTCTGGTCCGTGATCTACACTCATGTCCTTGAAGATCAATCGCGATCGACTTAATGAGCACCCTTGATATAATATATACATGCATAATATATATAATGATGTCAAAATGGGTTGTGGCTTCCGAGAGGCTTGTTTTTCATTATGGGCTGGGTCCCAAATGGCTCTTTGAGTAAAAAAGATTGCCGACCCCTGGGCAAGGACACTTCATCCTCCTTGCCTCCAGTGTGGCTCCACTGGTGTGTGAATGTGTCATGGATGATCTCAGTGATGGTCAGAGGGGCCATAGGCGGTGAAATGGCAGCCACGCCTCTGTCAGTCTGCCCCAGAGCAGCTGTGGCTACATCAGTAGCTACCATCACCAAGAATGAATGAGGAATGAATGAATCATGGACACAATGTAAGCGCTTTGAGCGTCTGGAAAAGGGCAGAAAAATCCAATCCTATTTTTAAATAAGAATAACATGCATGGTTGTATATAGTCTAACTTTTCTGGCTTCTAGCAACCAAATTCTTATCTTTGTGATTAAAAAATATCTATACACTTCAGTTAGTGTCCAAAATATGCCAAAATTCTTGTTCATAAATCTTTTTCATTGGTTTGCTTATTTTCCATTTTGTTAGAATGTGTTTTATTGAAGCCTGTAAGGATGTAACGGGACATAGGGTTCTGTGGTGTAACGGTTAGCACTCTGGACTCTGAATCCAATAGTCTGAGTTAAGAGCCGGATTTTTTCACTGTGAGAGTCAAAGAGCCCCACCACGAGCTGACCTGCCAAGACGTACACACACAGACACGCAATGAAAGCCGTATTATTTTCCATAACACACTCCTCTCCCTACAATACAACAGGAAGTATTGTACTTGTGTTTATTTCAAGAAACGTGTCCACCCTCAATACACACATCAAATGCAGCTTAGCCAGCGACTACCCTGGAGGTCAGATACCCCCTCCACACACACAGGCACCTCTCTCTCATCTCACACACACACACACACACACACACACTCTATCTCACTCTCTTTATCTCACCCTTTTCTCTACCTCTCTGACACACACAACTACTCAGTGACGTGCAGTGAGGTTGATGCTGGTGAGGCACTGACTCCTCTGAAGTCAGATTTACGATTGTAAAAACTGAACATGTCACCATTTATCCAACAGTATTTATCTGGTAATTCTTTGTATCTCAACATTCCTCTTTCAATGACCCTCACACCAACAAATACACCAACATCTGGACAGAGCATCCTTCTGGTGTCTGAATAATTCATATTCACAAGAAACA